>OY284483.1:30053635-30653635 GCA_958336345.1 Dorcus parallelipipedus
GTACCTATGCAATACAGGGTGATTCTAAAAACTGAAATGGGTTTTAACGGGTTTTTCACCCGTAACAAACTTTTGATAAGTCCGCCAATTTAAGAGGAGTCTAGATCTAACATCATGCAGCAGACATAAAGACATAAGGGTCCCATTTGTGATAAAAATTGATGAACTTGACTAATTCTTGCAGAGAGAGTTCAAATTCTCTTGTAAATTAAATGAAGTAGATATCGAATTCGTTCTGGTCTTTGTCCCAATTATTAACGACGATTGTATTTCTCGGTTTAACAAGGACAATTGACCGGGACGGTTTCAATTACCTGAAAATCCAGAGGATTCAAACTTGATTTCGCGGTTCGTTTTTTTTTTTTTCTTTTTAATCGTTTCGTCGTGGCTTATTGAGTCGTCGTCTGTTGATATAATCAACTAAATATAAACTCACTTCGGCGTCGACGGTAACCTGCAGCAACGGTTATTTCCGTCCGGCAGACGTACCTATTTCAGCTTTGAAAATACAGCCCAAACGCTCTCAGTGAGATTACGTAGTTTTACTAAAGCGTGTCACACTGTCAAGTCATTGAATTGGTGATGCAAATACGGTGGTTTGATCGTCTTTGTTGGTGGTTTCACCTTCTGACGGTAAGCTTCGCTTAAAGCCGCCCTCTTCCTTTTGATGGTATCACATGTTGCTGCGCCTGATAGTTATTTTTTAAGCTACTACGAGATATCTGTGGGTGTTCGTTCTACGTTACTTACTTACTTACCTGATCATGATTATGAATCAAAAGAAAAATAACTTGTTCATTTAATTTCCCTTATTATCTGAAATACTAAAATGTAGGACGATATTTTAATAATCGAAGTTCAATAAACCAATCAACGAATGATATCGAGAGATCAAAATGTTAAAGTCTTGTATTTATTACAGTTTAATTTCATAATTATCTAAAGTGAGATTAATCAAGACCGGCTTAATTTCTCTTATTGATCAACTCGTCGTCTTAAATTACGAAGAAATGGACTTGAATGCGTTTTAAATGTTTCAGTTTTGTAGGTTTCGTATTTTGATTGAACTCCTTTTTAATTCATGGTGGTCTTATAAAAATGCGTTGTATTTATCTATGTTTGGTCAAAAACCTTTCCTTTTGAAAATGTTTTTCACGAGATAGGTTTCATTTAGAAAAGACCTTCTTCGTTCGAATGTTTTCAATTTCGTTCTACGTTTTATCTCTTAATTAGCGTAGTTCTTTAATTTTTTTTCAGGTTCTAAAGTAGACCCCGAGGTAAATTCGTGTAATTAATAATTATGATACTACATTTAAATAGCCACGAACAAAAATTCATTTGCATTCAAAATTGAAAAAGCAAATAAGCAAACGTAACAAATTATAGTTTGCGGCGTCTCTCCTTTGTAATTAATCCACGTCAAGAACCAGCTTCGTCCTCGAAGGGAGATTAAAATAAATTAAAATCGGATCGGCGCGTGATTTCCATCCGAAATTTCGTATCGAATGTGACGCCGTCACATTCGAAAAAGCATCACATCTCAAACTAATTACATATATGTATGTACGTTGGAGAATTCGAATTTATTAACGATGAGACGAACGGACAGTAACGTTATGGTCCTCAGAGCCATGTCGCTGTATCGCGTCCAGCGGTTCATCAACAATTTGATACAAAATTTAAATAGTTTTCTAAATTAATTTAATATTGGTGCGGGGAAATGCCAGTCCGACAAACTTGTCGGCTGAAGAATGACGGGCGCTGATGGTTGGGGGTTGATGCGATGGGTGTAGTTGGAGTTACTCGGTGGTGGCTCGTGGATCTTGCCGAGTCGGGAGATGAAATGAAAAGCGACAGAATACAAAAAAAAAAAAAAGATGGGTTGGTGACGTAAGCAATCGCTTACCTACATCCGACATCGAGCAACAGATGTCACCTCTAACTTGCCTCTCACAATCGAATTTGTCTTTTTAGTTTTTTTTTTGTTGTCGTCGTTTATTGTTTTCTTTCTCGCTTGATTTAATTAAGTAAAATATCCTTTATATTCTCCGTACACAAACTTCCTCCATAATTTTTTGTCCCTTGCTAGTATCTTTGCTTCGTTCCATGTCGTCTCCTTTATCAGAATTTTTACCAGTCTTCCTCAATTTCTTTTCCCTGTCCTCCTTGACTCTTATACTTGCTTTAGCGGTCGATTGTCTTGTCGTCCATCCTTTTTCCTCGGTTTTTGCGAAGCACAGTCCACCTGTTTTGACAACTGTCAAACAACCTGTTTTGATATTCGAGCTCGCGCGTTGGCGACGTCCTAATTTCCCAATGATACACTACTACTAAGAAGCTTTTAAATTATTTAAGTTTTATATGATCAGCGAGTCAAAAAAACGTTTCGTCTCGAGTGTAACGAAGCCACGCCCACGATACTAAGCGCCAATTGAAAGTAGGGCAACCACGGTCATGCTAATTGGGCGTAGCTGGGCTAATTTATGTAAGTTTGGTGAAACCATGCCCACAGTTCATTAAACGTTGGTTGGAAGCAAGAGGGCGGAGCTTTGGCATCCAATAAACGAACACCGTCAGCTAACAAATTAATAAAATTGACTGGCGAGTGTTTCGTTTACGCCAATAACACCTAGTCGCGAGCTATGTGGGGGCAATAGTGCCAGTACTAAGTTCGATAAAGCCACGCCCACAATACTAAGCGATGATTAAACTTAAGAAAGTCCAAGAAATCTTTTAATTCCAAGTGCGACGAAGTCACGCCCACCACAGTAAGCGTAGGAGGGGAATGAAGCGGTTGAGACTGACGGGCGAACGGTGACTGACCAAGAAATTATGCTATTACACATAAATGTAAAGAAGTCATGCACATAATAACATAAAAGTTTCGAGTGTAACGAAGCCACGCCCACGATATTAAGCACCGTTAAATCGAAAGTAGGGGAACCACGGTCATGATAGATGGAAAGCGTCTGGGGTTACTTTATGTAAGTTGCCTGAAACCACGCCCACAGTTCAATAAATGTTGGTTGGAAATAAGAGGGCGGAGCTTTGGTATCCAATAAACGAACACAAATTGACTGGCGATTGATTTTGTTTACGCCAATAACACTTAGCCGCGAAGCTATGTGGGGGATGACTAATTTCGATAGAGCCACGCCCACAATACTAACCGCTGATTAAAGTTAAGAAAGTCCAAGAAATCTTTTAATACTAAGTGCGACGAAGTCACGCCCACCACATTAAAAGCGTAGGAGGGGAATGAAGTGGTTGAGATTGACGGGTGAACAGTGACTGACCAAGAAATTATGCTATTACGCTTAAATGTAAAGAAGCCATGCCCATGATAACATAAAAGTTGATTTGGAAGAGAAGGGGTAGAGCTAGGTACCTAATAAACGAATACCATCTGTTGAGTTTTATGCTAAATGAATGTAGTTGATTGGCGGACGATTTTGTTTGCGTCAGAGACACTTTGGAGTTTTGGTATCCAATAAACAAACACGCTCTGGTAACGAATTAATAAAATTGCGCGGCGAGTGTTTTCGTTTACGCTAATAACACGGGGGATGACCGGCAATACTGCCAGTAGTAAGTTGAATGAAGCCGCGCCCACAATACCAAGCGCTTATTAAAGTTAAGGGACGCTAGGAAGTCCAAAAAATCTGTTAATACCAAAGGGAACGAAGCCACGCCCACCATAACAGTAAACTTAGGAAGAGAATGAAGCGGTTGAAGTTGACTGACCAAGAAATTATGCTGTTACACGTAAATGCAATGAAGCCACGCCCATAGTCCCCACCAACTTAACTGACGTCTTTCCACAAATTCTGGTACTGGTGTTATTTCCAGTTCTTCTTTAATTTGTGCGCCTCTCATTCAGCCTCTTAGCGTGACTTCTTTAACTTTCCTTAAATATTTGATTTCTGTGGCTTCTAGTCTTCGTTTCAAACGCTTGTTTAATATCCACGTCTCACATCCGTATGTCATTTTGTTTTCCGTGTTATTTCTTTTTTTTCCGATAAAATTCTTATTCATAGCATAATATAGTTTGTTAGCTTTTTCTATTCTTTCATTTATTTCTGTTTCTTGCCTTGTTCATCAAACCTAACTCCCAGGTAACTAATCTTCTGCACTTGTTCTATTCGTCTTCCTTATATCTGTATGTTTGTCTTCTTATGTTCTTTTGCTAAGACCATTATTTTCGCCTTATCTGCGTGTTTATTCTCATTTTGTTCTGTGTTAGTATTTCAACCCAATATTGTTAGGTCACTAGTATCAGTTTCGTATCTACTTTTCTTGTATATACTTTCTTGCATGGTACACTGTCGAAAGCCTTTTGTAGATTTAAAAGTGCTAGGTACGTTTTCTTGTTGTATTGTATCCTCCTCGCAACTATTTCTTTTATTGTGAAAATATGATCTTGAGTAGTCCTTCCTTTTCGGAATTCACTTTGGGCCTTCGGTAGTGTAGGTTCTACCCATGTACGTAGTTTTGTTTCGATTATTTGTTCATATATTTATCTTGAGTGGTATGCTGAATAATGTGATGCCTCTGTAGTTGTTGCAGTCTTTGTTGTCTCCTTTTTTTGTGTATTGGAACAATCTAGCCTATTTCCCAACCCTTTGGTACTTTTTCCTTACTCCATATCTTGTTGTACATTTTAAATCCCTCTTCTCCCATCTTCTGCATCATTTCCGGTCCTGAAGCTATTTCAAGCTTTGTTATTTGTCCTTTTTCTTTTATTTGATTGCGCATTTCTTTATTTGTATTTTCTTCTGTGCTTTTTTTGTTGTTTTTGTCTTCTTCAACGCCAAATAGGTAACTCTTCGAAGTGTTCTTTCCATCTGTTCATTACATCCGTTAACAATTAACAATTAGTAGGACAGCCGCGTTACACATGCTCGCATTTCACTTACGCAAGCTCTGCGAAATGTAAGCGTGTATGTTTACATGTGCCAATTAAGATTGAGGCAATTAGAAAGTTTGTAAGAAACAAATTTTGGGAAGATGTTGACACCTTTAGAACTTTGTAGCTTGGACCGAAACCCAGCCACCAGACAAAAGAACCGAATGTGACGTAGATTTAGAAATATATAATATATATAAAAGACAGGAGACCAACCCGCAGGTAGTAGTGATTAGGTAGTAGTCATGTAAAAAATAGTCAAGAGGTAGTAATTAAAAGTGAAGTGAAGTCAAGTGCGCGCAAAAGACAAAGCCAAGCGAGTGACTCTACGAGCCTATGTAATATAATTAAAAGTTTAGAATAATTAAAGTTAAAAGAAGTTAGTTTAATTAAAGTAAAAAGGACTTAGAGTGCCTAATTATAATTTAAAATAAGTTAGATAAAATTAAAAGTAAATAAAAGACATTCCAGCAATTTTATATCGTAACATTCCACATTTTTTTATCGTGACAATACTTTGTAGAATAATTGTTGATTTTCTCTACTATGGTTTTCCATTTTCTCTCCGAACTCTTGCTAGGGGTTTTGCATTTAGCCTCTCTTATCATTTTCTTCACTTTTATTCTTTGTTCTTTACATTTGTTATATTTGTTTCCTGTTTTGTTTCCTAGGTATTGTTTCCATTTTTACTTCTTCAGTTTTGTTTGTGTTTTTACTTCTTCGTTTCACCATGGTGTTCTTTTTTGTTGGTCTACTATTCTTTACTATTTACTATTTACTTATTACTTACTTACTATTTTTTTTGCTCACTCCACATGTTGCTATCGCTGCTTTAATCATTATATCTTTAAACCTTTGCCAAAACTGTTCCACTTTTCAATTAATCGATCGTCTTTTGTGTATTTTGTGTTTCCCCGTTTTCTCATTTTTCTTCAGTTCTCGCACTAATCGGCCGTCTTTTGTTCTTTTTGTTTTGTTTTATTATCTAACTATTTTTAATTTATTTTGTTTATGGTTATTTATTGAATATTTGAGAATTTGCGAATGCCTATAGAGTCCAAGCAAAAGGCAGAAAGTGACAGGAGACATTAAACGAGTGGACCCCCTCCTTCCCAAAAGAAAAAGAAAAAAACAAAGGATCGGTCGATGACATAACCAATGAACTTCCGTCACTTACCTGTGCGCGCCACCAATCGAAAAATGTCGCTATGAACTTCCCCCTCACAAATCAACAGCAACAGTGCGTAAACATGGACTTCAATGAACGCCTCGGGGGTTGCGTAGATTCAGTGAAGTGATAGAGATGACAACAAGGGATGTCTTCGGCCTCGGCGTAAAGAGTCGTCCCGAGAGCTGTGATACTGTGGGGATCTGGTCCATCCTTTTGGTCGGATGCGTCGGCAGCAAGGGATGTAAGACTTGTCCAGAAAACAGCGATACTGTGGCGATCTGGTCGGTCCTTTTGGATGCGTCGGCAGCAAGGGATGTCTTCGGCCTGGAGCAACGGCGTTCGATGAAGATGACGGCAACGCACCTCTTCTAGTGAAACGGAGTAGCAATTATTTATACTTATACCAGTATTTTGCTTACATAAAAGTTAAAAGCACGACGATTACAGCGAATTGTCTGCATCATGATTTCCTAATTGAGAACATAAATCGTAACGTAACTCGGACAGGTGAACCAACGAGTTGGAGTTAACGCGGAATTTGTGGTTTCGAAATGAGAATTTATTTCCGATTAAAAACTTTACTAGATTATGATTATAATTATTATTCTATCGTGACAATATTTATTTACTGACTAAAGCTAGGACTCCAATTTACTCTGACTTCTAAAAACCGTGCAGTTTACAGCACACGAATGTGTTCGAGATGTTTGGTAATACTTCTGAGTTATGAAAATAAATATCAAACTCTCCAGTATAAACTCTTTAAAAAAAAGATGTTTGTGAAGGAGACTGTGGAAGTTTATGAACTTGGCTCATCGTATTTATTTATTTATTTAAGTTGATGTGGTGGGTATTTCCATACCCATAAATTGATCAATCTACGTAGATCCCATTTTGCTGCGTAAACAACATGTTATGGACAACCATGTTCGCCAAAAGAGGAGACCTGCGAGACTTATAGATACAGAGACCTCCTAATCGTGCAAGAAGACATAAAGTACTTAGAAGGATTGTATGAATGGATTCTAAGGAGTAATCTTATCATTATTGCTCGTTTTATTATTACAATAAAATTGAGCAATACTTAAAGACATACGCTTTTTATTCCGCTACTTTCTCATCCGCGTGTTTTCTTAACTAAATCAACTTTTTCTTTTGACAACTTTTATCAGAACAGGTTTTAATTCCGCTCGGTACGGGGTTCATAAATTTACGTCTCATTACAAGGAAAGGACATTTACACACATAATCGTTCGCAGAGCTGAACCCATAAATAAATTTTATTGGTTGCTTGAGTATCCCAGTAAGGCACCTTAATTTATAGCTTCACTTTTGATGTTAATTACACGCTAAATGGTTCTGAAATAGAATTCTTTAATTACTCGAGAAAACAGCAATGGCTACTCCATACGGACTTGCTTCGTTTGGTGTGGATAATCTCCAAACATCTTCATGTAGAAGCTTGAAGTTTTCTTTCTTAGTATTGTTATTGTCACGTTTGAAAAATTATTATCTAAATTTGTTTTGACTTTTGGAGTATTTTTAGGTTTCATTGACAAAATTGTTTAGTTAGCATTTCACAAGTACGGTCATCGACACAGGCTTAATCGCTGCGGAAGTTGTCTAGCATGAATTACCGACATCTGCTTAGCTTGCAGGTCAAATGCTTTTTCGGTCGATGGAACTTATACAAAATTAACGTTTTAGTAGAGGGAATTCCAAGCTGACAAATGAAAACCAGGTTGATTGAAGTTACTTAAGAATGCTACGCAACAGTTCGTATTTCATTCAAAACAATTAAAGTGCTCGCTCATTAAATGTGGCGCTGACAATTTTGGAACGTCGATCTTTGGATCCAAACCTTTGGAAACGCACTTTGTGGCATCCGGCACGGGTGGTATAAAAAGGGAAATTTGTAAATCAAATGGAGAGTAGTTGATTGGTGGTTAATCAATGAGTTCTATAATCGGAAACAGTCCACAGGTAGTTTCCAGAGTATTCATCAATATAATTAGTTTAATGTATTTGGTGAATTTTATTTGTGACTTCTGAATCGGTCCTTGGGGCGGCGTTTGGTCGAGTGTGGTGCAAAGAGGCGAGCTAATGTAAAATTTAAATTAATTATTATGTTTCGTTCGCCAATATAGTGCCCTGCAAGCGAGTGCTCGATATAAGGGAAAACGTAACGTGGTGGCGACCCCCTTATAACATAACTACGTTGTCTATATTTCCCTTACAACGTAACGTGATGGAGGCGCACTTAAAAAAGGACAATTTATTACTTTTTAGGAACCAACGTTTTCTACAATGATGTAACAAGGCGGAGTACATCCCTTCCGTTCTTGACATGGTGTAAATTATAACTTTTGCATAACAATCTTTTCGTATCTTGATATGGTAAAGACTTGAGAGTATCTTATCCCATTTTTGCTACACTTATCAAAAATAACAGCCACAGTATTACCGACTATCTAAGTCTTACTTATCCGGTAGACTAAATGTTTTGATAACTGTAATCCGTAATAAATAAATTCGCCAAATTCTGAAATATGCTAGTCTACAGTTTTCCCTTTAATCTAATTAGCGATAGTTCATGTGAAGAGGAGATCTATATGACATCTAGATGACCTCAAATAAATTTTCTTATTGTACGTATGCATTTAAAAAAAGTAAGTGGCATTTTTGTTTATCTGAAGAATGAAATAAGTCTCTTTGTTTCATAAAAGTAAACCGGAGTAAGTTTCCACGTTGGTTGGCTTTTAATGCTAACAAGTAATTCTTACATCTGTCGTTTCTTTGAAATAATGGAACGCACATCCTGAATTTCTTCTCCGTAGAGAGTATTCCCTTATACGTTAGAATAGCGACCAAATAAGGAGCATGAAATCTCTCGCATGAATTCTCCGTCCGATTGTGAGTCATCTCGGCAAACCTGTATCCATTCTTTTTTAAAGAACTCGGACTCATTGTGGAACCACACGTACTACACGTATCTCATTAGGTCGACTGGTATTACGATAATTATGATCGTAATGAAATTAACGGTAATTATGGCAGTTGAATGTATCCCTCCACGAGCGCTCTCCCACTCGTTGAAAATCCTTACCAATTCTGTGTATCGCGATCTCCGATCGAACGGAGATGCAAATGTGACAGTACCAGAGTGAGTGGGTGTTGGTGAATACCGCAGAGGATTTTTTTTTTTTTCAATTTTATCGTTGCAAGGTAGATGATTTTTTGCGTGTTATTTTTGGGTTCTTTTTTATCTTGGCACAAATATTTACTCGCTTGATTTTGTAAATCCCATATGCGCGATAACGAATATTTTGTTGATAAGATAGAGCCGGTGTTAGGGCGGAATGGAGTCTTCCTTCTTGGAATAGTGCGATGGGTACGTTGAAGTTTTATCTGGCTGGGTTTCATTCAGCCTCGTGCGCTCATTGATGAATTCCAAGTAAGAAAATGTTAATTACGACTACACGTGCTTTTGGTAATTCAAATTTTTATTTTCATTTGAATCGAATCCTCAAATTTGATATCATACCAAAATATTTGTGCGGAAAATATGACTAAATTTATGTCATGATCACTCATGACTCATGACAATATAAAATATTAATAGAACAATCTGCGAAAACTTAAGGCGGATGTGAGTATAGTTTTTATTAACTTCTGTTAAAATTAGATTTTATCACAGTTAACAAAATTTATTTATACATATACTGCATCCAAATATTCAAGTTTGATAATAAAACTAAACGCTTCAAATGAGAAAAGTACATATTTGCAAGACTTTCTTTCCGATCGAGTAAAAATAGTCACGAGATTTCGTTTCTGGAACACGTCGTCGGCTTTCTACCGCAAACTACTAATAAGTATATGGAGAATTTTAAAAGCCATGTGCCATTGAAGTTTCACTTCGCGATTTGTTGCTGAACTAAAATCGTCGGTCGGTGCTTGTAATGTACACATACATAACATTCCGCGTGTGTTCTATGTCTGATCGCCGGCGAAAAAATATAAACTGGTTCACCCACATGGTTACGGCTTATGCGTTTGATACGAAGAAAAATTATCCCGCGACATGGGAGAACAGAAATATGATATTATGCACCGCAGGACGGATTGTTAATTCTAAAGAAGTAAAAACTTGACCTTTCATTTAGAGTTTTGAAGAAATTGAAGAACTGAATGCACTACGTCATCAAGTGTTCGAAATCAAACCAAGAACAATACAGACTAAGGAAAAACGAAGTAAAATATTTCCTAAATAATGTAGAGAGAGAGCCAAAGAAAAAGTACAATTACAAAGGATTGAGCATTGACGTATGCGATCACCAGATTTAAATCCTTGTGGACGAAGCAGCTGGTACAATCCGCTCTGGTAAATAATCCGCACGATTTAACAAACGATTATTTACACAATTATTTGCGAATTTGTTACCCTTATTTCTTACGCAATTCCAGTCATTCTAGAAATTACTAATAATTGCGTCGCGTAAAAGAAACAACCCACACTTCCGTTCCTTGCTAAACGTGCAATAAAACAAACAAAATTGAGATGTGTCTAGGTCGCATTGTGCAGGCAAAAGGTCAATAAAATAATAATCATAAAATTTATAGTCCTATTATACTGCTGTGTTTATAAAACGTGTCGTCGTATTACTCTTGGACATCGCTTCTTATCGTGGTTTCACTTTGTCGGATTAAGTAACAGTCACCCTGTATATCGAGTACAGTCTTTATGTTTATATATTAAAATAAATTAATAAATAGAAGATATAATCTATACTCTTAAACATAAATACCTTACCACCATAAGAAATTGGGAATTTTATTGAATTATAATTAAATTAGGAATATTTTTCATTTCTTTTTTTCCCCTTTCATTATAAACCTTATTTTTATGTATTTCTAATAAAAAAAGGCCTTTAAAATGTTCGGCACTTAAAGTTTAAGATCTTGTATTTCGATCTTCAAAGTCATCACGTCTTAGACTGTGACACTTCTTTTACTTTTTCGGAAACATGTTTGGTTGGTACAATCGAAAAGATATTCGAGCATGCTGTTACTTATATAGAATGATTTGGAATTTATTGATAAGTTGGAGTTGAGAAAATCAAGGAAATTTTTGAACATGTTTTAAGCGAAAATGTTTCATAATGTTTTCCCATTTTGGTTTGCTCAGATGCGAGCTAATAAATAACAGTCGTACAAATCAGGTATGCAACTACAATTAGTTTGTCATGTCTAAGAAATTAAAACAACTGATGATTAAGAAAGACGTACTAGTAAATGCTGTGGCTGTGTCACCTAACTAGCATTTGCAACTCAACCACAGTAGATTTGTTAACAGAACCAAAACATGACTGGATAATTCACAATCAGTAAGCAACTTGCAAAGAGGTGAAACGAAACGAACCACCATACCCAAGCAATGAATGGGTAGATTTTGTCCATGAAATTGGTTTGAATCTGGATACCTCCGTTCTTCTAATTTATTAACTTTTAAACAGCATAGTGTTTTCAGTTTAGACAAAGCGATGAGTCGGATTTAAGAAATGTCAAGTAAGTACTACAAAATGTGTTTTATTTATTTCAAGAGCAAGTCTTATTTTTATTAGGTACAAAAGCAAAAGCTTACAATTAAAAATAAAAGATTTTTTTATTACAAAAATGAGAGCATTTTCTGTTCTGCTAATTTTCAGTTACCATCAATTTTTTCTCCTTGGAAACTTTAAATGAATGGCCCTGTATATTATTACTGAATAATTTGAAGAATAAATAACTTGGTCTTTTTCAGATCAAATGTTCGTTTGTATTGGCAAATTAATAAGGAATTCTCGAACTTGGAGGAGTTCCATTCTAAACTACACGATTCAGATTAACAAACGCAATAAATTCCTTCATTTTTTAAATAACACCACATTGCAAATATTTACGTCTGCATCTGTTACAAGAGTATTTTTATCTCATACTTATATACATAGTTACATCCGGTAGAGTTTTCGCGAATTATTCAATAAAGTTTATATAATTTGCTCAGATTCATTTCGTAACTTTAATCAAAACTTCTTTGTACAATTGCGAGATAAATAATTGGTACGGTTGCTTTATAAAGTAGGCTGAATTTTCAAAATTTTAGCATATTGAAATGCTCTTAAATGCTAGAATTAGAAATTGCGGTTGGTTATTCAGCCTCCGAAAGAATCTTGTAAGGCATCTTAAAAACTTACACTGATTTTTGACAGTAATAATTTCAAATTTTATAATAATTTTATATCACAAACTCTTTTAAACGGACACTAAATGGCGCATAAACACTTAACGTTTCGAAGCTGTCGAACGACTGCGAATGATTTGGAATATGCGCCATTTAGTGTCCGTTTAAAAGAGTTTGTGATACAATTTTCATCGGACAAGAACCAGCTTTAATAATTTTATATTTTTGGTACGAAATCGCATAAACTAGAAAGTCCTATTTAAATTGGGAAAATCTGCTTAACCAAATATTTATCTCGCAATGGTACTTTCAACTCATCAATTTAATATATATTTTTTTTTTGTTTAATTCGGAGTACTTTGCTATTATTAATTTTGCAAGCCTCTAACCACACTTTCCATCGTCACACAACATTTTTATGCGTGTTCTCATTAATTACTTGGCCGAGGTGACGTCAGGCACAGACATTCCAATAATGTCCAATAATAATTCGAATACTTTCTATTAATTAAATAATTAAATTGAATTGATCACACTCACGACTTTGCTGCGTTTAGATTTTTTTTAAAGTTTAATTTGTTAATTAAAACCAATTTCTTTTAAATCATTTTGGACATTAGTTCAGGCTGCTTCAAAGAAAGTGCACCAAACTCGGTACGTCGGTAGATATCGACAAGAGAAATAAAAGTTTCGTACGTTTTTTTTTAACGAATAGATTTTGAGAAAACTGAAGGGAAAGGAAAATCGTGTATTTTTAAAACGTACCGTAGATGAGGTCGGACGGTATCCTTAACCTGCCTTAACCTTCGTCGAAAGAATCAGTTTATTGTATTATTGCCTCAGAAGATGTGATGAAACACATTTAGTCCGTTCTGGTTATTGAATGATTTCTAGATTTTAATAAAGAGTAACGTTGGAAGCGAAGCATAATTTGTGAATGCGTGAATTTGGCGTAGTTTGTAACTTTCATTTTTAACAGTTTATTAGTCTATGTAAGTGTCTTCGTGTACGTGTTTGCGATGGGCGATTTTACGTTTCAAGAATACGCAGACGTGCATATTTTATACGGAGAATGACGAGGAAATGCGCGGTTAGCAGCACGTCTATATGCGGAAAGGTTTCCTGATCGTCAACGAAATCCGCATTATCAAACGTTTCTTTCAATGCTGTCACCTTTAACACGTCTTTCGGTCAAGGGCAGAATTAAATGAATTCTTTCGCTTACGATAGATTTTTACTACCTTCTTGCAGCTGTGTGACGTTCATAAAACGATTTAAATCGCTCGTCTCGTTTCACGGCGGTAGAAATTTTAATTGTTACAGTATTTCTAAACACATCGACTCAACTTGCTCAGATTGCAAAATTGTATTAAGATATTTTGTTCCAAATAATGTCGGAGAAGTTTGGTGCATCATCATTGAAACACCTCGTATAAGTGTTATTAAAATTTCTGAACCTGCAATGAATTTATATTAGAAACTTCATTGTATAAATCACAGCGGCAATTTTCTCCCAAAGAAATTAATTTAATTACGCGCTACAGTGTGGCCCCTGTGGGCATTTCACAAGCTCACTTAAATGTTAAATATGTAAATACCTTCTTTATAATGACCGCCCGGTAATTTCGCGATTATTATACGTTCTGCGTGCACGTCGGCGGTAATAAGGCCCTTTTGCAACATTACAAACAGTTTAATGGTTATTTGCTCGGGAGAAATTGAATTTAAATGATGTCATGTTTAAGATTAAAAGTTTGTAGCGGCAACGCAATGTGTTGATTGGATCCATGGGTGTTGCTTAAACCCTTAAGTTTGTGTTTAATAATAATAATTTTAAAACAGCATACATTCCTGTATGTATGTATCCATCAGCAGTATATTAACTGCCCAAACGTAGAATAAGTGTTTGCGGTTTCTAATTGATAAAATAACTTTTAACCGGACACTTAATCTCGTACTATACACTTAACGTTTCACCGTCGTTCGACAGCTTCGTCAGACGACGGTGAAACGTTAAGTGTATAGTGCGAGATTAAGTGTCCGGTTAAAGGATTTTGTGATACAAATTTCATCGGACAAGAACCAACTTTAGATAAAATAACATTTTCTATCGAGCTTCGTTTTGTTCCAGAAGACGTAAACCACACGTTCGGACCCCTAGACGGCAGCTTGTACGCAACGATAACGAAAAAGCCGGAGCTTTCGCCCGGCGCAGTTTCCAGTCCTCTGACGGTGTCCATGGACTCCGGCATCTCATCCGCAGGTCAGTACTCAAATTCGCTCGGCATTTAGTGTGTTGAGAGAAAAATCGGTCCGCCCAATAAATCTATGAATAGAATAACGAGGGTTCCGCTATTGAGTGTAGCCAAATTTGTTTTGAAAACAGGGTTTTAAATTAGAGCAAGGCCAGAGAGTTATTCGTGCTATAATAAATTTTCTTCTTGCGTGTCAACAGATTTATAACTGAAAGTGATCGAATGCACTGCGGCCAAATGTGTGTTAACTTTTTTTTTAACTCTTCTTAGAAAATGCTGCTTTCACTGCCACTACATAATGTAAACAAAAAAAAAAGAGAAATTTAGGAAATTAATATTGTGTTCAGGCGTGTTGGCGTTCAGGTTGTGTTGCCAACTATCGCTTCTTTCAGTTCGTTTTACTAAAACTTTAATTTATAACAATAAAGGAATATACTATAATTTAATAGAAGTGTTAGCAAGTGTCTCAAAAAAGAAAAATTTAAATGAATCATTTGCACTTAGCCAGCAAGAAATGTTTTGAATCGATTGAGTTTTTTGAAGTGAACCAGAACATTAAGCGCAGAGGTTTGAAGGTCACCCTATTAATAGAGAGCAAAATTTGCCAACTAATTGTTTTGTTAATCTACACTTTAGTCTGGCGTAGCTTTTAATAATTACGAACTTAAATTTTTAACATTTCTGCATTTGATTATAAATATCTCCGGTCGTACTTTTGCAAACGCAATTAAAATATATGAAAATCACGTGGGACAGGTCACCATCAAAACGCCAACACCAACGCCTCTGCGAGTCCCCCACTGACGGCCCAACCTTCGCCGCTGACACCCGAAGATCAGCACCGCGAGCTGGACGAGCTGCTCTCGGATATGATGCTAACAGTTCAGAGTATCCCCGATCCGAAACCGGTGCAACATCCGTCCGCAGGACCCGCGAGCACCTTCACCATCGAAAATGTCAAGTTCATAGACGAAGAAGAAGACAAGAACATCCCGTACCACGCCAGGCAAGACAGTAGGCCCTTCACGTACGGCGTCAACACGACCATGATCAGCGAATCGAAGAAATTATCCAGCCCCAGCCTGGTCCGGAAGGCCAGCTTCAACAAAAGCTCCGGCGACACCCTCAAGAAAGTCCAAACGCAAGTAGTCCCGGATTTCTCCTCGAAAACCCCCACGTACAATCTGTCCAGTAACTTCAACACCTCCTCGTACAATTCGAAATACAACACTTACTCGGCATCCCCCACGTACACGAAAAAGGATCCAATAGACGACATTTTCACGGCGAGCGCCCTGAGCGCTAACGAGCCAACTCGACGTGACTTCAGGGAGGAATTTTACAAGACGGAAGTAAAACGATACGATCCCATGAAAAGAAGCCAAACTGAGGGAACTTTGAGGCGAAGCCCCGAGAAAATTATCTACAAAACTTCCAGCAGCAATGCCTACTCGGATTCGGAAAGTTTGTCACCCCCTGGGGCATTCAGAAGTTGTAACAAGTCGCCGGATTTACACGAAACGTAAGTAGAACTTTTTTTTTTAATCATTCAATTTAAGTACACAAATCTGAGCAAGATAAACGTAATTACTATTACTTAAGGAGATTGCTTTTATCGAATTTAATTACGTTTAAAGCTTTTCACAATCCCCGTTTATACAACTTTTTTTTTTAATAAACGCGAAGCCAGTTATGTACGTGCACAGTTCCTTGTACGGGTTAGAAAATAGCAGGAGCAAAAATATTAACTTCTGTTTCGAACGGGCAAAAGATTGTGATTTCCAGTGTTTTATGAATGAGTAAGGAAGAGTTCAAAAGGTATTTTGAAAAGGTAGTTTGAATCAGCGATCTATAATTATAATTTTTTTTTATGATAAAACATTAATTTTGTTATCATCGTCATCGTCCTTTTTTTTATATTAAAAGTAAGGCGGACGTTAATTGACTACACCGTTAATTAAGAGAGTGTGTTAAATTTTGGGGCCTTCAAAATCATATGGAAATAATTTTCTTTGAATTTAGTCGGTTCTCTACAGTATCATTAGCTGTAAATAACTCCCATTATCTAGTTGAACAAAGATGTACGCAATTAATAAATGTACTTTAATGAGGAAAGCAATTTACAGATTTATATTTTAAGGTACTTAAGATTTGCAGATTCAATGGAAAATCTGAGTTTTGATTACTTTTTAAAAACATACAGGCTAACTGTTGATTAATCCGACAAAATGAAACCAGTATAGAAAGCTATAAATAAAAAAGATAGTTTTCAATTTATAAAATACAGGGTGACTGACAATTGCTTCAACAAAAAAAAATATGATAAGAAGCGGTGTTGGAGAATATGGGAAAATGTTAATGCTTTTTTTTCCAAAAATAATTAATCAAGAAGGGCTCGTATATTTGGTTTTTCTTCCACCCGTTCTCCTCCGAAGATTTTTCCTTCTCGAACTTCCAAACTCTGCAGTTCGTTCTTCCTTAATTTACAAGTTTCATTTCATTTATATTTTTAGTTTTCTCCTGAAATTATCATTACATCTCCCTTCCATTTTATTCTCTTTGAAATTATTCTTCGTGATCTGCTTCTACCTCTTACGGTTCTTATCGCGTAATGGTTTTTTTTAGGCGCGAAATTTGAAATATCTAAGATTGATTGAAATTGCTAAAGAAAACGACGACAATAAAAAAAGTTTCCTAAATATAATCCAATTGAGGAGAATCTTTATACGCTTTTAATTAGGTATTAAAGAAAGAAATTCTGCTGCGCCAGCGCCATCTACGTTAATTTTGCTACACTACGAATTTTTCGGCGCGAATTTTGAAATTACTTTCCGTGATCCGTTATCGACCTTCTTTGGTTTTCTTTTCTTGTCTCGTCTGTTTGTACTTTTTACGATTCTTGTCGAGTCGCTAGGCGCGAGATTTGAAAATTCTAAAAATTATCGAAGTTTCTGAACGTCAATTAAAAAAAAATTCTCAAATGTAAACTAAATCCGGATAGGTTTCATGCAATTTTAAATAAGTACTGAAAAAATGTTACTGTGTTGCGCTAGCGCCATCTATGTACATTTTGTAGTACTACGACTTTTTCGGCGCGAAATTTCAAATTATTCTTCGTGCCTCATTTAAAATGATCGATCTTCTCTTGCCTCTTCTTCATTATATTTCGCGTTTCACTCTGTCGTTTGTTTCATTTTTCTTTTGTTATGCGCTACTGCTGCGTGGCTGCACTGTTTTGGGCGCGAAATTTGAAATACTTACGTGAAAATTATTAAAAACTAAAGGACGTCGGTTTTTTTTTAATTTCTTAAATCTGAATTAAATTTAGATAAGTTTTTATGTAATTTTGATTAGGTACTAAAAAATGAGATTGTGTTGCGCCAGCGCCATCTACGTAAACTTTACACTACGGTTTTTTCAGTGCGAAATTTGAAATTGTTTTCCGTGAACAAAATCTGAGAACTTTTTTGTTTTCTTTTGTTGTACGCAACGTAACCTCTTCAACTTGCACTTCTTATCGCGCAATACTAAATATAGTTTTTGGGCGCGAAATTTCAAATATCTAAAAATTTAAGTCCTGGCAATTTTTTTTTATAGACGAAGCAACCACTCTAGTAAATAATCCACACGACTTAACAAACAATAATTTACACAATTATTTGCTAATTTGTTACCATTAATCCAATTATTTTAGAAATTACTGAAAATTACGTCGCGTAAAAGAAACAACACAGACTTCCGTTCTCAGCTGTTAAACGTACAATAAAACGAAATTGAGATCGCATTGTGTGCAGGCAAGAAGTTAATAAAATAATAATCATAAAATTTATAGTCCTATTATACTGATACGTTTATAAAACGTGGCGTCGTATTTCGTACACTGTACCGCAAACCAACACACAAGTAACGTTTATAATATGCTGCAGGCGTGAATGTATACGATATAAGAGAATTTTTTTGCTCTTTATTGTGCGTCCCTCACTTGCCACTTTTGCAAATCGAAAACTAAATGATGCGACTTCCTTATTATCAGAAAAAAAAAGTCAATATGACGACAAATTTCAACTGTAACGTGCTTCTCGTAGTTGAACGTGAATTGTTAGTTGTGAACCAGCCTTGTTTGAAACTTATTGACTGTTACGATTGAAAGATTCATTCACGTTATTCATAATATTTGGCAGTCGCCCTATATTTGTGAGGGAAGCGCCTACGTGACTTTTGCCATATTTCTCAATATTACGCCAGTAAACTATACGCTGTTATCTAGTCTCTCCATTTCACTTTGTCGACCGGCTAAAACTGATTTCATCCCGTAACGACCCCATCTCAGCGCATGGTGTAAAAGAATGCAGTCCTCGGCTTCGCGCTCATTTTTTCAACAGCGCTCCTGGTGTGCTGACCTTTTGCTTGTTGGTGATTACAACCTTTGTGTTTGAAGCCTGAAACAGAATCGACTCCGAAATTTGTTAAGAGCACGCCGAGTGAATTCAAGCTCATTATTAAGCTTTTCTAAGGCCTGTTTCTGGACAACGAACAGGCTTTTAGTGGTGGTTTTTCCTCCGTTGAATTAATCAACATCCCTGCGGGTAAAAGAAAAGGCCGGAATCGGCGTTTGAGAAATGACTAAGTGCCTCCCCCTGCCCGAGTGCCCGTGACCTGACCTTTAGACACGACGCTACTTGGTGACGTAACATTTTTGCCCAATTACGTCATTGGCAATACTTACCGCCGCTCTCTCACCGCTGACAGCTGTTTGCCTGTACGCTGGATTTTGGTCACAAGGTCGGAAATATCATTAATTACTTTCAATTACATATCTTTTTAGTCGTCCTATTTAAACGCATCATTTTTACTTGCTTTCATTTTATTCGTTAGTGATTCGTTTTAATTACTTTAAGCTTTGTTTGTGAACGAAGAGCAGATCTGCTTAACGGTTAAAATCTAATTTGTTCGTTTGCTTGAAAACAAAGTTTACTTAGGCACAGTTTAACTTTAATCTTCGATTTATTCCTACAGCAGCAATGGAATAAACTGTGATCGAAAAAGCGGACCTTAGTTTCATATCTTGTTCGATTCACTAGAACCCCGTCGTCGCGTCGTACTGAACTCTTGTAAGTTAACCTTTCGCTTATCTTGACCAAATTTTGAGCGTTTTAAATAAAGACAAGTGTGCTCAGCTGGTGACTTTTATTTTATTCAACTTGTCCACCCTTTGCTTTTGGGGTTTCGTTGAACCCTCCCGTCTCCAGGGGTTTAGTCGGCGGTGCTGGAGTCACTCGCACAATTTGCTGTCCTTCAGTTAGGTAGCATGACGTTTATCATAACCTCACTTTTCTTTCTTTGATTAGGCGCTTTCCAGGTTAGCGTCTGAGTGTGCCTGAGCTATACCGGAGTAGCTCTAAGTTACTACTTCGAGAGCTACTTCGACGCGAAACTGGAAAGCCCCTATTAATTACTTTTATTACTTAATTAAAGTTGAGGTTGTGGTGTTTCATACGTCGACTGAGGCTGGTTCACAACTAACAATTCACGGCCAACTACGAAGAGAATTTTTTTAAAAGGTTATTGATTTCATTCATCGCTTATTATTTATTCGCCACCATGGAAATATCATAGTTTGGAGTATAATATTTCTGGAAAATGAAAACACATACAGTACATCTTCCCAGCTTCTGTGATGTCTATTCTTTCTTTGATGATCTATTCAAGAATGTACATGTTATGTACCGGTTCTCTTGCTAAGAATTATTGTCGTTTGATTAGCTTGTTAAAAGACATTATGTTTAAAGAATTAGAAAGGAGATTTGCGTTCGTTAATTCCCATAACAAAACAAATGAAGGCGTTTTAGAACTTTAACATGCTTCGTTACGTACGAGTTAACACGAAAACTTCACCATTGTATACTACTTATCCAGATCATATAATACAATCAATTTATGGTGGTTGTCATAAGACTCATAAGTATGCGCATATACGTACACGAATGGCAATGCGATTTCGTAATCACGAGCAACGAGACGGAAAAAAAATCGTAAACGGAATGCCGGTCTCTTCAATCAAAGAACACACCGACCGCAACGGCGGTTGCGGTAAGGCAACGTAATAAACAAAAAGAACAATAAAAGAACGCACGCATGCACGCACGCACTTATTCGTCGGGGGCACCTTTAAAAGGACATGCGTGATTTTGAAATTGCCTAGCTCGTGGTATCAACGACGGGCATGGGAATACGGCGGCGGTGAAATGTAGGTCATTTCGCACATGTTGGCGAAAATCGCCAAAGCGTGAATTCCGCGATGAATTCCGCGTTGCAGATGCACACATCGGACGCTGTTCGAATTTAATTAGACGTACAAGCTTTTCGCAACGCGAAAATCCTGTTGCCTTCGCAGATTACGAGGACTTTTTCGATAAACGCGTAACCAGATGGTGCGAGAAATATGAAGTTCAAGGTTATCTTTTTTTTTTAATAGTTCACATATTGAGTGGACGACGGGATATGCCGGAGGGCTTGCAAATGTTAAATTATTTCAGACTGTGAAATTATTACACAAAATTTTCATTTTCGAATCGGTACTATGAATAATTATCATAACTACTACACCACCTGCCCTGGAAGTACGAATACAAATCTCTTCATGAAATTCTTTGCTACGAAAACATCCTTGGTACCTTTCAAGTCATCTTCAGGAATGATTAGGTTTTTAATTTTTCAAGGACAAGGTTATCGTCGAGAGACTGTGCGCATCCTTATCTGAAAATCCTGAAACCCCTCAACTATCGTCCAAACTGAAAAATTTATGTCAGTTTACGGTTCTTGGATTGAATCATTCTTGAATTAATCACTCGGTGAAATTATTTTGCTTTGTCATGAATACAAATTAGTACCAAGAGAATTGGCCAATATTTATTTCCCTTTCGCTAACCACAGCGAATTTATTTATTCGTGGAACTTCGCCTTACTGCAATTTGGCAAGACTAACGCAACGTGAATCACGCTTTACAAACAGCATTATTTATAGACTGACTCAAAACGAAACCACATACATAAAACTTATACTCTTTTTTTTAAACAATTAACACCAGTTTCTTTGATATCGTTTTTTTTATTCGAAGTTCTAAACTAACGAGCGTCTAAATAAAAACCTGGTCAAGTGGGTTGTGATCGAGAATTTATCCATTGCATTTACATAGCAGAATTACTAAATGTAGCCTACTTGACCAGGTTTTCATTTAGACACGAGTTACATCTCGCTTTACACTATCCCATTTCTTGTACAAGATTTGATTCTTAAACACTGCAATTAAAATTTAAATTGAATCAAAAACCATCTTGAAAAATAGAACGTGTTCTATTCCTAAATAGTATCTGCAACCCAAATATTTATTGTAGAAATTGAACACCAAATCTTGTACAAGAAATAGGGATCTAAAACGGCCTTAATACTTTGATCCATGGCTCAGCAAGAAAGTAAATCCGTACAAATCTCGGATTCTCAGATAATCGCGAATTGAAAACGCGTGTTTGGTGAAGACACTCGGTTGCAGTGAAATTGTTGTAGGCGAAGGCGTGGGGGTATGGTCAGCAGTTTGGTGTTAATGTAGGCCGAACGAAAACAAATTAATAAATATCGTAGTTTACATGTTATTAATTTGTTAATAAATAATGGCTTAACACTGTAACAAAATTGCTTTTAATAAATCGCCTGCGTTATGGCCTTTTATAAAAAGCTTAATGGAGCACATAAAGTTATTTCGGCGCAAAGTAAACTGGATTAAAAAAAATTGTTATGAGTAGATACATATTAAAACTATTAATAACTTGAGGGTCCAAATTTGATTGGATTAGCTTTTAAGAAATCTTAGAAATTTATACACAACTCTTATAAGATTGTCCGGTTCTTAAACTAAACGAGTAAAGCCCAGTTTTACAATCGTAGAATAAGGACGAATATCCTATCTACGTCACGTTATTCCGAGAATTGTCACCAAATTTACTTTAAACTTGACGCCTCGCCCTTACCTTGACCGGATGACAAATTCTGCTGTATTCTCCACCAGCTTTCCCCTCGGCTAGCAACAGTGTGAAGGGGGTGGGTCTAAAATGATGTTAAACTATTAAGGGCGCCAGGACGGAGTTTACCAGCTGATAGACAAACGACCTCGTCGGTGTCCCCGAACCGATTTGATCGTGCAGAAGCCCAAATGTAAATAGAGGCTAAACTTGACGCACTGGTACGTGAAGGAAGGGTAACGCAAACACGCACTTAAAGTTAACTTATTTATTAAACTTTATTGATCGACAAGATTCGAGCAAATGCAGATCACAATTTATATCAACTTATTCACAACAAGTAAAGTTTCAAACCTCGATAAACTGCGAATAATCTACAGTAGTTGTCGACGTATGTACTCAAGGACAACAAAAAAACTATTTATGTACGTTCTTTCTGCATTCAGCCGAAAATTCGCTCTCCAAAAAAAACATGCAATATTTGTGCAACGATATGAAATTTATAAAATGATATTAAGTCAAACAATCGAACTCACGACTCGTTTCTGTCAAACACAGTTGGTAACGTCAGGCGAAGTTGGCGGTCACCACGCCCTCTACTGTTCCTGCCAACGTCGCAAAGTCCGAATCGAACCGGTGGATAAAACTGTGAGTTAGAAGTAGAGCCTGAATAGATTCGTTAGCATCCAAAACGGCGTCAGACAATTCACACAATTTTTACCTGAGATTTGTAGTTTTCTCAAGCTTGGAATGGGGCTAAAATACCTCAAAACTCAATCGGTGGTGCTCTAGGAGAATTCCGGCAGGGCCGTGGATAAACCAGAATTCTTTCAACTTGAAAATTAGATGCTAATCTTTGCCCTAAAACTCTGTAATCATCTGTTCCTCAACATATTGCTCCATATGAAATCCACATATCCTGCTTGGCTTACTAAACTTTTATTGCAAATTTGAAATCAAAGAATAAATACCGATTGAATTGGTCAGCTACTGACAACTTATTTTTCTACAATGAATTCAGACGATTGCGTGCTCTATGCAAATCTCAAATATCTTCGGCCTATAAAACGTATATGCATCAAATGGAAAAGTCCATTTTGTCCGATCCTAAACAAGTATTTTAGTATGTTCACATGAGACAAGGTAGTACTCGAATCCCTAACAAGTTGTTTTCTACTTACGACAAATCATATAATAGTTCCCAGGATATTGTGGATGGCTTTGCTGGGTTATTCTCGAAAATCTACTTACCTGACTCTAACAGTTCCAAACTTGAAAGTATCTAATGTAACTGTTCTCCTTTACATCTTTCGCCATCTTTACATCTTTCACCATCACTGAGGATGGCTTATTGGTAGTTATGTTATAAGGGGGTCGCCACCACGTTACGTTTTTCCTTATATCGAGCACTCGCTTGCAGCGCAGAATATTGGCGAACGAAACATAATAATTAATCATTACCTCGCCTCTTTGCACCACACTCGACCAAACACCGCCCCCAAGGACCGATTCAGAAATCACAAATAAAATTCACCAAACACATTAAACTAATTATATTAATGAATACTCTGAAAAGTGCCTGTCGACTGTTTCCGACTATACAACTCATTGATTAACAACTAATCAACTACTGCCCCATTTGATTTACAAATTTCCCTTATTATACCATCCGTGCCGGATGCCACAAAGTGCGTTTCCAAAGGTTCGAGTCCACAGATCGACGTTTCAAAATTGTCAGCGTCACATTTAATGAGCGAGCACTTTAATGGTTTTGAATGAAATGCGAACTGTTGTGTAGCATTCTTAAGTAAGTTCAAATAACTTGATTTTCATTTGTCGGCATGGAACTCCTCTGTTAAAACGTTAATTTTGCATAAGTTCCATCGACCGAAAAAGAATTTGACCTGCAAGCTAAGCAGACGTCGGTAATTCATGCTAGATAACTTCCGCGGCGATTAAGCCTGTGTCTATGACCGTACTTGTGAAATGCTAATTCTGTCAATTAAACCTACAAATACACGCGTTAAATTTTGTGTAACTTCAAAAGTAAAAACTAAAAGTTCCATTGGCATAATTTCCTCCTTATTGAGACTAATGCAATCGTACTTAACGAACAGAATGAATTATGTATTTTATAATGGATTCAAATCATTTGAATATCAAGGTGTCCCTCAGGGCTCTAATTTGAGCCCATTACTGTTTGTGCTTTTTATTAATGATCTGTTGGTATCTCTTGCCTTTGCTGATGATCCCAAAATGCACTCTTCAATTTCAAATGCTCTCGAAACTGTAAAATTGCTACAGTGCTTTGACACTGTTGTTTCGTGGTGTGCCAATAATTACTTAAGTCTTAGTATTAACAAATGTTGTGTAGTTTCTTACAGTAGAAAGCTTTCCTCCTGTCTATTCCAGCTATGTCATTAAATGGTCAAACGCTAAAACGAAAGAATTCTACTGTAGATCTGGGGGTATCCTTTGATTCAGCGCTCAGCTTTTCTAAGATAAAACTTTATGCCAATGTTAATGGGAAATTATTTTCGATTTAAAATACCAATATAAGTGATGAAATACGCACGTGTATGTAATTTACAACGATTTAAATCAAGGTTGCCTTTATGAAATGTACTTACTAATCAATCATGGATGCATCTCACCCACATGGAAAACATTTATATCGCGGGCGTGGTAAAATTGCTCTTTATTAGCTTCTGTCATCAGATATTTTCGTTAATTTGCGGCATTCAAGGTCAATACCGATTAACTCCAATATGGACAACGTTCACGTATATAATATTTCGAGATGATCCAACGCCATGAACTTTTATGCGTAACAAAAAAGTTTTCTTCTTATCCAAGGTTGTTTGTTTGGTATATAACATGGTTTTATTATGTAACATAATTCTTTAATATTCTGTACAAGACACGTCTTTACGTAATGTAAAAATAGTTGTCTATTTCTTCTTTGATCATTTGATCTCGAAGGACCTTGAACTTATTGAATTCATCTTGTGAATCGTAGGTGACACTTTAAAAACTATGAAGTTCACCTTGACACTTTTCCCAAAGGTTAAACCTAGGGTTACCTGCAATCTTGCGAGAAAATTTACTTTTACTTAAGATACTCGTTTATGTACGACAAATTAAACTAATTGCTGCCTCTGATTTTATTGAAATTTTTGACGTAAGCACGAGAAGTTGCTTACGTCCAGGCGCCTGGGCCCTAGATCCGTCAAGTTTTGGCGCCCATATTTTAAAGAACATCTTTGACATCTCCACTAAAATAATTAATTCTAAATTGCACAAGATATGTGAAGAAGTTCTATGACAAAAGTGAAAATAAAAGATATTGTGTATATCCGAGGTCTTAGAGATGTTTACGAATATGAAACACATTTCCATTTAAGTCCGCGCATTATATATGGTAACGTCGTGCGTAGCAGCAATAGTTTACTTCTTGCGTTTGGTTCGGAACACTCGTCTTTCCAATTTAAGAGAAGATGGCAAAGGTGTCGTCGAGTTCAACGACACAACTCCAAGAAGCACATCCGTTATTTTTCTAAAATTATATAAACGCATTGAATGACGGCGGCTTAGCATATTTGCAATGCAAACTCGGGGTTTAATCTTATTTACGTAAGTCGTATGTAGGTTCACAAATATCTCCCATTATAGGCGAACAGTGAATCATTGAAATGGCTTTCAATGAATAATTTCTGAAAACATCCTGAAAATAGCCGATACGGGAGCGAAGAGCGCACGTTGCAATTCGAGTCGGTTATTTCAGCGGTGCTCAATTTGTTTGTTTAACGGAAATATTTTTATCCCCTGGAATAAACTGTGTATCACTGGAAGGTTTACGCAAGCTTTGGTTTATAACTAACCGCTATAAACACATCTCGGATAGATAGAATTTGTAACATTTCAGTCGAAGGACACATTCAGGAATATCATTTAATCTAAAGGATACGATTCAAACGATTCGAACGTTCTAAAGAACGGTAAGATTTGTGAACCAGATTGTTATAAACGAAGGAAATATATGTACGCTCGCGTTACGGTTCGAAGGACGATATGATGAGTGAAAATCAACATTCCTTTTTAAATTTTGGTTGAGTTATAAAGGTTAAGCTTGACGGTCACCATACCAGATTTGATTGCCTTTAGAATACAATATTTCTTTAACTAGTCATATACTTTTTTTTTCAGATACTCCAATAATAATAATCTAACGTGGCTTCAAAGACAACAGCTGAAGCTCAAGGAACGCAGAGAAATGCAGTTGCGGGAAGAACGGCAACCTCATGAAACCAGGTTGATTTCGGAACTGCGCAACATACAATCTCGTCACATGCGTCCCACTGCAAGTCATAGGCTAGATGGTTATACCAGTGACACAACTGCATTTGCTGATGACGATGATGACTTTACCATCCCCCTGCATATAAACACAAAAAATGCGCCGCCCTCTCCTGGCTCCACCACAAGCTACAGCACCATTAAGAGTGTGTACTCGACGTCGAGCCGAAATGAGAGGCCGTTTATGGCCGTCAAAAGGGCCCACGAGAAATATGGGCAGGTAAGGAAGTTAACTGATTTGTACTGCTTGTTGAAATCATCATCATCATTTAACATCAGCTAACCTTCCAGAGCCCTGAATCATCACCAGCCTCTGTATTGGCAGCCAATCCATTAGGTCATGTAGTGCGCGCCCCATCGCGAGGCGCTGTTGACTCTGTTGATAGCGGCTTGCTGTCGCTGGTTGAGCAAGAGAACTATAGCAAGCATAGCCCGCGCTATAACAACTCTAATTTGGTGGGTATTCAGCACACACGTATCGAGAATGACGCGCATGCTGACAGCTCACACATAGACAAATCACAACACGTCAAGGAAGACAATTCACGCTTAGATGCACTCAATGATCTGATGGCTAACTTATCTAGTGGATCTGACAAATCGTATAATAGCCCTAACTCTTCATCTGCATGGCAGGTACTAACTTTGTTTTTTTTTTTTTTTTTTTCGTTTTTATTTTTCACGCATTTGCAATAACAATAACAAAAACTTGAGAGTCAATTTTGTTATTGTTGTTGCTCATAATAAATTATGCTTAAGCACATGTTTCGCCCAAAAATTTTACTACAGTGCAAGACCTACGGATATCGGCCAAAATATAACTTAAATATAACTTAAATAAAAAAAAAGAGAAAACATTCAATACGTCACATGTACGGTTCGCCAACTGGTGTCAGGTTCGTACCGATCCACTAAAGGTGGCGGTGGCTATCAGCGTCAACGTCGGTTGAGGCCCAGATCTGTTCCTTTGTTGAGTAAGTAGTTGGGCCGCTTTGGAAAAAAGTCTTTCTGAAGGTACTGAGCTACCTACCATTGTTAAATACTTAAAAGCTATCTTGTATAATTTAGGGAATTGAATCTTCAGGTCTTTCCAAATTTCTAAAGGGTTTTCATTCAATCTACCAACTGGACTTCTCAGATATACAGAGAGTTCGTCATAAACATTTTCTTCTGTTTTGTTAGACTTCCAATTACGATGGACTAATTTATGGTGGTCGCTCCAGAGAGGGAAAGCTTCTTCTGTTTTGTCAGAGTGATCAGAATCTGATTCTGTAGATTCCTCACTTTGACAATTACTTTTCATTAAATCTTTGATTTTTGTTACTGCATTAGCACAGGCAATTGGATCTATAAAATGCATTTTTTTGAATCTGGGATCCAAAATAGTAGCAATGGCTAAAGGAGTCACTTGTTCAATAACACCCATTCTCTTTTTGATTTCTTTTAAAACAAGTAATTGGACTTCTTTAGCTAAAGGGTCTTCAATTATAAGCGAGTTAATTTTTGAAAGCATGCAGTGGGTTAAAGGAATTATCTTACTGCCTGTGCAGTATTTGTCACTTGAAATTTCCTTTGTTGCTGCTTCCAAAGGTCGAAGTACCTGAATAACTGTTGGTGTTACAGATAGTTCTAATCCAGTCAACATAGGGGGTGCATTTTTAAAACGAAAAAGAATGTCATTAATGATGCTTCGTAATTCTAAAAATCTTTGCATCATATAGTAGGTATGTTCCATCGGGTGGACACATCTTGAATTAGTTTTGTCTCAGCAGCTGTTGCTTTACGTAATTCATCACTGGCTCTGCAGCTTTGTTTGAAAAAAGTTACGATTGCCTTTATTTTGGTTACTATATTTTGTAATTCAATGCATTGTAATGTGCTTTGAGCTACCAAATTCAAGGTCTGTGCATAACATGGAATATGTTTCTTCTTACCATTATGCTAATTCAACAGCCTTGATCATATTGGCTGCATTGTCTGTAACAATAGCCGACACTTTTTCACTATCTGTTTCCAATTGCTGACAAATATCCAGAAGTTTTTCCGCAATATACTCTGATGTATGGCGTTGATCTAACTCATAAACACCAAGAGTCATTGAATAAAATTGAATATGTATGCCGAAATGCACAGTTACACCTAGAAAACTTTTCATATTCATTGTATCAGACCAGATGTCTGTTGTCAAAGTTAAACTCTCAATAGTTGCTAATTTGTTTTTAAAAATTGATGAAAGTGCATCATACTTATCATCTACCCATCTTGTCAGATGGCCATATTCATAGACATCTCTCAAGTGATACTTTATGCTTAAGTAACACTTATTCTAAAAATTCCATTTCATAGTCGCCAAAGTTGTACTTAAGTTATACCTACATGTAAGGTACACTCTCCCGGCACTCAAGTAACACTTGTCGTCTTTGCGCATGCGCATTGTGTTTTGTTGTGCAAAAAGTTCAAATTAAAAAAACCATGTTACGAGAACTGGATGATTTTTTAGAATTCATTGATACAAAAGAGCAAAATGAACACGCAAACATACGGTAGGCAGTTATTTATTGATTAAATTCAATTCTGATTAATTGAACGTGTTATAAATTAAGTCAGGTTCCGATGTCCCAAAACAGTATGATTACCTAATTGACTAATGCAGAACTCGTTATAGGTAATAACTTTTGTAAAAGACATTTGTCTTTTATAATTAAAAGTTAAGGGACTATTGAAGAAATCGATACATGATTCGCCTGCATATCATTCTTAAATGTATGATATTAACCTTTATTATTTACCTTTGTTTTAAATTTTTCCACAGTTTTTTTAATTTGTTTCTCATCGCGTTTATAATGAATTTCTGGTTGGCATTTGTATTTCAAGGCAATTTTTTCCGGGCAACTTGCTTCGCTTGCTGATGAGAGCAATGTGCTCCCATCAGTTTTTTTATTTTCTAATATTGTTAAATACTGTCGCACAAGAGAAGCAAGCAGCAGCTTCTCCTGTTCTGAATACGTGTGTTTACTCATATTAAACCACCTTATTAAACTATAATAATAGTAACAATAAAGGGAAAAAAACACTTTGCCGATTTCACCCTACTGTCAACTGTAGCTGTGTTCAGCTAACTTCATTTTGAATCTTACACTTATACCTGCGCTTATACGAATATTGCTGAAGTGATGTTCATGAATTGCAACAATTCCCTAACGTTAAGTCACACTTACATAAGTAGGACTCAAGATGCACTTGTAAGTGCCGTTTATGAATACGGCCCAGAGTGGTTTTACTGGGAACTTTGTAATTGGGAACAGTAACTTTCAATAAATTGCGAAAACCTTCATTTTCGACAATTGAAAAATGGTTGACTGTCTTTGCAAATCATATAAATTAAAGAATTGTTTATTTTTCTAGTCTTATCACCTGTAGCAGAAAATGCAAAAATTTCATTAAAACTTGATTTTATAGTCCTTTGACGTTTTAAAGGTAATTCTGCTTCTATACTGTCATGATCACTATTTAGAGAATTTAAGTCTTCTGTAATTACTTGCAATGATATTTCACCAGAACTTACGCAACGTTTAGAATTGTCAATATGTTTATATAGATACTTCTTCATTGGATAGAAATGTTTTTTTTAGAAACTGATGGCGATGGCATTGAATTTAAACCTAACATAGAACGGCAACGCAATGCTTAAAACTGGCAGCCAGAAATTGGAGGTTTACGCGATTAATTGATGCATTACTTAGTAAATAATCTGGTTGTAGGATAATTTGCAAAGGTGTAGAGTCTCTATATTACTATACCTTCACCTACACCTTTGCAAATTATCCTACAACCAGAATATTTACTAAATAATGCATCAGTTAATCACGTAAACCTCCAATTTCTGGCTGCCAGTTTTAACACGTTGAGTGCCACCATGTATTAAAAAAAATGGGTCCCGTAGGCCACCACTTTTTTTTTCCTGAAAATGCATATATATACAGGCTTATAGCTAGAGGTCGTTACACATTATTTTTTCAAGTATGTTTTACCCCTATTTTTCAAATTTTATTTTGCGGTGACACATTGGTCTCACGCGGCCTGCTGTGGTGTCGTAAGTCTTGTATGGCCACGTGAGTCCAATGTGTCACCTCATGTTCAAAACTGTCCGCACACGTTACCTATCTGCGCATGCCGCATTAGATGCGCCGATTCATGTATTAGATGCGCCGATTCATGTGTGTTGGTGCATCATGTCTTACCAAGAAGAACAAGCACGTTTACATAAATTATGGGACGAATTACTTTCGGATGAGGAGCCTGATGCATTTGAAGGGGATGGTTCGTCAGATGAATATGAGCAGCCAGAAACTTCAGACTCGGAATCTGAATATGATTATAGGCCCCAAAAATGCATTTTACATTAAACTTTCTCGGCTAAATATCTTATGATATTTCAGGTTCTTTGTTTACTAGAAATTACAATTTCTTTTATTAATAAATAGAAATCCTTATTCTTGTATTAGTTTGTTTATTTTGCTAATAAAAATATGAAAAATATAATTTTTATGGGTTTACCACTCCAATATAATTTGACATGCCGCGTGATGCCACGTTGGTCTCATATTAGCAGGCTAAAGATGTAGAAAGGTCCAGCTGGCCGTAGTCTTGCCGACTGTATGTATTTTAGCATACTCTGCGAGACCATCGTGGTGCGACATGGCCTAATAAATGTTTTGTAAATGCGAGACCGCCCCTGTATCGCGCGGCCACTATGTCCCAAAAAGACGCGAGACCAAAGTGGTCTCATACGGCACTCAACGTGTTAAGCATTGCATTGCCGTTCTATGTTAGGTTTAAATTCAATGGCGATGGTAATTGTACATTTTCTTCTAATGTAGTAATTGTATTTGTTGGTTTGGACAAGATTTCTAAATAAGCAGCCTTGTGAATGTTTTTAATATGTCCCATTAAATTAGTACCTAGTGTTGCCTGCAGATTTAATATTTTTCTGACAAAGTTTACATTTTGAAGTTTTATCATCAATTTTGTCATAAAATTTCCAGGCAATACTTTTTTTTTGTCGGTACCATTGTGAATCAAATGGAGCTCAAAATTAACTTGATTAAAAACAATAATAGGCAATAAAAGTGGTTCATTACTCTGTTGTATAAAAATTCAACACATAACACATAACCTCGAGCTCGAGTATTGGCTGAAGTAGTTACCACATTAGTTACTAAATCGTTGACGCAAAAATGTGTTGCCAATACATTTTTGCGTTAAGCGGTTGGTATCTGCCGCTGGTTATAAACTTCTAATCTTATTAATCGCTGGTTATAAACTTCTAATCTTATTAATCGCTTGTTCAAATACTGAATTCGTCTTCTTTCAACTGAATAAATAAATAAATACATAATATTTACGTTTCCTATTTTCGATGTATCGCTTGTTAAAACATCGATGTATCGAATAAATATAAACCCCTACGATGCATCGAATTGATTCGATGTATCGAACCTCAAGTATCGATGCATCGATGTATATTGAATATCCCTAGGTTGAGGTTCAGTTCAGTGTTGCCAGGTTGCAGGGAAAATCCCGTTTTGCAGGGAAAAATTGAACAAAAAGGGATGCAGGGAATACCTTTAGAAAAGAGGGACATTCACTCAATCGAAACAATGATTTTAAAGTTGCAACTAAAATGCTGCAGCCGTGAATATGGAGACGAACCAATCCAATCACGATTTCGTTCGTCGTTCTTATGGTTTGTTGGTTACTCGTTTCCTAGACAACATGCCTGCCACGTGCGATCTTGCGAGATAGCTTTAGAGTGAAAATTATGTGGCAAGCTAAGATTGACAAGTGACAAGTTATAAAAAGTAAACAGTAACTCAAAAGAAACGTGCAAAGTAGTGATTATATTTTTTTGGCCTATTTTTTAACCCCTACAAGGAAAATTTTACAATGAAAAGGTGTAAGTATATAAAAAGGGAAATGAAGTTACAAAAAGGGAAAATTCAACATTTTATTAGGGAATTTTTGTGGTAGACACCTGGCAACACTGGTTCAGTTACGGTGTACGATGACTCTTGAATGTTGCTTCATCCAATGCAAGCATCTCAACGGGTCCGCAATTAAAGCCTCCGTGGATGAACGATAATGCCACGCCAAAAGGGGGTATTTAAACTACCAAGGGGCGAGGGTCCCCTATTTCCAGAAGCGAAATCAAAACTTAAAACGACCCTAATAAGAAAAGAGGGACGGCCATTAATCACGCGACGCCACAAACGTAAAAATTAATCCTTACTTGCAGAACGATGAACTGTGTTTAAATCGAATTTTGCACTAAATTTGCAACAATTCACGAGAACAAGCGTTACGTGTGGTCACTCGTCATGTGGTCGGCAGGCAAAGATGGCCGTATAGACGAGAACTTCCGAGAGTTTTACAAGAACAATGGCGTAGCCAATAGAATAATTATGACGCGAGGAGTTTCGAATAAAAGAGCCAATGTGAAAGCAAGAATTCAAAGAGACGATTCCGGCGAAGGTTACAGTGTTGTCGGATGTTCAGACAAGGTGTACATATAAGCGACGTTGCAAGCTCACTACAAATTTGCAGGCAGACTCGCTACAACGAAATTAAACTGTAACAAAAGATTTATAGACCAACGAATTAAGTTGAAAAGTGTCTGCTGCGAAGAAAATGACACTACAGAATGCTGATGGCAGTTCTGTTACGGTCTGGAGATATTTCTGCTAATCAGGTAGATATTTTGGTGAAGAGTCAATCTAGTGAAAATGAAAAATAACGAAAAACGTCAGTAGCATTAAGGTAAATTAAAGTCACCTTGATATTTAGCTTAGTTTTTAATAAAATTGCTACCTACCCGAAGGCTGAAAATCTTGGGGGAGGGAGGCAAATTAAATTCATCCCAAATTGCCGGCTAAACTCAATGGGACGGGTCGAGGTCAGACGTAACCCCGAAGCAAAGGGCAAAAATTAAAAATCAATAAGAGTCACCGGTTCTGCCACCACTTGTCTTTATTTGTGCATAAAAATGAACGATTAACATGTACAACGTGACACGTTAGGAAGATTAAAATGAAACACGAAGCACGGATCCGCTGTTCGCTCACAAAGAAAATAAATATCAAATCTAAGTTAATCTAAGACTAACTCCGCGCTTGTTTCAATTCAACGCAATCAAATTATTAGAAATAATCTAAATATCCGAGTTTAAAGCATCTAAAGGTGTGTTCGCACCAGCTATGCCAAGGGTACCATGGTCTGGGGGCTGCGTCAGTCTGTCACCTAGCGTCCCCGTGTGTAGTGAGTGTCTCCCTCTTCCGGCGACGATGCCAAACAACAGGACAGGTCGAAGTCGAAATCGGACAAGCGAAGATTTTCGAGGTAAACCAGCAAAGTGCCCCCAAATAACAGCTCCGATAAAACGTCCATAATAAAGCCTCCGATAAATCTTAACTAAAATAACATTACAGTCTCAGTTGCGCACAGAATTTGCTCGTATAAATACGTGACTTATTTGTTGAGGTCAGGCTTCGGGAAGCATAAACAAATACTTTAGGTTGCCTAGAATGACGTTCTCAGATTAAAAAACTTCCGTTCGCTATTCAATCACACAACTCCGTCTGAAGAATTTACACAATAGCTGAACAGCACAGCAAACAACGATGTATACTCAAGCCGAGGAGCAGAAATACTGGCCGTTTGATGTTGACGAACAGACACAGCAAGGGGGGTTGTTAAGAAATGTCCGGTTGTGCAATATTTAGAAATGTGATGAAACGAAAATAAAATAACGTAAGTAACGTATTCTGGTTCCCGCACAATACAGGGTGACCCGAAGTACTAGTCATAAACCGTAACAAAATATAATATCTATCCTATTCATTATTACAATATTTAGTTTAAGTTAGTGTTCATTCCAAACAAACAAACTTTTAATATACCTTTCGAGGTCAGGATGGTACTACGTATGTATCTTTTCTAAATGTATTTCAATGCACGAGTTTTTTGTTTGTAAAATAAATTATTTTGCAATTTTCAGTACCGAGAAGATTCTTATTCTTCGTGGCGTTCCCAGTCAATAAACGAAATAGATTCTAGTTCGCCCCACAGCGTATCTTCACGACCGCAAACCCCTGCGTTTCCCGTAGCTCGAACCCCATACGCCAATTCCACGACGCCGACGGTACAATTCGACTTACCCGGCGAACGATTGCCGCCTAAAAGTCCTACAACCCAGCGGTGAGTATCATTAACGCGATGATTCACATCATAATCAATGAGGATATGAGAATCACGAGGATATTTAATTGTAAATTAAATCAGACTGATACGCCATTGTTAGTTTGCATGGTCGAAACGATGAAGTAAGTTATCACTTTTGGTTATTCATTCATTTGCTGTTAGCAAAAAATAAAAAAAATTTAAGCGAGTCTTCGTGTTACATTTATAGACGACTCAGTTATCCCATTACCTCTACATTTAAAAGCGTGAAGAAGTGGTCTGAGTCTCCTGAGAGGTAATTTTTTTTATGTTGCCTGTAAAGCATGTCACTTATCTTCATGAAAGCAAAACTGTATTTTGTGCATTTTTTTGCATAATAACATTTAAGACGGAAAACAGAAGTTCCTGTAACATATTAGCTCATTAAAACCACACAGGTTTATGTTTGATGTTTTCAAATAGAATTACATAGTATGTTGATTCTTTGTCAGTTTTAATTACACTGAATCATTGGTATATAAAATGATTCCTCTTGCTCATACCTAGCAGATACGGGTACCTCGTATATACCGCCCTTTTGAGTGGGTGTCTCACTCATACGGGTGTCTAGTATATATCATCCCTTTGAGTGGGTATCTCGCTCATACCTACCAGATATGGGTATCCTGTACATACATACCGTCGCTTTGAGTGGGTATCTCGCTCTTACCTTGGAGCCCAAGCCGTTCCGTTAAATATCGAGTTTTAGTCATATTTAAATCTATTTGAGCCAGAGTTCCCAGAAGTTGCTTAATGAGTAATTCATTCATAGACCACAAGCAATTGAAATTATTTAACATTTGATTTCTGTTAACTAAACCTCTGACAGTATTCAGCATGTCTTCTTCTCCTTCCACTTCACGTTTTACTAAAACTGCAGTCTTTTTTCATTACACAAAAATCTATACCTATAGTTGTGCGTAACAAATTCACCAAAGCATTGCGCTTTAACTACTTGAGTTTAAAAAAAAAGTTTGATTTTCGTGAACAGAAAGGACCGACCGACATCACCTTCAGATTTAACCAACGGTTCCGAATTTTACCAAACAACTCGCAGCAATTATTCAGACGGTTATCAGCAAAGCCCGAAGAGTCCAACCTTCAACGGCTCGTCATCGCCGACGGTTTACACGTACGGGGGGTCCAGGAGGAGTTCCGTTCATTCGAACAGCGAGCCCCCGCAGGAGGTCTCCCCGGCACACGTGAAGTTCGTCCGGGACACCTCCAAGTTCTGGTACAAACCCACGATATCTAGGGAAGATGGTACGGGTGTTCTCAGAGAATATTTCTGGAGCCTCTAAGTTGTTGTTTGTTTGATTCCAGCCATTAACATGTTGCGCGATCAACCACCTGGTACTTTCATCGTCAGAAATTCAAACTCCTTCACAGGTGCCTTCGGAATGGCATTGAAAGTAGCTTCCATTCCTCCGAATATACAGATGAAATCCGCGAGCAGCGACGAACTGGTCCGCCACTTCCTCATAGAACCCACGTCGAGAGGAGTGAGACTCAAAGGATGTCAGAACGAGCCCGTCTTCAGTTCACTCTCCGCCTTGGTTTATCAGCACTCTATAATGCAGATGGCCCTTCCATGCAGACTTTTATTACCTGAGGGCGACATTAAAGTTGCGGACAACATGGGAAGTCCCGCGCAACTACTGTTGACACAAGGAGCAGCCTGCAACGTCCTCTACTTGTTCTCACTCGACATGGAATCCTTGACTGGGCCCGAAGCCATCAAGAAGACAGTCCTGGATTTATTCCAACGGTCACAGTTGCCTTCGCCCACAGTCGTCCACTTCAAAGTCAACGGGCAAGGCATCACTTTGACCGACAACAAACGAAAGCTGTTCTTCAGAAAACACTACCCAGTCAATACCATTTCGCATTGCGGAATGGACCCCGATGATCATCGATGGAATGTAGCCACTGAAGAAACTGGAGTTCCCAAAAGTGCAAAGTAAGTTTTTACTCGTTTAATGGGGCGATTGTTTTAGGTCGTTTGTTTACAGCCGAATCTTCGGTTTCGTCGCCCGCAAAACAACGAGCAGTTCAGATAACCAGTGCCATGTCTTTTCTGAATTAGAACCTGAACAACCGGCGACGGCGATAGTGAATTTTGTAAATAAAGTACTGAACTCGAGTGGGATCAAGCCTAATTTGGTTTGAAGGGCCAATCAAAGAAACGGAGGGTTAAATATCAGCGGTGCCAATCAAATGGCTTTAGGGTTGTACTTCCAGTTTTAATTAATTAATTGAACATGTATATCACATTAGATTTTAATTACTAGTCTTTTGTTTAATATATTTGCTTCTTTAAGAAATTTTATATAGAAAGTAACTTGTCCTTTACTATTTTTTGTTTCTATAATAACGTGTATATAAATACACACTTACGTACCGTGTACCATTCAGTGTGCCTGTATCTTCAATTATTAAGTTTAGTAATAATACTATATGATTATTATTTCTTCTGAGTCAGGTGAAGTGCTCTAAATATTGTGAATATATTAGCATTTTCACTGAATTTTTTTTTAAGTAGAATACTGAGCCTTGCAATTTTTTTTGTTATGAAAAATTAACAAAAATGTGTACAAGTTAAGAGTGTATGGGGCCGCGAGCAGAATTTTCGGTGCTTACAAGGCGTCAGTAATTTAATTATTTGGTTACTTTGCTGTGACTGACAAATAATAATTATTTTATACTATCAATCCAGTTTCTAATTATTTCAACCGTCTTATGGATATATCAATGTAATAATCAATCAAAATTAAATGTCAGGGTATTCTCTTTTTGCAGAGCTGAATTCTTTAGATGTCTCCGGCGAAAGCATGAGCGCTTTTTGTATTAACATATTTGTACAATATTTAATTTAATATATTTCGAGTATATTCAGTTTGTGTAGTCCAATCGTTAATTGTACCTAAAGTGTAATTTTTTTTTTTTGCTCCCGTGCAACTAAAACGTGAAACAACAAAACTCATTTCAATGATCGAAACAATCAGAATCTTAAGCTAAGTTCACATGCATTGCGGATCGTTTCTAATTGGTTCATTACGTATATTTCAATCAAAATGAACCAATTAGAAATGATCCGCAATAAAAATTTTGCGTATCCGCAGTGCATGTGAACTTAGCTTTATAATAGTGTATCTATCTTTATGTATAATGCATAATAAGTAGATGATAATATGGTGTATTTAGAGAGAAATATATTAAATATACTAATTACCAATCTGTTGTTTCATTTACAATCATCTCTGGCCCTCTGTTACCTACTAACCAAGTTTCGAACTTTGACAGTCATCTAGAATCTAAAAACATCGACTCAAAATAATGCAAACTCAACTTGCTCAGAATGCAAAATTGTATTGTAGATATTGAAATGTTATACATTTCATCAGAAATTAAATAACGTTACCTGCATAAATTTAGTTGAGATTATCAATTTGAAGCATAGTTATATAGGATAAAAATTCAATTCCAAAGTCATACTGTTATTCCATGTTTCTGTAGGTTAAGTTAATTTCTTAAAATACTCAGATTTGTTCAGATTGATGAGTCCAATTAAAAGTAGGATAAACTGGGACAATAATCTATAAACAAATAAATAAAAATATAAATAGTAATCAAGCATAACGAAGGAACAAACGTGTGGAAGATGTTATTATGTTTTATAACTTGTGTTGTTGATTGTTATATTTCAAATTATATCGTTGATAAAGACGTTTCTTGTAGTCATAAGATGTGTTTATCCAGTCCATTATTATCGGAATAATTATTTATTTATTTATTTATATTGAAAATACAGACAGCAATTGTCCACTTTTACAGATGAAGTATAGCAGTACTATATTAACATTAATTCTATGCAAATGCAAATAACTGTGACAATCTTTCTTAAAACTAAATAAATTTATTCGTTTATTAAAGTTATTAAATTTATGAGTTAAAGTGTATTCATTAGTTTAAGTTTACATCAAATAAAACAACATCCAGAATATTAACATAAGTACAAATTCGAGTAATGGGATTGTTACAAGTATACAACAACTTGTAACATTAAATCAATGAAAATACAACTAACTGCGACAACCCTTCTTAAAACTAAATAAGTTTATTCATATCTTAGGGTTATTGAATTTATGAGTTTGAGTGTATTATTTAAGTTTAAGTTTACATCAAATAAATCAACATCAAGAGTATTAACATATGTACACATTTGAGTAATGGGATTATTACCAGTATACAACGACTTATAACAGTCAATCACAAATATAGAGTCTAGTCTCGTCCTTTGTAAAGGAACTCTGAATTTCAATTCACATAATAGCTTAGAGCAATCAATAAAACCACTAATCAATTTACATAAGAATTTTACATCACTTGATTTACGCATTGAAGATAAAGACGGTATTTTTAATGAAGATGCTATAATGGTGTAATTATGATCGATAAAGGGATCAGGTAGACCCATACGTGGGGCAATTATTCTGAAAAATTTATGTTGAACACTTTCTAATCGCTTGATATGCACCTGAAAGTAAGGGGACCATATATTAGATGCAAACATTAAGATTGGTCTCACTAATGATAAGTATAAAGTTTTTAAAGTTTGGGGTGAATGAAATTCCTGGCATGCTCTTTTGATAAAACCCAGTTGCTGGATAGAACTATTCATTATCTTGTCAATATGCGCATCGAAGCTCATCTTAAAATCAAAAATTACTCCAAGGTCCTTAAACGATTTAACATTTTCTAAAATAATATCATTAATAGTGTACGTGTTTATATTGATTGACTGAGCCCTTGAAAAGGAAATAGATTTGCATTTAGTAAGGTTTAAATAAAGATCATTATTATTGCACCAAGTAAATAGGGCGTTTAAATTGTTTTGCAAAACATGTATATCTGAATAGGTTTTTATACTTTTTAACAGTTTCAGATCATCCGCAAAAAGTAAAAATTCCACATTATGAAAGATTAAAGTAATATCGTTAATAAATATGTTAAAGAGGAGTGGGCCTAAGTGAGAACCTTGTGATACTCCAGATAAAACATCAATTTTAGATGAAACAAAATTTTTGTATTTTACATATTGTATCCTGCTGTTTAAATAACTTTTAAACCAGCCTAATAAAGGTCCACAAAAGCCAAACGATTGCAGTTTCTGAATAAGGAGGTCATGATTGACAGAGTCGAACGCCTTACTGAAATCAGTGTAGATACTATCGACCTGTATTTTATTTTCTAACAATCTTAAGATATATTGAGCATAACACGATAAGTTAGATTCCACACTTCTTCCTACCATAAATCCACATTGGTTTACGGATAAGTAAGGACAAATTAAACCTTTTATTTTGTCAGTAATTAATGACTCAAATATTTTGGGTATTATGTTCATGATAGAAATAGGTCTATAATTGGTAATATCATTTTTCGTGCCAGATTTATGTATTGGTATAACATAAACCAGTTTCCATTCAATAGGAAGACTTCCTTCAGATAACGATTTATCAAATAAAGTTTTAAGAATATTCGAAAAAATAAAATTACATCTTTTTATTAAGATTGGCGGAATTTTATCAGGACCAGCACTTTTGCATATGTCGAGTTTATCAATCTTGGATAAGATATCGGAGGCTGAGATTTCAACCGAATTAATAGTGTGTGGAGTTTGTTAATTGACACTTAAATTTTTTGATGAGTTATAAAATGTACGAAAGTAGTCTGCAAAAGCATTTACAATTGAGTTACCGTGAGAATAAGATTTGGAATCATAATACATAATATTAGGTAAACCATTATTGCCTCTTTTTCCATTTACATATTTCCAAAAATATTTTGGATTATTAGTTATAGAGTTTTCCAGATCAGAGCAATACTTTCTGTAGTCTCTTCTTACTAAAATCTTGCACTTATGTCTCAAGTCAGAAAAAAGGATATAATTAGTTTGAGTTTTATCAAGTTTATAGTCTCTGTGAGCTTTAGACTTGAGAAAAATGGAAGATTTCAGTTCACAACTATACCAAGATGGAAATTTTGGAGTACATATTCTTTTCTTCGGGACATAAGTGTCGATACAGAAATACAATGAACTGTACAGAGTAGAAATACAAAAATCTAGGGAGTATGCATCCGCATTAATAAAAGCATACACAATTTCCAAGAACTGTACAATGTTTAAATAATCAGCAGCACTAAAGTCATAGTCCCAATCATTGTAATTTATTCCTATATCCGCAGAAATGCACATTCCTTCAATTGATAATGAAAGGTGAAAAGCATCGCATGGCACAATAGACTCTTGAGCAATTTCACACTTAACATTATTGTAGTTAGAAAACACCAAGTCCAACATCACTTCGAATGAATTGGGAGCTGTGTTGATTTGATACAAATTCAACAATCCGATTGAATCAGATAATGATTCAGACAGAGTTCTTTCATGAAGAGTTGCATTTTGATTGAAGGCAGGAAAGCTTGCATGATCACCAAACTCCCAAGTAACATTTGGAAGATTATAATCGCCAAATAACAACCAATTTACCTCGGGATACTTCTTGTCCAGGTTTTCAAGGGCTGTACAATGCGACTCCATGACATCTTCTGATTAGATTTTATATAAATGTTAGGAGGCAAGTTGAGGTTAAATATGTGAAATCGTTGTACCTGAAGTTTATCAAAAAAAAGAAATTTTATATAGGGTAATTAGAAATAAGCGTGACCTACCTTTTCTTTTTCGTAAATGATTATGTTGAAATTTCTTGCATTTAAAATAAGTTATTATGATCGTATTGTTGAAAATTTACCTGTCAAAATTGTGAATTGGAAATTTCAAATGTCAAGGGTTGGTATTTCGGACATTGAAATTTAAAAAAAAATGAGATTGTGTGAAAAGGAAAGTATGAGGAAGTAAAGCGAAAGAAGAAAGAAATGAATTTAAAAGAAATATAGTTTTATAAAAAGAGAAAATTGAAAGAATTATGGAAAGAGAGTAGTACCATCTAGCGGCAGAAATAAAAAGGAGGGTTGATATGGCAACAAGAAAGAACAAGCGGAAAAATTAAATAAGAAAATTTGATTGCTCTAGAAAAACAATACGCGTATTGATTATTGCTGAGAGTTTGAAAGATTGAAAGAGAAATCAAAATACAAAGTTCGAGAATTTGTTGAATTCCTGCGTGTTGTAAAGTGCCTGGGCGAAGAGAGAAGTTGTAAAGAGCATTGCATTGTAAGGATGTGCCTTCTTAAACGTTGGTTTTAATTTGGAAAAAAAAATGAAAAGAAATCCCAACGCTGCGGCATCAAATATTATTATTGAAAGTTTGAAGTTAGATAAAATTCCACTTATCTGTAATTTGCTATTCAAGCAGGTAACGTTCTTTAAATGCATTAAAAATCATAATAATTTTGGAGAAATAGAATTTCGCTGCCACCAGGTAATTATTTGGGAATTACCAACCCTATTTAATTGAATAATTAACAACCCTTTCAACTCTCGAAGGCTTTCGGAGACGCGATGATCTTGAACTCAGAACTGTACAAATAAATAAAATCCCTCATGTGCTGCAATGAATTTATTGAGCACTAATTTAAATTGATACAAAAAGAAAAATAAACAAGTACAAAAAATATATGAAAGTAAAATTTAAGTTTGAAGAAGATTTTGAAGAATAAACGGAACATGGTATATCAGATAACAATTACATTACCTTATCAAAACAGAACTCAGTAACAGACTCTGGGGGTGACTTGGGGGCTGTCGATTTGGTTCTGGTCATCGTGACTGGTTTTCGCTGCGTGTAGAACACAAATACACACACATTTGTTTCCCTGAGGGGGCTCTAGGGGGTTAAATTGCTATGGCAAAAGCAACCGCATTCTGAAGCGGCTGGGTGGAGACTTCTTTTAATTTTTGCATTCCCTCAAGCCGTAATGGTTAAATGTTAAAATTAAAATTAAATTTAAAATTTAAAATTAAAATTCCCACCTCTTCGCGCTTATCTTACAGACGTTACAAAAGTTGCCTAAACCAAGGAGCAACTTTAACCAGCTTTTTAATTAATTTAGCACGGCGGGGAGGAGGAAATGTATTCGCACGTATTTCCTGTTCAGCTCTTATCGGCTGAGAAAGTTTATATTAAAATTAAACGGATTAAATTCCACCCGTAGTTATCTTAAATCAAAAACAAAATTAAAATTTCGAATAAAATATACGATCGATTTTTCCGGGCGCTTACAAAGTTGGTTGGCGGAAACAGAAGAGCGGATTTGAAAAATTTGGCGGAATTGTGCGGGCGCCAAAAAGAAAAAAAAGGTCAGGACAATTTCTTTTTATTTGTGGGACATTGACTTGCGGATTCTTTCAATAGTTTATTTAGTTTAGTTTTTCTTTAAGGCAGTGTAGTTAAAATAGAATTTTTTTATTGATTAAGTTAGTAGTTTTCTTTTTTGTTCATTGTTTCAATTTTGTTTTATTTCAAACGTATGTTGATCTTCAAATTAAAAAAAAATAAAAAATTACCGTCACTAGAAGAAGTCTGAAAGAATAATTTTTTTTTATAAATTTATTTGGCACCACTAGGAACCTGAGAATAACAGTTAAATTAGCCGAGGTAAAATAAATCAGTATCAATATTTTGTTCCAAATAATGTCAGAAAAAGTGTTTGATGCATCATCATTGAAACACCCTGTATACAGGGAAGCTTCAATCTTTCAAGTGAGATCCATTGACGGTTTCACTAAGAATAAAACATCACAGTATTATTTCAAGGAACTTTATTCTCCAGCCATTATTGCAAGTGCAACAATCAATTATTTATTTATTTACACTAATCCTAATGTATAAAAGAAAAACGTTGGATATGTTCAGTCGGCATTGCTTCTCCCGAATCTCATGTGGCCATAATCGTCAAACTGTTCTTCGCCTCGTTTTCCGAATCGCAAATGGCCGTAATCATCCGAAGCCTGACGTTTCGAGAATTCGTACAGATCATCGTCGTCCACTAAAATCAGTTTTGTAATTTGTTTGGGTTGACATTCGAAAGTTAAAACTTACAAATAAATTCTGTAAAATCCGGTTTTATTTTGGAATATTGACTTGGCACTCGTGGCACAAGTCTGACGAGGGGTCTGTTTCTTGTCCTGTGCGTGCCATCGGCTATTGCTGAAGACGGAGCACCGACAACATGTTGATGTTTCGGTATTAACAGAGTGTAAATGGCTACCATTACAAACAATCCTGCGAACATTTTCTTTAGACCCATCCTGTAACAGATCGTCATTGAAGTTCGTACTCCTTCGAATGAATTTTTAATTTATTATAAATTACGGAAATTTACTTCTAGTTACAAATTGTAGATCAGTAAATCAACTTTCATAATAATTTACATTTCATTTCTGTTTAGTTAAAAAAAAAACATAACTTTTGTAAACTTACGTCAGTTAGCGCCAAACGAATTTACAGAACAACAGAGGGCACTTTTCAGAATTAACCGGTTACTCCACCGGTAGACATTTTAAAATTCTAAAATCCACTGTAAAGCTATAATATGTTATTATAGCTATAATAAGTATATAATAATAATACATAATATATATAATAAGTTAATAACTTATTATAGGTAAAATAACATATTATGTTAATTCTGAAAAGTGCCCATACTCTTTCTAATTGGTTCTCCCAAAAAAAAAAAAACAATTGAACTTCAACACATAAAACAGACGCGAAAACAAATTCAGTTGCTGCTGTCAAGGAAGCGTTACCTACATCATTTATCAAATTGTTGTAAGTTTTCTTTTTTTATTTAACTAGTTTTAATATTTGCACGAACAAACTGAAGCACGAGTACATACTTACGTTTACTTATTTCTCTGTGGTGGAAAACTGCGGTTTGAAAATTTTTGCCGGGCTCTTTATACCCTTGTTGTCCCGTGACGTCACAGACTAAGAGATGAGCGACGATTTAAGATTCAGTTTGCGATTTCGCTTGTCAATAATGTGAACATTTTCAGGGCATTAACGGAATAAATCTATTAAAATTCTATTTTGCATTCTCGGGGCGGAATCTCTCGACTTCAATGTGTCAAGCTTTATTATCTTGCAAGGCGCTTGTTGTCTTTGAAAACACATCGGAGGGTAAAGTCTAATAATAAGTTTAATTATTTTTCCTAGCGCTTGTTCACTTTAAGGCGCATGTTTACGTTCTTCAACAAAATATGTATTTATAGACTGATTAAAAAAGATAAATAAAACAGAATTAGATAATCGAAATTAATTAATAATACTCGGTAGTTGCTAGCAGTTCAGTTTGAGTTTCCAGATTTTATGATTTTCATTAATAACTTTTGCAACAAAATAAAGGGCTTTCAAATTAAAAACTTCTCTAGCATGCTATGGAAAAATATGATGTCGAAAACGTGTGTCTGCGCATGTGGCATAAATAATAGGGAAACATAACCTTACTTTCATAGAAAGAAGACTCTTCAGATATTTCAAATGTTGTATTTATAAAAGATGTGAAAATGTTCATTACGAAAATAGGATTTAAACATAAACGATTTCTGATTTAACATGAAAACCATTTCGCAGGACAGTACGACAGAAATTAAATTTTAACAACGCCAAAATTCATCTGTCAGTTGACAACGCAAACGTGTTGTAAGCTAAGACATACTTTTTTCGGTCAGACCGAATCGGTCTTTGTCATTTCATGAAACACTGCGAGAAGTTTTTTAATTGAAAACCCGTTATTAAGAGGACTATGGATCACGTGATCAATTACTCGAAAGCCACCAGTACTCCCCCCAAACCCCGCATGACTGAAAACACGCCTCTCTTATAATTGAAATAAGTGTCGTTTAGTCCAATCAGGCTCAATAGTTGAAGGACAAGGATAACAGCATCTACACTCGTCTTGTATAAGTTCACACACATTCATCGTATCTAACATAGTGGCAACGTCGCATCGCAAAACTAGCACGTGGTAATATTAGCTGAGTTCGGCAATGCGATCTTTTTCATCAATCACCTCAGAATCGTTCGGTAATGAAAAGTCGAGCTTACTTTGACAGATCTGGAACGTTCGGCAAATACAGATCAGATGAAAAAAATCGCGCTCGCTCAGCTCGGAATATTTTGGAGGAGCTCTCAGATTTAGAACTTGTCAAGTAGGTTGTGTTTATATATTTTCATGAATTAAGAGTAATCGTTGTTTAATTTAAACGATAAGTGTTTGTACAGTGTAAAATAACGAAATTAAGACGAATTTCAACATTATAATGAGCATAATTAATTTCAAGAAATAGTGTTTGATGATGATCAATACAACCAATTTCTAAAAGTGAATAATAAAAGTGACTGTTGGAAGAAAATAGAGTATTTCAAATATTAAGATTGTTTTCAAGAGAAGAATTAATAAAATTCTGTTTATTTGAAAACTCAACTGTCAGAATCTATACGCCAATTGCTCGAAATCGTTCGTCATTAAGTTTGCTCATGTGGAGCGCTCTGTGATCAGCTGATTAAAATCTCACTAGCTCTGCTCGAATCGTCGAGCGCATTGCCGAACTCACCTATTCTTATATTCTGAAATAAAGGAAGAAAAGTTTGCTGGTTATATACGCGCGAAATTCAAAAGTATAAGATTATAAGAAGAAAAATAAATTGCGAAATACGCCAGTAGTAAAATAATTCTTAATTAAATAATATTCGTAATTAAGACAGAAATTTGTCAAATAATAAATAACTTTTAAAATGAAATAACTTCCACATTTCGTTTTGTGAAAAATAGCTTATACTTTAAATCAATTTTCTTGATAAATAATTTTCTGATATTTGAAAACCAAACAGAATTTGATCGATACTAATTTCAATTCGAAATTTAAATTGATATTAAATTTAACTAAAATGTAATACATAGATATCTTATTAATTACACTACTTAGAAATTCTTTCAATATTTTTACTTTAGGAAAAAGTTTTCATTTCAAGACATCTTTACATTCATCTTTTAATATACAAATAGGAAATAAATTGTGATAATTTTCTACATTTTATTAGTAATTTTGTTGCAACTTTTGAAAAATCAAAAAATAACATTGTCTTGTAAAAATATTTAAAAAAAAAATTTACTTATTTCACAACGAAAGCATGTTACAGTTTACTCGCTCACTGAATGATTCTAAATAACAAAAATAAAATATTTTTACCGAAAACGAAAAAAAAATTGTAGACGGAAATTATATTAAAAGTTATTTCAGTTTAAAATTTCTTAATATTCAAAAAAAAAGTTGAGAGTGATGCACAAATAGGAATAAGGAATGCATTGGAACAAATAGTTAACCAATAGGATTGCTCAATTGCCGACATGTGATGTAAGCAACAGACCGTACAAAATGAAATTAAGAAAGGCGTACTATCGATATCTTAAAAAAAAAACTTTAAAATCCAGCAGCTATGCGTTTCCATTATTTTATTATGTTAAATCTTACTTCATTGCTAAGTCAGTAACCGTATTTTTGTTAACGCCGAAATTCTGAGGAATTCGTGTAACTATGATACTCTCTTCTATGCAAGCAATTATTACCCTAAAGCTTTTAAAACAACATTTATACTTTAAGTACATATGATTGTCAATGACAATTTCAAATTAAGATCGGTAGTAGTTTTATCCAGATTAAAAAGTCTTGTCCTATTAGTTTTTTTATCATAGCAGTGGTAACAATTTATAGAAATGTTTCGTAATTAAATATTTATGTATAGTCGCGACCAAGAAAAACTTGGTCGTTAGTGTCTTACTTTGACATATTGACCAGTGTTTTATTGTCAAGCGATCATGGTGGTCATAAACTTTGTACAGCGAAATATTTCAGGTGTCAATTTTATTTGTCAAATTGATTAAAATCACACCTGACAAGCAGATAATTTATGACTATTCCATCATCCGTCACAACATGAGAATATGCGAACAGGGAATGAGTAATCCTTTAGGGTGAAATAGTAACGTTACTCCAACTCTCTCAGAGCAAATTTCGCCTTCTTAATTTTTATAAGAGCATTAATTGTCACACTTTGACTCATTTATATGATAAAAATTTCTTTCTCGTAGAAAGGTTTTAACTAAAATTTTGAAACGTGTTAAATTCGTGTTTTTAATAGATGTAGGTGGTGCATTGAAGACTTCTATTTTAATCTATCACTGTCAATACAAATCGTTCGTAAAATATTATACTTTGCGATGCACTTTTTTTGCAATAACTCTAAAAGATAAAATACATAAAATCCTACAACCTTTGCATTTACAGTCTTTCGGTATCTCCTAAAATAAAATCTCTAGGTAGGGTGCAAAATATAAAAAAAATAACCCTGCAGATCCGGCGTTTGCTCCTAAATTCAAATATATGTAGTTCAATTAAATGCTAACACCCTCAGAATTTTGGAACCTCAGAATTTTGGAACGGTTAAGGTAATAAGTTTAAAAGCTTAGCGACAAGTCGGAACGCACCCAGTTTTACGATAACAACGTTGCCAAATTTATTTGATATGTGTTCGTCTTCCTTCAACCTTAAGATGGCAGCACATTACATAGCAAATTTTTATATTACGTATTTTTCATTTTGCACTTTTAGGAATGATAATTTCGTATATTTTTTTAAGCAAATATGATCAGTTTTTTACGTAGAATGTGGGAAAGTCATTTTCCGTAGTGAGTTTTAAAATTTTATAATTTTACTTTGTTAATATAAAACATTTTCCATAATTATTGACTTTCCCACATTGATAGTATTATTACAGACTGATCTACTTTTAGAATTTTTAAATCGAACGCGTTTTAAAAGCAGCATTTGAAAAATAAATTTTTGCCAATATGGCGGACCTCCATAGGCCTCTTAATACATTATAATCAAAGGTTTCTCCGTGAGGAGGTCATCATTTGACATTCCAGTCATGACTTCTTTCGTTTTCTTTAAAATCTAACATTTACTGTCGCTTACATTTTTTGTTTCTATGTCAGATTTGTCACTGCGTGATTTTTTTAGGAAGCAAATATGTGCAGGAAAGAAGACAACGTATTTGATATTTCTATGATTTTTTTTTCTTTTTTTTTGATTCACCACATTTTTAAGTCAAAAAATGGTTAATTCTTAATTACTGCAAACCTACAGTGACTATAATAACAGTGGCGAGTGGCGACACTTGGTGGCTGATTTTTGATTGGTCACGAGACCTCAGCCGCCGTTAACAGGCTAAAGCTATTTGTTGACGTTATCTGAAAATGTGAGATGTGTAGTTAGTGTGGATAGTTGTTTCCTGCAGTTAATGCTAATCTTTAAACTGTTGCTGTTCATATTATTAAAGGCAGATGGGCGGAGCTTAAGGCCCATGTGTCGCCACTGTTATTATAGTCACTGATTGCGTCTTTCTCACTCACAAATAAAATTCACCAAATACATTAAACTAATTATATTAGTGAATACTCTGGAAACTGCCTATGGACTGTTTCCGATTATACAACTCATTGATTAACAACTAATCAACTACTTCCTATTTTTTTACAAATTTTCCTTTTTATACCACCCGTTTCGGATGCTACAAAGTGCGTTTCCAAAGGTTCGGGTCCAAAGATCGATGTTCCAAAATTGTCAGCGTCGCATTTGATGAGCGAGCACTTTAATTGTTTTGAATGAAATACGAACTGTTGCGTAGCATTCTTAAGTAAGTTCAAACAACTTGGTTTTCATTTTTGTCAGCATTCAATTCCCTCTATTAAAACGTTTAATTTTGCATAAGTTCCATCGACCGAAAAAGAATTTGACCTGCAAGCTAAGCAGACGTCGGTGATTCAACTTCCGCGGCGATTAAGCCTGTGTCGACGACCGTACTTGTGAAGTGCTAACTAAACAATTTTGTCAATTAAACCTAAAAATACGCGCGTTAAATTTTGTGTAACTCCAAAAGTAAAAACGAATTTAGATAATAATTTTTCAAACGTGACACTATGACAACGGACGTACTTTGCACATCCCACTTTTAAGTAGGACACTTAAGAGTGCGGGCGTTGTCATAGAAATAATGTAAACACAAGTCGTTTTAAAACAGATGAGCGAGTCGCAAAATATATTATGTACAAATCGTAAGTAAGAAAAATGCGATTACAAGCCCTCTCAGAGGTATAGTTTATGAACACAACCGCTGTATACAAACCTGGTTAATTTAGCGCCATCTGTTAATCAAAATGACAAACAATTAGTGCTCGTGCGCATTTATAATCCATTATTTCAGATGTTTATCTAAATTGGCGTTGCAAGTGCGGGGTCTTCCTTGGTGATTCCGCACTCTTACTAAAAATTAAGAGAAAAAATTTACTGTTTACAGAATTCTAGTAGGTACGTTATTACGAAATTGCTCAAATCTGTTACATTTTTAATTTCTTCGAATATTTGAGTCAGAAAATTGTCAATTCTTAATTTCATATCAACAAGTCTGGTTAATTTATACAATTTATAAAAGATGACGCTGTTAAAGAAAATGACAAACAATTAACGCGCATGCTCATATCGAATCTTTTGTTTCAGATAATTATCTGAAGCAGCGTTGCCAATGCTATTACTTTCTCAATAGATCTATTACTGTACCTATTATCCGATGATTATACTACGTCCTTACGAAATTGTTAAAATCTATTACATTTTCATTTTTTCTTATTTCTTCATTTAAGTCAGGAAATTGTTAAGTCTTAATTTTGTACCAACAAACCTGGTTAATTTAGCGCCATCTGTTATACAAAGTGACAAATAATTAAGGCGCGTGGGCATTCCCATAACTAGCGATTTTGTTATTGAAAATTACATTACTTACCTAAAGTCACTTCGTTACACAAAATAACTTTTTCTATGTGTCTATTTTCTTTGATATTCAATAATAACACAAATTTATGTTCCTTTTTAATTCCAAAATAACAAAAGACGGAAGAATATATTTTGATGTGCAAAACAAAGATAGAGCACGCCCTGGCGCATGCATCGAATATTTCCAACCGTACTGATAACAAAAAACAAATGTTACTAACATATCACTAAAAGTTGAGTAATTGAAGCGAAAAGACGACATTATTATTTTGACGTTGCCGTCAACAACACTATGAACAACGTAGCTGCATTCGTTTATTCAACCCTGTTCACTCTATTTACTCTTTTCGCACTTTCAAGACTGACAGCGAGAGAGAGGAAATATTCACAGAAAATTCGTCACACATAAATTTAACTGTTAATTAATATTATCCATTCCTTCACTAGTTCTAGTTTTTTATGTTAGCAATGGTACAAGAGTACCACATTCTCACTTGACTTTCACCGCATGCTGTGATAACAGATAGTGAAGTAATGGATTAAATTTTTTTGAAATACGAATTGTCATGTTCTTTCTTGTAAAATCGGTATTTTTCATTTTTTTTAAATTGAATTATTGGTACGTTACGTATAAATCTCTGCATCTAGCAGCCCTTTGATCACAAATTGAAATTTTGTAGTGTATATTAATATAATAAGTACTACGCTTTTTTTTAGTAAGATTTGATTGTAAAATTTCCATTGTGAAGTATGTTATAGTTATTAATTTTCTTATATTTTGTAATCAGTTGTTCATAATATGAGATTGTGTGTGAGATTTCACAGATCTCAGGAGGCCGTGAAAAAATACGTGAAAGCTACAACATAATTATGATCATTAATTTATCACAAATGTTCAATTAGTAATTTATTAAAGTGAATAAATTTTACATTCAAGATGTCAATGTAACAGCATATTAAGTAAGACAAGAAATTATGTTTCACGGTCTTACGAAATTTGAAACTATATGACTTTATGTTTAATACATCTAAATAGGTCACAGTTTCATATCAGTATAAATACATATTATAAAATGTTATTTGCAATAAATTATATCTGATATTACATATTTTTATTTTATGACTGTAATGGAAAATATCAAATGTTTTAATAGAATTATTAATATCATATATTACAGTAGTTCTATTAAAATATTTTAGCATTTTCTTTTTCCTAAAAAAAATTCAAAAATTATGTCAAACAACGGACAAAATTAATACTTGAAATAATGAAAGAAACCTGCATTGAAAATTAAAATAGTACGTGACTAGAGACACGAGATGGCGCTGTTCTCGTGCGAGAAAAATATATATGTCTTTCCCATCTATATCTTTCTTTATCTATGACGGCGACCGATATCACTGGTAAGCTCCCCGTGCTGCGCGTATCACGTAGTCACTGCCACGTCACTGCATTCGCATTGTAATAACTGATACGGAAAACTAGACTGATTCTTACTTGACACCAGCAATATTTCGGTGATACTGCAAATAAATAGGAGTAACAACTAATATCCTTGTCAGAAACAACACAATAATCTGCTCTCAATAAAGAAGTGATCAGCTTCCATAGGCCTAACGGCGACGTAGCAACAGCGATCGCCAATGAACGCTTTATGAGCGTCAAGTAAGTAACCGGGAGAGCACAGTACAAATATCTTAAGATATTTATACTGTGGGGAGAGTTAGAAGGACCATACAGTTTTCTTTAGTCACCGGTCGCTGGTTTTATGTTACACAAGTCGCCGGTAGTTCCAGCGGCCAGGGGGGTTATTCTCGAACTGGGGAGGAGCGATCGCTCCCGAAAATGACGTCAAAATGACGCATTTCTCGAAAAGTTTGTATAGGTTTATATGAGAGTCTACGTCATTTTGACGTCACTCCCGCAAAACGAACCCTCTCCCTCGTTTCGAGAATTCAGGCCCAGCGAGTAACAGCGACAAAAGGGATATTTTCGCGACGGATGAAAGACGGCGTGTTTTAAACAACAACGTTTTCGTGAGTAATTATGACGTCATGGTTACAACTTTTGAACGCGGTTACTGTAACACATGGATGAACCTTTCGACCTGTGTACATTTTCTGCATCCATGGTTCCATTATTTTCGACTGGTAATCATTGTAATCCGGTTTACATGTTTTAAATGCACGCGTGTGCAGTAAATTTGTCATCTGTTGACCTTTGTGTTTTCTCTTTTTCCAAGTACAATAGAAATATTTCAACCAATACGCTTTCGCGACGCTGTAATCGATGACGTAATCTTTAAACCAGGCATTGAACCGCGTTACTCACGAAAACATACCTAAAGTCACCGGTAACGATATATCGCCCTTGTCATTCGTGGTCGTGCAAATAGTTGTTCTGTGCGTGCAACTTCGGGAATCAGCTGACTTGACTAAGTGTGTAAGGATTTTTCGTTCTTCAATGGTAAATTATTGATTTATAAATAACCACAAATAACATAAAGTTTTTTCAGGATTTCTCTAACATACCGCCGTCGATCAAGGACAAGTTATCAGATGAGCAACAATATGCTTTGAAACTTCTCTTACAGACTAAAGATCTAGAGATAAAGACTAAAGATCAAGAGATAAAGACTAGAGATCAAGTGATAGAGACTAAAGATCAAGTGATAAAGACTAGAGATGAAGAGATAAAGACTAGAGATCAAGTGATAGAGACTAAAGATCAAGTGATAAAGACTAGAGATCAAAAGTTGGAAATACAAGAACTTAAATTTAAATCAGAAATAGAAAAATTGGAGGATCGTCTGGTAAGTTAACGTGTTTCATTAAGTATTTAAAAAAAATTTTCATTGTTTTTTTTTTTTAGTGCGCAGCAAACTATAAGGTATTATTATCACAAAAAGTTCTTACTATAAGAAGTTTCATGCGTTTTATCATGGATGAATTCCTTTTTGAAGTAGAGGGAAGCTACAAAGAGAAATTTGAAGTGTTAGCCAATAAGAATCTCAAGCTACTCAAAAAGTGGAAAATCGATAAGGACGAATATTATAATATTTATCAAAATTTGATGAAGAAATTAAATCAACACGCACACCCGTTTTTCAACACTGAGGAAGCTTTTATTCTGAATGAGGATGACTTAAAGAAAGAGGAATTACAATTTATCGGTTTTCTATGGTCTGCTGTGCCTCTGCACGAAAAAAAACTGTTTATCAGAAAATCTGATGAGGTTATCCTCTTGATTGACTTTATCGAACAATAAAAGGTACTTGAATATACAAAAAATATGTGTATTATTTTCATTATGTGCTGTTCAAAAAAGTGAGTAATTAACGTAATGTTATATCAAACTCAAATCAATGATGTGGCTAGAGTAACATTGAAAACAAAAAAAATCATATGAAAATGATCACAGACGATTAATTAGTTTTATTATTTGATCGATCAGACCACATTTAAATCCAAAAACTGTCAAGTCAAATTTATCAGATTTAACTAATGTATTCGATATATCATCAAATTCATAATACATTTTATCTTTAAAGAAATATAAATTTCTATATCTGAATGCTCTGCTTATAAAGGGTGTTTCAAAATGACCGCAAGATTTGAATTTCGCGACATTTTCTTTTGATCAAAAGTGTTGCTCTAAAAATTTGACTACTGTCAAGTAGACGCATCCCGATTATCAGTCATGGAACGTTACACGACCGAACAGCGGATTTTAATACTGAAAACTTATTTCAAAAAAGATAAAAGTTTAGCGCAAACAGTTCGCAGCATGCGTGCAATTTTTGGTCGACAAAACGCACCAAATTCTTCAACGGTTAAGAGATTGATCGAGAAATTCAATCGAACAGGCTCGGTTGTGAACGAGAAATCATCAGGTCGTCCTCGGTCAGGCCGGTGCATTGAAAATTTTGCCTTAGTGACTCAATGGACCGGCCTGACTGAGGACGACCTGATGATTTCTCGTTCACAACCGAGCCTGTTCGATTGAATTTCTCGATCAATCTCTTAACCATTGAAGAATTTGGTGCGTTTTGTCGACCAAAAATTGCACGCATGCTGCGAACTGTTTGCACTAAACTTTTATCTTTTTTGAAATAAGTTTTCACTATTAAAATCCGCTGTTCGGTCGTGTAACGTTCCTTGACTGATAATCGGGATGCGTCTACTTGACAGTAATCAAATTTTTAGAGCAACACTTTTGATCAAAAGAAAATGTCGCGAAATTCAAATCTTGCGGTCATTTTGAAACAGCCTTTATTTGGAGGTATTCCAGCAAATAATTCTGAAATAAGGCCATTTTTGTTCCTTTTTAATTCCAAAATAACAAAAGACGGAAGAATATATTTTGATGTGCAAAACAAAGATAGAGCACGCCCTGGCACATGCATCGAATGTTTCCAACCGTACTGATAACAAAAAACAAATGTTACTAACATATCACTAAAAGTTGAGTAATTGAAGCGAAAAGACGACATTATTATTTTGACGTTGCCGTCAACAACACTATGAACAACGTAGCTGCATTCGTTTATTCAACTCTGTTCACTCTATTTACTCTTTTCGCACTTTCAAGAGTGACAGCGAGAGAGTTTTAGTACAAGTAAGAGCGAGACAAATGTGCGAAAAGAGTAAATAGAGTGAACGGAGTTGGATAAACGAACGCAGCTATATTGATGCCGTGATGCCAACCTGAAATTTCTGGAACATTGTGATGAGTAAACAACATTGTTGTTACTGATTTTATTTTTTTAGAACTTGTATTTCATGCGTGAAACACACGCTTGAATGTGATTCGGGTTATGCTCGAAGTAACGGGCACAGAAACATTTCATTTACGAAAAGTCACAGTCTCAGGGCTTTCGAAAAATTTTTGAATTTTTAAATGTCGAATTTCTGGGTTTCTGAGATTGACTCCTCACAACGTCACTTGCGTCACCGCTGTGCTTTTTTAGATTCGGTACATTTAAATTTGGAAATAGATCACAAATGGATCACATCTCGAGCAGTGTTGCCAACTCGTGGGAAATTTCCCGTATCGTGAAAGAAAAAAATTCGAAAATTTGCGCGAAGGGAAAAACAGGAAAAATCCATTTTGCGGGAAAAATGTTATACATTTGTGAGATGTGGGGAAAAATTACAAGTGTTAAAGATTTTGATGACGTTATGTAACGTTTATAAAACGTTGCCCGTACAAAAAAAATAAATTTCCTCAATGATGGGATAGTGACCTATATCTGGCAACAATGCATGATTCAAAATAGTTCCAAAAAGAAAAAGAAAACAAAGTGACAGATTAATTGCCAATCATAAATTCGTTTGGGAATGCTGAAAGATACTACACAGTGTTGCCAGATGGATTTTTGAACTATCGGCAGCTAATCTGTAAGTAAACTTACTTGTCAAAGTGTGTGACTGGACTGGAATGTCGTTTATTGAAATCTACAATAAATCTAACACGGTGACTTTGTTTGACTTTTTTTGAACGATTCTTAGGTGCCTTATGTTCGTCTATTCCATTCAGAACAGCATGAAATAGTTCACGACATCAAAAAATAAAAACAAAATTCAAAATTTCCTCAAGTGTTTGGACAGTGATGCAAATCTGGCAACAGTTTAGTCGAGGGTAACAACTGACTTTGTGCCGTTAATTGACAGCTAACCTATAAGTACATTTAACTGTCAAATTGACAGTTGAAATGATTAAAAATCAAAACAAATTTAGCAGGATTTTCTAACATAAAAAAAACAAAAGAATAAAAAAAGGAAAACAACAGTTAAAATTCTGGAACCATTCATCGGAGACCGGTAACGCGACCCATCAATTCAGACTAAAATTCAGTAAAACTCAAAATGCAACAATACACAGAGTATTTCATTAACTTCCACTTTTCTAAGCCACGCCTACCTTGCTACACAAGCCTATAGCAAGACTGATGACATCAGGGAATGCGCGTGCGCTTCCCACTCAAAACGAAACACACGATATACAGATTCGGAAATTTGTGTACTGGACATAGCAAGTTTGTTTTAATTCCGTTGGGCGGGCCGCGGCGAGCGGTGGGCGGCATCGAAAACAAGTGGGCGTGATTAGTCAAATTTCTCTCTTTATTTTTCTGGTGCGTTCCCTGTCGCACGCATTATAACTGAATGTCCCGTCGAACATTTACCGAATTTGTATCTCGAAAACATGTAGGCTGCGGCAAAATTCAGAATTTTGTTTACATACCAGATACAACCATGTCTAGGTAGGTCATTCCCATCAGTGCTTCGTACGTGAGTTTACCGTCGCACTCCTGCAGGGTTTTCTCAACTTCATTGATCAACTTCCTCTGGATATAAGGGTTGTTGGCCAATTCGTACGCCAGAAAACACATTAACGTGGTCGCCGTGTGGGAACCAGAAACAAAAGAAAGCAGAGCTTGCGCCAGCACTTGGCCTTCCGGTATTTTCGGGTTACTTCCGGAATCATCCGCAAGATGTCTGCACTTCCTCGCTTAAATCAAGAGCTCCAACAATTCCGACTTCACTTCTTTGTCTTTACCTTTTATGACATCGATGATCGTGCTCTTGGTGATCGAAGGGATGGGATGATCCAATGAGTTAATTCCGAATATTTTTTTTTAATTTTAATTCAATAAGTTACGACCCTCACCTATTATTTTTTTTTACCTTTATTAAAGAGGGACAGATTCTGAAATTCGCATGATTTTTTTCTTCGCGTGTATTGCAACCGCAAATGCAAGCGGTCATCACATCACTCGCGTACTTCCTAAAGAACTCTTTCACCTCCACTGTTTGGGGGTTCCTGGTCTTCTCCAGGACGTGCACGAGTTGCTGCGCTTGGTCCTCCATTAACAGGAACAGCGACCTCATCTTCGTGTTGATCGAAGGCAGAGTTAAAGCGGCCCTCAAAGTCTTCCACGCCTCATCTGAAACCGTTTATGTAAAAAATAAACCATTTATACTTGCGTGGAAGAACTGACCTCTCAACCTGGGGGAATCACCCTCGGAAAGCTGGTTGTGAACCGGAAGGGCTTCGAAGCCTTCAGCGGAGATCTTTGAGAACAAACTTGGATCTTTAATGAGGAGGACCGGAGTTGTGAACTTGTAGAAACCCGCGAATCTGTAATGAAATTTATTTGGCGCCCTCTGTGTTTATTCGTCGCAATTACATAAGACTTAAAGTCACTTGTAGTCTTGAAGTCAAACAAAACGCCATCTGTCTTTAAACAATGTGATTTAAAAAGAAAATTTCATTTAAAAAAATGTAATGGCGGCGGCGGCAGTTGATTTTGTTGTAGAAACCAGCGATGCTTGAGCTGCGCCATCTGTATTAATACACCGCAATTACGTAAAACTTAAAATCGAACTGAAGTAAAGCGAAACGCGATCTGCGTTTAAACGATGTAATTTTGTTAAAAAGAAAGGTAACGAAGATAGATTTCGGTAGAGCTAACTACGTATAGAATTCGACAAATTTGTTGTGAAATTTAGTCAGCGCTATCTTTCGGGTAAATTTAACATCGATCGGGAGCAACCTCTTCAGCGTTCAAATATTATTATTTGCTATGAAAATTTTGTTAAACCAATGAAACGGCTATTAACTTGATTAGTGCCATCTATGTTTATTTCTAGTAATTATTTAAAACTTAAAATATAAAACGCCATCTGTTTGTATTTTTATCAACAAACTTGTTGGCGCCACCTATTTATATTCTCTGCAACGAATTTATTTAACATCGAACGAAAATAAAACAAATTTTGCGTCTAAATACTTAGGCCTTGTAATTTATACAAAGAGACGATGTCAACGAATGCAACGACAGTTAATTTCAGTGGCGCCATCTTCTGTACTTCTCGAAACAAATTCATTTAAAATAGAGCGAAAACAAAGTAAAAACGCCATAGGCGTTTAATTACTTAAGCCTTTTGATTCGCAAAGACAATAATTGTCGACGAATGCCACGACAATTACAACGCCATCTACGATTATCTAACGAAACAAATTTACCTAAAATCGAATGAAAACTAAATAAAAATCTACATTTAAATACTTACGTTTTGTGATCTAACACAATTGTTAACGAATGCAAGGGCAATTAATTTAAGTGGCGCCATCTATGTTTATTTCCCGCAAGAAATTGCTTAAAGTTAAGCGAAAAGCACAATCTGCGTTTAAAGACAGATCTTGTGATTTGCAAAAATTTTAACGAATGCAACGATATTTAATTTTGGTGAAGCGCCATCTATGTTTATGTCTCGTAAGGAGTTTACATACCTAACACAATTTTGAAACCGAATTAAAGCAAAATAAAAACGCCGAGGTTTTTTAAAGCGCAGTCAGAATTTTGTTAAAAATAAACGGAAAGCAATTTTAGTGGCGCCATCTGTTTACGTTTTCCGCAACTATGACGTGTTTTATTGATAAAAATAATTCGTCCGTTCGGTATTGACGGGCGCACATTCTTGTGAATTGCAAAGAGATATAACCTAGTGGCTAAACCTAGTGGATCGCGCACAGTCAGAATTTTGTTAAAACAAATGGAGAATAATTTTAGTGACGCCATCTGTTTCCATTTGCCGAAACTAAGTCGTATTTTATTGAAACAAAATATCCTTTCGTTCGGTGCTGACATGCGCAGCTTCTTGTGATTTGCAAGGACAATTGTTAACGAATACAACGACAATCAATTTCAGAGACGCCATCTACGTTTTTTTTTTCTCGCAAGGACACACAATTTAAAATCGAACTAACGCGATATAAAAAGTTTTTCGTAAACCTAGTGGATCGCGCACAGTCAGAATTTATTTAAAACAAACGGAGAGTAATTTTAGTGGCGCCATCTGTTTCCACTTTCCGAAACTAATGCCGTGTTCCAAATGCACATTTGACAGATGAATGCGTACTAGATTTTAGATCGCGTATCCCCACCTACAGAAAAATAGGCGTGGTGAATGCCAAGCATACTTGAATACGGTCCTAAACATGGGTAGGAAAGTCTTATGTACAAGGTCGTGCAAACATTTGAGCGGGAAATACAAATTATAGTTCGTGACTAGAGACACGAGATGGCGACAGCAGCTACCATTGTTGATAAAACAGGACATTAATATGAGAATTTGCTTATGTGAATCACAAATCACAAGTTGTGCTGTGATTAATCATGGGTGTATTTTTCTTGTATGTAATGTACGTTTTACAATTTTCTCATTTATTAGACTACAAATAAGTGACAAAATACTAATATAATATATATTGTGGTATTCTGTAAAGTGTAAAAAAGTGAAATTGTTAAAAATGGTATTTTACTGTTGTGTACCGTCGTGCAAAAACAATAACAACCAACAAAAAATGCACATGTTCCCAAAAGATGAAAAGGTAGGCATTATTTAGTAATAGTTTTGTTAGAACAATTCATTGTCCGTAAACTATAACGTTTACCTTATGTCGACACCAAGGACACAGTATAAGTAATAAAAAAATGTACCTGGACTGCATATTTTTTTGTGTGTGCATTGAAATATTTTCTACATCACCCATGCCAAAATCATCCATTATACGACTCTGAGACAGTAATGTATTGTGATGTAAAAATGTACTTGTAGATATATAAATTATGGTTGAAGAAAGTGAATAATCGTCAGCTTCTCTTGTTAGAAAGTGAAGATGTAAGAAAGAATTATCGGGTATGTGACATACACTTTTCCCAAGAAGAAAAAATTATTGGACGACGTGGAGCTAATTTGAAATTTAATTGTATACCGTCACTGCATTTACCACCTCAAACAGAAGGTACCAGTACTTTATATATTTCTATTATTTAATGCTTTGTAATATACATATATGTATAATTATGTAAATTAATTACGGTTTGGGGTTTAATGTGCTTATTTTTTAGTCCTTACTGAACAGCAATTGTCCACTAATTTCAAAATGGAAATTGACCAACCTTCTACATCTACATCTACAATAAATCTTATGCTGGAGCAGGAGGAAATAGTAACAGAAAGTGAAAAACCTTCCACCAATGTTGTAGAAATGGATTTAGATACAGAAATTCCTGAATTAATAGTCACCGTAAGCTAACAGTAGGAGAAGGTATTGTTTTCTTTTAAGAGTACAGCAAAGTGTAATTGGTTGGATCTCTCAAATTCATGGTTTACAAAATAAGTCCAGTAAAAAGATAAATAGATTCCAAATGTCTCAAAAATGATGACTAGTAAACTTTAATTTAGTTCTTATATTCTTAAAGGTGTATATTAAAATGACAAATTATGTGAATTGCTATATCTAACTATCACACATTGAACAAAGCCAATCAATAATAAAGAAGAAAATTATGAATAATGGCTCCTTTTATATTAATTGCAACTGTTGTTGTAGACAGTCCTTCAGTTTCTGGGAACAAGACATGTATTGAAATGTCAACTCCTATTCACTCAGTAAATTTTGGGAGATGCAAAGGTAATTCTATTAAATACCATATATAAATAATATTGTATCAAATTCACTAATATAATTTACATAACATATATTATCATTTATCACTGATTGTATTTGAAATCGTGTATATGAGATTCATTACTAAATGTTAATTATGCATTTCAGATTTATCAAAACGAAGCAACATCCTTCGTTCTTTAGGAGTTACAACAAATAATCAATTAACCCCAAAGGCAAGAAAGCTTTACCGAATAGTAGGTGACTTGAGGAAAACAGCAAAACGTTTATTTGTAGAACGAGCAAACCTCAAGACACATGTTCAAAGAGCAGAAGAAATTTTAACCTCATCAGAATATTTAAGTTTGAGACTTAATCCTGTATCATACAATTTTGTTCAAATGCAATTACGTTTACAAAAGAAAATTCCTAAAGGTAGAAGATTTTCTGTTGATGATAAACTCCTTGCTTTGACCTTAATGAAAAACAGTCCAAAGGGCTATCGATTACTCTGTAATTATTTTGCTTTATCATCTATAAAAACGTTAAATAATTTGTTAAAGAAAATTCCTTTAGAAAGTGGTATTAATAGTGCTATGATGAATAGCTTGAAAGCACAAGTAGAAAAACTGAAAATAGAAGAGAGGTACTGCACAATAATATTTGATGAAATTGCATTGGAACCTTCATTACTCTATAGTACAAGCAAGGATATTATTATTGGCTTTCAAGATAATGGATTTAATGACAGAGCACCTATATTTGCAGATAAAGCTATGGTATTCATGGCAAGAGGTATACATAAAAAGTGGAAACAACCTTTATGCTACTTTTTTAATGGTGGAGGTATGAAAGCTGATTATATTTCAAAAAATATCAGACTTGTCATTCAAGAACCAAGATCAGTAGGATTAAAAGTTATTGGAATTGTCTGTGACCAAAGTAGTGCAAATATGAAAGCAATTAATATGTCGTATGAAGAAACGAGGCAATACTGCATTTCAAATAGCATGGAAATTACATATTTCGGTTTTCTTGTGGATGAAGAAGTGGTGCCCTTTTTTGATCCACCACATTTATTAAAGGGAATCAGAAATAATTTATTTGCAAACAATTGTCGTTTTATTTGGCGAAATAATAAAACTGAGATTGCCTCATGGGAAGATATAAGAAGATTATATGAATTAGAAGAGGACAAGGAAGAATACAGAATGTGCAACAAACTAACCGACGTTCATATAAAGAACTTAAAGAAAATAAGTCAGTGTTGCTGCACAAGTTCTTAGTCAACGTGTTGCAGCTGTAATGCATGGGTTAGCACGATTAGGTAGGTACATTTGTTTGCACAATTATATTTCTTTTGAAATGGAAATGAGAGAGTATTTTTATTTTCCAGGTTCGCAGCACATGCCTCCTCGCGCTGCTGAAACAGCCGAATTTTTATTATTTATGGACAAAGCGTTTGATAGTGTCAATGGTGCAGTTTTAAGGGATAAAAGTGGTAAGGAGCTTCGGTGTGCTGTTACTGAAAACAGTAAGCATGAACAGTTCTGGCATGATGCAATAAGAGTTTTCCAATCAATGGAGTTTTTTAATGAAAGGAGAAATAAAGTTGTGCCTCCTTCAGTAAAAAACTGGTGTCATACATTAAAAGCATTTGTATAGATATGGAGAAAATTGAGAAATGAGGGTTTCAAATTTTTATGTCCACGTAACATAAATCAAGATCCGGTGGAGAACTTTTTTGGACGAATTAGAAGTCATGGGGCCCGCAATGTTTACCCTACATGTTATTCATTTATTGCATCCTTCAAATCAAATGTTGTTGGTAATGTTGCCTCAATGAGCTGTAATGCAAACTGTGAAGATGACACTGCGCGAATACTGCATCCATTACAGGAATTTTTATGTGAAGAACGTGAAATTGTCCATGAATCCAATACCCTTGGAAGATATTACTGAGGAAATTATTATACCTGACAATTTAAATTATTCTTTAGTAAAAACTAGTACGCTGACCTACATAGCTGGCTACATAGCAAAAAAATTTTTTTAAAAAGGTTAAAAGTTGTGATACATGTAAGTTGGATTTTATTGGCAATATCAGCCAGTTAAGTGACGAGAATGCTTTTATTATCAAAAATAGAAGTTTTCGCCCAAATGCCTTGCTTTCTCCTACAACAACATTTACTAAATTATTTAAGAAATGCATGTATGTTTTAGATAATACTCTACCGCGTATTTGTTATAAAAGTAATGTTGCCAGCAAATTAAAATTTATATTATTGGCAAATATAAAAAATGAAATATTAAGTTGTAAGGAACACGATGTCTTAGATTTATTTATTACTTCTACAGTAGAATTTCATTTATACACGTGATAATACAGAATATTAATAAAATTTTGAAGGGGAAAATTCAGTATAACAGTAATGACCCTATTAAGTTATTGGCACACCAAAAATTTTTGAAACACAGGAAATATTCACAGAAAATTCGTCACACATAAATTTAACTGTTAATTAATATTATCCATTCCTTCACTAGTTCTAGTTTTTTATGTTAGCAATGGTACAAGAGTACCACATTCTCACTTGACTTTCACCGCATGCTGTGATAACAGATAGTGAAGTAATGGATTAAATTTTTTTGAAATACGAATTGTCATGTTCTTTCTTGTAAAATCGGTATTTTTCATTTTTTTTTTAATTGAATTATTGGTACGTTACGTATAAATCTCTGCATCTAGCAGCCCTTTGATCACAAATTGAAATTTTGTAGTGTATATTAATATAATAAGTACTACGCTTTTTTTTAGTAAGATTTGATTGTGAAATTTCCATTGTGAAGTATGTTATAGTTATTAATTTTCTTATATTTTGTAATCAGTTGTTCATAGTGTGAGATTGTGTGTGAGATTTCACAAATTTCAGATCTCGGGAGGCCGTGAAAAAATACGTGAAAGCTACAACATAATTATGATCATTAATTTATCACAAATGTTCAATTAGTAATTTATTAAAGTGAATAAATTTTACATTCAAGATGTCAATGTAACAGCATATTAAGTAAGACAAGAAATTATGTTTCACGGTCTTACGAAATTTGAAACTATATGACTTTATGTTTAATACATCTAAATAGGCCACAGTTTCATATCAGTATAAATACATATTATAAAATGTTATTTGCAATAAATTATATCTGATATTACATATTTTTATTTTATGACTGTAATGGAAAATATCATATGTTTTAGTAGAATTATTAATATCATATATTACAGTAGTTCTATTAAAATATTTTAGCATTTTCTTTTTCCTAAAAAAAATTCAAAAATTATGTCAACGGACAAAATTAATACTTGAAATAATGAAAGAAACCTGCATTGAAATTAAATAGTACGTGACTAGAGACACGAGATGGCGCTGTTCTCGTGCGAGAAAAATATATATGTCTCCCATCTATATCTTTCTTTATCTACGACGGCGACCGATATCACTGGTAAGCTCCCCGTGCTGCGCGTATCACGTAGTCACTGCCACGTCACTGCATTCGCATTGTAATAACTGATACGGAAAACTAGACTGATTCTTACTTGACACTAGCAATATTTCGGTGATACTGCAAATAAATAGGAGTAACAACTAATATCCTTGTCAGAAACAACACAATAATCTGCTCTCAATAAAGAAGTGATCAGCTTCCATAGGCCTAACGGCGACGTAGCAACAGCGATCGCCAATGAACGCTTTATGAGCGTCAAGTAAGTAACCGGGAGAGCACAGTACAAATATCTTAAGATATTTATACTGTGGGGAGAGTTAGAAGCACCATACAGTTTTCTTTAGTCACCGGTCGCTGGTTTTATGTTACACAAGTCGCCGGTAGTTCCAGCGACCAGGGGGGTTATTCTCGAACTGGGGAGGAGCGATCGCTCCCGAAAATGACGTCAAAATGACGCATTTCTCGAAAAGTTTGTATAGGTTTATATGAGAGTCTACGTCATTTTGACGTCACTCCCGCAAAACGAACCCTCTCCCTCGTTTCGAGAATTCAGGCCCAGCGAGTAACAGCGACAAAAGGGATATTTTCGCGACGGATGAAAGACGGCGTGTTTTAAACAACGTTTTCGTGAGTAATTATGACGTCATGGTTACAATTTTTGAACGCGGTTACTGTAACACATGGATGAACCTTTCGACCTGTGTACATTTTCTGCATCCATGGTTCCACTATTTTCGACTGGTAATCATTGTAATCCGGTTTACATGTTTTAAATGCACGCGTGTGCAGTAAATTTGTCATCTGTTGACCTTTGTGTTTTCTCTTTTTCCAAGTACCATAGATATATTTCAACCAATACGCTTTCGCGACGCTGTAATCGATGACGTAATCTTTAAACCAGGCATTGAACCGCGTTACTCACGAAAACATACCTAAAGTCACCGGTAACGATATATCGCCCTTGTCATTCGTGGTCGTGCAAATAGTTGTTCTGTGCGTGCAACTTCGGGAATCAGCTGACTTGACTAAGTGTGTAAGGATTTTTCGTTCTTCAATGGTAAATTATTGATTTATAAATAACCACAAATAACATAAAGTTTTTTCAGGATTTCTCTAACATACCGCCGTCGATCAAGGACAAGTTATCAGATGAGCAACAATATGCTTTGAAACTTCTCTTACAGACTAAAGATCAAGAGATAAAGACTAGAGATCAAAAGTTGGAAATACAAGAACTTAAATTTAAATCAGAAATAGAAAAATTGGAGGATCGTCTGGTAAGTTAACGTGTTTCATTAAGTATTTAAAAAAAATTGTCATTGTTTTTTTTTTTTAGTGCGCAGCAAACTATAAGGTATTATTATCACAAAAAGTTCTTACTATAAGAAGTTTCATGCGTTTTATCATGGATGAATTCCTTTTTGAAGTAGAGGGAAGCTACAAAGAGAAATTTGAAGTGTTAGCCAATAAGAATCTCAAGCTACTCAAAAAGTGGAAAATCGATAAGGACGAATATTATAATATTTATCAAAATTTGATGAAGAAATTAAATCAACACGCACACCCGTTTTTCAACACTGAGGAAGCTTTTATTCTGAATGAGGATGACTTAAAGAAAGAGGAATTACAATTTATCGGTTTTCTATGGTCTGCTGTGCCTCTGCACGAAAAAAAACTGTTTATCAGAAAATCTGATGAGGTTATCCTCTTGATTGACTTTATCGAACAATAAAAGGTACTTGAATATACAAAAAATATGTGTATTATTTTCATTATGTACTGTTCAAAAAAGTGAGTAATTAACGTAATTAATTAATTAACAAATTGGTTTTACGAAATCCTATTAGAACCAACTCTGTTAGTTATTACCTCATCTCAGTATAAGCAAGGCTGCATACATTACATTATTGAAGTTCCAGTGCCATAAAATAAAATTACAAAGAAGATGTTCACTATAAACTCGTCGGCTATAAACGGAAGAACATCAATTTGAAAAGTTTTAAACAACCAGTGAAACGCCAGACCAAAAATGAGTGTTTTGTCTAATCTTCCGAATTTATAAAGAAACATTTCATATAAGTTCGTTTTTTTTTACTCTTTGGAATATAATGTTCCTAATTATATAGATTAGTTACTAAATAATAAGGGATTCGCGGTTATTCGGTAGTAGCTTAAGACGTGCGGTACTTGATTCAAAACAGGTAACTTTTACTTTCTTTTTTTCCGTCAACATCTCAACATGTGGGCCATATTAGGGTAACCGCGAAAATGAAAGGCAGACGAAATTTTAATTTGTATTTATAATGAGGGTGCTAATAGGTCACTAAACGTAGTGGTACTTATCAGATCTTTTCTTTCAATTTCAGTACGTGAATTGAAATATTCCAAGCGCCATGCAGAGCCACACCGAAACTGACGAAAGTGATTTCGACATAGCCATGTTTGTGCACGATCAAAAAGAAATGATGAATGAATTGCTTTTGAAAAGGGTATTTGATCCTCATGGAAACAAAATCTTTCCTATTTTTTTTTATTTTCCAGTCCCAAGTAGAGCAACTAAGAAAAGACTTGGATACAGCCGATACAAAGATATTTGAATTGGCAAGAAAGCTAGACGAGTCGAATCGCACCAAAGGCGATATAGAATACATGTCGAAAAGAATGAAGATCCTTGAGGATAAATTACGAGAGCAAAAGGACGTTACCTCAAATGCAAACTTGGTAAAATAGTTTTTTTTTTTTTTTCAATTTCAGTGATAAGACACATTTCTTCATTATTTCAGGCTTTCGAAAACAAAACATTGAAAGAAGAGTTAGAAAAAGCTCACGTAGAGAACAAAAGTCTACTGCGTAAAATAGAAGACTTGACTGTTCAGCATCGAAACGACATATTCTACCGGAAGGAGTTAATGAAGGAAGACTCCAAAATTCAGAACGTAATCAGCAGATGCACTGAGTAAGATTTGGTTTTTTTTTATTAACATAGTTTTGCACATTTGTTCAAACTAATTAAAATGCTATGAAGAACGAAATCTAAAAGACTATTTAATAAATAACTTTTCTGTGGAGTTGGTTTGTTTGAATAATTGCATTTTAGAACAGTGGAAAAATTAGAAAACGACTCCAAGTTCCTGGAGATACTAAACGCGGTGGACTTGTGTGAGAAACAACAAAATGCCATCCGATTCTACAAAAATAAAAACAAATCGTTGGAAAATGAAACTAAATCGATCGAAAACGAACTTGTAAATTGCAAAGGTAACGTTAACGAAAGCCTTCCTTTGCTAACGCCAATGTACATAGTTAAGTGAATGAGATACCTTTGATAGAAACGAAAACCTCTTGTTTTCCCATTTCCTACATTTACCTAGACCTAGACGAATACCTTATAACTTTATACCAATTAATTCCAGGAATTCTCTTAACATTTCTAAGGATCTCATTCTGAGTACGCTTTGGTACCCCCTCACATGTAAAAGCTGCCACGTAACTTGCAACAGCACTACAAAACAAATTAATTCTACTCTGATTCTTAATTCTTTCTGTAATTTTTAAATAAATTTCATGATTTTATTCTTTTAGCAAAATTAGAAACCGTAGAAAATCTAATGGAATCTTATCCTCTCTCTCAAAAGGACTCATCAGTATTTTACGATGAGGTAGGTAAGCAAAAAATTGAAAGCACTAATAACAAAAAAAATTGCGCTTAGACTCACAGGATAATCGGAAACCTCCGCAACGAAGTGAAAGATCAACAAGAACAGGTAAACTCGTTGATCGTCAAGTTGAAAGCGGAAATGGATGCAAACGCTCAGTTTGTTGAAAGAGATGCAGCAACCACTTTGCAAATGGAAGACCTCAAGCAGAAAATAGCCAGCTTTGATAGGACCGTGAGAGAAAGTTCTACACAAACAGATGGTGATGGTGGAAAGTAAATGGTTTATGTTAAAATTATTAATGATGTTCCATTGATAAAGAGTTAATTAATAAATGAAAGTTATATTAATTTCCTTTCTAATTTTTTTGTAAATTTCATTCACATTCGCATTTCCAAATAAGTTTAGGAATAATGTTAAAATAACAACTGTCTCTTGTCACCAAAGAGTTTAATCTTATGCATGTAAGTGTGACCCCCTCTTCCAATGTGGCCCAGAAAAGATTGGACCCCTTGCTCTAGAACGGCTGGAGGGTACTTGTTTCTTCTTTCATGAAAAAGCTATAAATAAGTAAAATTTCATTAGTGTCATAAATCAATCTCTTATTCCTTTAAGAATACAGTACAATAACTAATCACTATCACAAGGTTTGTGGGTACTTTTCAGTTATCGTAGGAATTTTGATAACTGGGTAAACTTGGCAACGCTGTGTCAATTAAGTGCCATGTCGCGAACACATCCACTGTCCACATACTCGAATTAATCAGTATTGAAGCCTCCACGTGGAGAGTGCAGTAGCAAGAGATTTGCAATTTAAATTCATATAAGTCATTCTTATTTGGCAACCTGCTATTTCAAGGACCATTCACATTCGCGCTATCAGTAGAGATCTGGCAATAGGTGAGTATTTGAATTACCTATTTCTAGCCGGCGCTAAATTGTAATGACTTCGTTCGTGGATTTATTTTTCAAACCCCTTATGCCATATGACCAGCTTTTTGCACAATACATTTCAAAGAAATCTTAGAGTACTCGATGTTATTACCTATAATTAATGTGAAAGGACGAATTTATTAGCTGATAAATTTGTTGAAACCTGCAGCGTTGTCTGCATGGCGTATGTGTACATCTTCCTGCTTCCACGCGCACATATTCGAATGATGAAATTGTTGCATGCGTTTCTTTATTTTATTATTTTGTGATATTCAGTCGCTTTTAATTAAAATTTCATAAAATTGCCTCTACACAGTTCAATATAAGATTTATTCTCTGCCATCATTAATGAGCGGAAGAATTATATTTTTCAAGGTTATCGGTCAGAGGCGTACTGATTTGCACGCATACCATTTCCATTACCTACAAATTAGTTACTCGCACGCTAACGCCTAATTTTTACGACGTCGCTGACCGACTCTATACATTGCACTTTGCAAGCATTTCGCTAACCGATAACCTTGGAAAATATGTTTATCTCTTGGTGCGAAGGTAATAGAAATATTAGATAAGAGATTAAAAATATCAGAAAGAATTGAAGAATATAAGTTAATTTATAAATTTTATAGACAGTTATTGCATTTATATAAGGCTGATAAAATAAATGAAAAAGAAATAAATTTACGTATGTAAACGGCCGAAAAATTTCGCCCTAAATTCAATTAATAAAATTTAATTCGCCAACGAACCGAGCAAAAGGAATGTTAACTTAATCTTAATGTAAACAGGTTCCCAGGCGCGATAGACAAAAAACCCTCATAAGTGCCATAAGATAATGTTTAAAATAAACAAAATTAACGTCGGCTCAAATTACACGTATGGGAAAAAGATCGGTCGACCTCGGAATTCAGATAAGGGCGAAGGAATCGCTTGAAACTATGCTCTAACGTTAGGCAACTTTAGTCACTTCGGTGCCCAAAATTTGCGTTTTAGTTAGAGCTTGCTCGATTGGCCAAGAGAGGCCAGCATTTCCTAAGGGGAGTTTGTTTACATTTTGAATTGAGATAATACCGCGCGGATGGAAGGAGTTGAAAAATCAAAATTGAATGTTCATCTTCCCTCCGAATAGATCGGACATTCTCTACTGATAATTATCTAAAGTTCATTTTCATTTTTATCTTGGTGTTTCAGTCATCACCCTTTTATATGTAAAAATTTGTGTTTTTAATGCGATCCGCGATTAACCCCCCCCCCTCATGCATTAAACTTTAAAATCCGTGTCTGTGTGTGAGCGTGCCAAGGGCCGAACCTTCCCCCCCAAGGAAAGGGCCGTCGAGCTTCCGCCCCCGGGATCAAGTCCCACACACCCCTGCTGCTGGGTTCTCGCTCTCCTTCACCCAACAAACGGTAGGTGAACTGTCAATATTTTTATTATGAAGAATTTACATTGGTTGTAACAACGTAATCCCTTTCCCAGGGAAACCTAATTTTGTTCTTTTATCAATATACCCGATATTAAACTAGTTCAAGTCTTTAATTTCTATTAGGGTAGTTTACGGAAATATCACGCGCTTGCACAACTCTAAGCTCAAGAGCCCTCCTCCAAATACCAAAGTAAAATGGGAAACGCAATGTAATTAATTAATCTAAATTTAATGAGGGACCGGACCCCTTTTGCCTAAATCCGGTGGTGGCAGCGATAAATCGAATAATTCTATTTTCATTTCATGTGTTAATCACCCATTTACTTGAACTGTAAAAATTGCGCTACCAGTAAGGAGGGATAATTACGGGGAATAGTCATTATTCTTCACCCCCGAGTCCCCGCTTACACGTGAAGAGGAATCTGTCAATAATTTTAATTATTTTCCCAGAGAGAAATACCTAAAAACAGTTCACTTAAACGGTAATTGATGATTTCTTATTGTAATAAATGACAGAACCAAAAGAAATTAAATTATTTGATTTAAAGGCTGATAAGAGCTATGATATTACTGCTATAAGTAAATCAGATGATGTTGGTCCAACTAATGGATTTTTCTTTATTTTAGAGGGAAACTTGAAGTTATATTTATCCGTTGTTGACTTATTTTCAGACTCATCAAAAATTAATAAGTTATATGAGTTATATGACGCTGTTTCATATTTTCTTGATAAAAAACAAAGAGTGTCTCTGGAAAGAGGTAATATGATCTTCAAGTCTAAAGATTATGAAGATTGTTTTTGTAATATAATTATTTTTGAAGATATGCCATTTGTTTAATTTGATATTTAAATTTACTCTATTAAATGAAATATATTATTCTTTTCCTATTTCTCACTACTGTAAAAACTTCAAATGGTGTTAATATTACAAGCTATTTAGAACAATTTGGTTATTTAGCGTCAGCGTCCACAAAGTGGACTAATGCCTCGCATGGTGAAGCAGACTCAGTTCTGCGACTAGTGAGTAATAGTTCATCATTAACAGAAATAAATGAAGCATTAATTAGCTTTCAAGAATATTATAATTTACCTGTTGATGGAACATTAAATCAAGAAACACTTGATTTGATTAAACAGCCGAAATGTGGAAATAAAGATAATCCAACAGCTTATAGGGTTCATTTTCAAAAATGGAATAAAACAAGTCTTAAATGGTATTTTTCGTTAGCTACAAACAAAATGAAAGAATTAGCACAAAAAGCCTTTGATCAATGGGAATCTGTTTCAAATTTAAAGTTTGAGTACTGGCACAGCCAGCTCAGAGCCGTAGGCGAGTATAATAGTGTTAAACCAGACATACTTATTTCATTTTCTAATACGCTGTTTCAGCATAATCATAATTCACAGTGTCAAAAAGGAGTATGTTCTAACAGTTTTGATGAAAAAGGTAATGTTTTAGCACATGGCTTCTTTCCAAATAATGTACGCCTATTATAAAGGTGATGTTGATAAATTAACTCAAGACGATATGTGGGCAATTCAATATTTATATGGAAGACCTGAACGATTAAAATATGAATTAATACCAACAACAACAACAGTTAAACCTACTGTCGGCTCCGCAGGCCAGCCTAGAGGCGAAGCCGAGGCCAAAGATACAGTTGGTAATTTATGTGATTTTAATAAAGAAATTGATACATTTTTAATTGCAAATCATCATATTGCTGTGGTATTGGCATATAACCTTTTAGAAATAATTTTGATCTCAGGGCCTATTGATTGAATTATTAAACAAGTTACAACATTACACGGGGTTCCTACGCAATGAAGTAATTTAAAATAGCATTGAAACTCTGTAAACATTTACTGAAGTGTTTTGTGCAAATTTGTGAACGAATGTGGTAACTGGGGTAAGTAAAAATCGAATTTCTTAGTGACGAAATATATTGTTGGTAGTATTGTAGTTATACATGAAATGTCAAAATTACGATATATACACATAACCAAGTTATCATAAAATGCAAATGGTACATAAAAATTATAATCTAAATTTGCCACGAGGAATTGAAGTTAGTAAACTCTACTTCTCATTCATCATGAACAAACAGGTTTGTCATTTTTCAGTGACCGTTAAGGTAAATAATACCTTGTTCCGTGTCCTCAAAATTTCTAAAAATTGTTGAATGCAAAGAATGAAATGTGTGTTGTTTTGAATTATTATTAAATAAACAAATTGAGGTTTGTTGAAATTCAGTGTGTATTTTGGATCCGTTATAACAAATATTCAATGTATTTATTCCATTTCGTATTTGCCGACAACAAATCTTAACCATATCAAGTTAGATAAAGACATCTTCTCTGACTATGGTAACGTTAAATACCAAAATGTGTTTGTGATTATACAATCTAACATCGTCATCAAAAGGCAATACGTAATTATTCTGTGTCGTCCTTTTTAAACAACGAATCTAAACATACCAGGTTGAATGAAGATCCTCTCTGTGTATGTTACGTTAGATACGAAAAATGTGTGTGTTTGAGGTAAAACTTATAACTCTGTTATCCCAAATCGGCAGGTAATTATTCCCTGTCGTCCTTGTTAACAACAGATCTAATCATACCAGGTTGAATGAAAATCCTCTCTGTGTATGTTACGTTAAATACATGAATGTGTGTTTAACTCAAAATCAACAATAATATTAATAAATTTCAAACTGTTTACCATTTCTAGAAGATGTTTTCACTGTCACAGACCAAGGAAGACTTAAATCTACTGAAAAATTATCCCACTTATATAGGGAAATAAGCCCACAAAAACATGTCCCAAAAGAAACTTAACCCTAAAATACAAAATTAAAATTAAAAATTCATGAAAATTAACTGAACAAATGCAATTCTGTATACTGTAAGAGTATGGAAATTAATTTAGTTTTTCATAGGCCATCCAATTAAGCCCAAACGGAGTGTCTCCACCTTCAACATCTTTACTTTCGCCCCATCAGGAAGGTGCAACAGATATCGGCGCTTGTTGCCTCTTCGATCTTTAAGGAACACACGAGGAAGCTTTTTGACTGCTTCCTCGAACTCAGCAGCCTCCATCTGCTGCGGGGCAGGGGTTTGAAGATCTGGCAACCCAACCTCCCTGACCGATGTGCTCGGGACCTCAGGCATTGATAACACAGGCCTCGCAGGTGGTGGATGGACATCAGGCATGGCCTCTGTATCGGAATCTTCCCCAAAAAGCTCAATGAACTTGTCTTTCAGCCAGTTTGCTGTGTTTGGGTAGTCGAGACTCATGGCGTCGTCTTCCAGGTTACGTATACTCTGCATTTTAACAAAATAAAGATATAAGTACAAGAAATATTGTAATGAAAGTTTAATTTTTAGAACTCTACGGGACCCTGTTATAAAAACATGATAGAAATGTGGCACCAAAAGCCAAAAGAAAAATCATACATCAAAATAAAACAAATTCAACGTGTGTATCCTTTTCGTTTAGATTTAATTATTCCTAGAAAAGAAAATAACACAGCAATATGTATATTTTTTATAAGAAATATGTTTGGTTAGTCAATTTAAAAGACATGACTTATGATAAAGAACCGAAATTAATTAAAGATTATTTATACTTTTTGCCAGATGATTTTCAAGAAATTTCACATATTTATCAAAGACCTTCAGGTGATGTTTTAATACTTGTTAAAAATTTATATTATTTAATTGATTTTCCAAGTTTTAATGTTAAAAGTGGATATAATGGTCAATCTATTGAAAATTTAGGAATACCAAAAGGAAAAGAATTGATGCAATATTTAGAACTTATTCTGGAAAAACATATATATTTTATGATAGTCTTATACATTGAGTTTGATGAGTGTTTGTTTAGATCAAAGAAAAATGGCCTTATTTCAGAATTATTTGCTGGAATACCTCCAAATATAAGCAGAGCATTCAGATATAGAAATTTATATTTCTTTAAAGATAAAATGTATTATGAATTTGATGATATTTCGAATACATTAGTTAAATCTGATAAATTTGACTTGATAGATTTTGGATTTAAATGTGGTCTGATCGATCAAATAATAAAACTAATTAATCGTCTGTGATCATTTTCATATGATTTTTTTTTTTTCAATGTTACTCTAGCCACATCATTGATTTGAGTTTGATATAACATTACATTAATTACTCACTTTTTTGAACAGCACATAATGATAATAATACACATTTTTTTTGTATATTCAAGTACCTTTTATTGTTCGATAAAGTCAATCAAGAGGATAACCTCCTTATCAGATTTTCTGATAAACAGTTTTTTTTCGGGCAGAGGCACAGCAGACCATAGAAAACCGATAAATTGTAATTCCTCTTTCATTAAGTCATCCTCATTCAGAATAAAAGCTTCCTCAGTGTCGAAAAACGGGTGTGCGTGTTTCTTCATCAAATTTTGATACATATTATAATATTCGTCCTTATCGATTTTCCACTTTTTGAGTAGCTTGAGATTCTTATTGGCTAACACTTCAAATTTCTCTTTGTAGCTTCCCTCTACTTCAAAAAGGAATTCATCCCTGATAAAACGCATGAAACTTCTTATAGTAAGAAGTTTTTGTGATAATAATACCTTATAGTTTGCTGCGCACTAAAAAAAAAAACAATGACAATTTTTTTTAAATACTTAATGAAACACGTTAACTTACCAGACGATCCTCCAATTTTTCTATTTCTGATTTAAATTTAAGTTCTTGTATTTCCAACTTTTGATCTCTAGTCTTTATCACTTGATCTTTAGTCTCTATCACTTGATCTCTAGTCTTTATCTCTTGATCTTTAGTCTTTATCTCTAGATCTTTAGTCTGTAAGAGAAGTTTCAAAGCATATTGTTGCTCATCTGATAACTTGTCCTTGATCGACGGCGGTATGTTAGAGAAATCCTGAAAAAACTTTATGTTATTTGTGGTTATTTATAAATCAATAATTTACCATTGAAGAACGAAAAATCCTTACACACTTAGTCAAGTCAGCTGATTCCCGAAGTTGCACGCACAGAACAACTATTTGCACGACCACGAATGACAAGGGCGATATATCGTTACCGGTGACTTTAGGTATGTTTTCGTGAGTAACGCGGTTCAATGCCTGGTTTAAAGATTACGTCATCGATTACAGCGTCGCGAAAGCGTATTGGTTGAAATATTTCTATTGTACTTGGAAAAAGAGAAAACACAAAGGTCAACAGATGACAAATTTACTGCACACGCGTGCATTTAAAACATGTAAACCGGATTACAATGATTACCAGTCGAAAATAATGGAACCATGGATGCAGAAAATGTACACAGGTCGAAAGGTTCATCCATGTGTTACAGTAACCGCGTTCAAAAGTTGTAACCATGACGTCATAATTACTCACGAAAACGTTGTTGTTTAAAACACGCCGTCTTTCATCCGTCGCGAAAATATCCCTTTTGTCGCTGTTACTCGCTGGGCCTGAATTCTCGAAACGAGGGAGAGGGTTCGTTTTGCGGGAGTGACGTCAAAATGACGTAGACTCTCATATAAACCTATACAAACTTTTCGAGAAATGCGTCATTTTGACGTCATTTTCGGGAGCGATCGCTCCTCCCCAGTTCGAGAATAACCCCCCTGGTCGCTGGAACTACCGGCGACTTGTGTAACATAAAACCAGCGACCGGTGACTAAAGAAAACTGTATGGTGCTTCTAACTCTCCCCACAGTATAAATATCTTAAGATATTTGTACTGTGCTCTCCCGGTTACTTACTTGACGCTCATAAAGCGTTCATTGGCGATCGCTGTTGCTACGTCGCCGTTAGGCCTATGGAAGCTGATCACTTCTTTATTGAGAGCAGATTATTGTGTTGTTTCTGACAAGGATATTAGTTGTTACTCCTATTTATTTGCAGTATCACCGAAATATTGCTGGTGTCAAGTAAGAATCAGTCTAGTTTTCCGTATCAGTTATTACAATGCGAATGCAGTGACGTGGCAGTGACTACGTGATACGCGCAGCACGGGGAGCTTACCAGTGATATCGGTCGCCGTCATAGATAAAGAAAGATATAGATGGGAAAGACGGTGACCAGAAAAAAGCGTACACGAAAAAAGCGCACACGAAAATTGCGCACAAAAAAAAGCCCACAGCGAAAAATGCGGACAAGAAAAAAGCGCACAACGAAAATTGCGCACACCGAAAAATGCCCACGTGGAAAAATGCGTACACGGAAAATTGCTCACACCGAAAAATGCTCACGTAGAAAAATGCGCACATGGAAAATTACCCACAATGAAAAATGCCCACAGAGAAAATTGCGCACACAGAAAATTGCTCACACCGAAAAATGCTCACCCAGAAAAATGCCCACATAGAAAAATACGCACATTGTATTTTATTTTCACATAAAAATGAAATTTATGCGCATTTCCATTACAGTACATGGTGTGTTAAATAACGTGCCTTTTTTAAATTTCTCTTCGTAGTTGGCCGTGAATTATTAGTTATTGTTATGACCTAGCCTTGCTTGAAACTTAAATTGATATACCAGCGTAATCAGAAAAACCGACTACACTCGAAATTTTAGTTAATTGAAGCGTGCTTTAAAATGAACTTCTGTAATTTTGACATTAATATTATTTTGACAAATTAAATAAAAATACCCCAATTAAAAGCAATTCAGAAGGCAATAATTCAAACGCGATTGCAAGACGAAATCAGTATTCGAGCAGTTGCAACTTTTTGCTGTTAGTATTAGTAATCATAGAGAATATTTATTTCTTTGGAATCGAATGAGAGGTTCATAATTAAAGAAAAAGGTTTTTTAAAATCATTCCAACTAAGAAATGTAAAAAAAATAATAGCATCAATTTTATATCCACGAAACGTCAAGTCTACTCAGGATGCAGTTGATTTGATTTCAGCTTTCCTGAACGTTTAATATAATTCTCAGAATTAAAAAGAAATTACATAAACAAATAACTAGAATCATTGTCCTCTATTATTGTTTCATTCATAAATTAGAATTGGAAGTGGCAGTGTTATTTTCTTTTTTCCGGATACTTTCTAGGCGGACTATATTTGAGGGTTGTACCCACGGTGAATTGAATACTAACGGTGGCACCATTCCCGCAAGTGAGATAGTGAACCACTACGTCACCGCATACCCGCTTCTCCTTTTACACAATTATTAACCAATATTAACTGTCACGATTGACAGTTGTATTAGAGGGAGAAGCGGGTATGCGATGACGTAACGGTTCTCTATCTCACTTGCGGGAATGCTGCCACCGTTAGTATTTAATTCACCTTGGGTTGTACTTTGGTTGTACCTATAAGAAAAATTTCAAGGAAGATCTGAGACTGTTATTTGAAGCAGTTCAAACAATTAATGGGGAACAATTTGAACATCTTTTATAATCAGTTGGTGTTAATATTGTTTGTAGTTGTTTTAATAATTTGTTAATTTTTGATAAAAGCATGAGCGTTTAAAACTCTCCAAATACGGACTCAGAAATATGTAACAGTTATTTTTTATACAAGATGACAAAATTCAAATTTATTTTTATATATTATATTTTTATAAAAAATAACTATTAAGTCGAAGGGTCACTGCGCTAAGCGAACCTAAGTTGAGCGAAACTAAGTTTTTTGAAAATTAGATCCAACGTAATCTTATGCAGACGAGGCAACCGAGCGAAGATAAACATTGTTTTATCCTAACTTCGTTTCCCATAGCTTTAGTTACCACGTCCACGTAAGATTACGTTGGATCTAATTTTCAAAAAACTTAGTTTCGCGTTTAGTGGCCGCCCGCCTTTATTTTCTGAGTCCACTATTTGGAGAGCTTTAAATGCTTAAGATTTTATTATAAAAAAAATAACAAATTATTAAAACAACTACAAACAATATTAACACTAACTGATTATAAAAGATATTCAAATTGTTCCCTATTAACTGTTTGAACTGCTCCAAATAACAGTCTCAGATCTTCCTTGAAATTTTTCTTATAGGTACAACCCTCAAAAAGGTATAGTCCGTCTAGAATTACGAGGAGAAATGTTAAAAAAGTCACGTTATTTAACACACCATGTACGGTAATGGAAATGCGCAATTTCATTTTTATGTCAAAATAAAATACAATGTGCGTATTTTTCTATGTGGGCATTTTTCTGGGTGAGCATTTTTCGGTGTGAGCAATTTTCGGTGTGCGCAATTTTCTCTGTGGGCATTTTTCGGTGTGGGTAATTTTCCACGTGCGCATTTTTCTATGTGAGCATTTTTCGGTGTGAGCTATTTTCCGTGTACGCATTTTTCCATGTGGGCATTTTTCGTTGTGCGCAATTTTCGTTGTGCGCTTTTTTCTTGTCCGCATTTTTCGCTGTGGGCTTTTTTTTGTGCGCAATTTTCGTGTGCGCTTTTTTCGTGTACGCTTTTTTCATGGAATCGGGAAAGACATATATATTTTTCTCGCACGAGAACAGCGCCATCTCGTGTCTCTAGTCACGTACTATTTTAATTTTCAATGCAGGTTTCTTTCATTATTTCAAGTATTAATTTTGTCCGTTGTTTGACATAATTTTTGAATTTTTTTTAGGAAAAAGAAAATGCTAAAATATTTTAATAGAACTACTGTAATATATGATATTAATAATTCTATTAAAACATTTGATATTTTCCATTACAGTCATAAAATAAAAATATGTAATATCAGATATAATTTATTGCAAATAACATTTTATAATATGTATTTATACTGATATGAAACTGTGACCTATTTAGATGTATTAAACATAAAGTCATATAGTTTCAAATTTCGTAAGACCGTGAAACATAATTTCTTGTCTTACTTAATATGCTGTTACATTGACATCTTGAATGTAAAATTTATTCACTTTAATAAATTACTAATTGAACATTTGTGATAAATTAATGATCATAATTATGTTGTAGCTTTCACGTATTTTTTCACGGCCTCCTGAGATCTGTGAAATCTCACACACAATCTCATATTATGAACAACTGATTACAAAATATAAGAAAATTAATAACTATAACATACTTCACAATGGAAATTTTACAATCAAATCTTACTAAAAAAAAGCGTAGTACTTATTATATTAATATACACTACAAAATTTCAATTTGTGATCAAAGGGCTGCTAGATGCAGAGATTTATACGTAACGTACCAATAATTCAATTTAAAAAAAATGAAAAATACCGATTTTACAAGAAAGAACATGACAATTCGTATTTCAAAAAAATTTAATCCATTACTTCACTATCTGTTATCACAGCATGCGGTGAAAGTCAAGTGAGAATGTGGTACTCTTGTACCATTGCTAACATAAAAAACTAGAACTAGTGAAGGAATGGATAATATTAATTAACAGTTAAATTTATGTGTGACGAATTTTCTGTGAATATTTCCTCTCTCTCGCTGTCAGTCTTGAAAGTGCGAAAAGAGTAAATAGAGTGAACAGAGTTGAATAAACGAATGCAGCTACGTTGTTCATAGTGTTGTTGACGGCAACGTCAAAATAATAATGTCGTCTTTTCGCTTCAATTACTCAACTTTTAGTGATATGTTAGTAACATTTGTTTTTTGTTATCAGTACGGTTGGAAACATTCGATGCATGTGCCAGGGCGTGCTCTATCTTTGTTTTGCACATCAAAATATATTCTTCCGTCTTTTGTTATTTTGGAATTAAAAAGGAACATGAATTTGTGTTATTATTGAATACCAAAGAAAATAGACACATAGAAAAAGTTCTTTTGGGTAACGAAGTGACTTTAGGTAAATAATGTAATTTTCAACAACAAAATCGCTAGTTATGGGAATGCCCACGCGCCTTAATTATTTGTCACTTTGTATAACAGATGGCGCTAAGTTAACCAGGTTTGTTCGTACAAAATTAAGACTTAACAATTTCTTGACTTAAATGAAGAAATAAGAAAAAATGAAAATGTAATAGATTTCGTAAGGACGTAGTATAATCATCGGATAATAGGTACAGTAATAGATCTATTGAGAAAGTAATAGCATCGGCAACGCTGCTTCAGATAATTATCTGAAACAAAAGATTCGATATGCGCATGCGCGTTAATTGTTTGTCATTTTCTTTAACAGCGTCATCTTTTATAAATTGTATAAATTAGCCAGACTTGTTGATATGAAATTAAGAATTGACAATTTTCTGACTCAAATGTTCGAAGAAATTAAAAATGTAACAGATTTGAGCAATTTCGTAATAACGTACCTACTAGAATTCTGTAAACAGTAAATATTTTCTCTTAATTTTTAGTAAGAGTGCGGAATCACCAAGGAAGACCCCGCACTTGCAACGCCAATTTAGATAAACATCTGAAATAATGGATTATAAATGCGCACGAGCACTAATTGTTTGTCATTTTGATTAACAGATGGCGCTAAATTAACCAGGTTTGTATACAGCGGTTGTGTTCATAAACTATACCTCTGAGAGGGCTTGTAATCGCATTTTTCTTACTTACGATTTGTACATAATATATTTTGCGACTCGCTCATCTGTTTTAAAACGACTTGTGTTTACATTATTTCTATGACAACGCCCGCACTCTTAAGTGTCCTACTTAAAAGTGGGATGTGAAAAGTACGTCCGTTGTCATAGTGTCGCGTTTGAAAAATTATTATCTAAATTCGTTTTTACCTTTGGAGTTACACAAAATTTAACGCGCGTATTTTTAGGTTTAATTGACAAAATTGTTTAGTTAGCACTTCACAAGTACGGTCGTCGACACAGGCTTAATCGCCGCGGAAGTTGTCTAGCATGAATCACCGACGTCTGCTTAGCTTGCAGGTCAAATTCTTTTTCGGTCGATGGAACTTATGCAAAATTAACGTTTTAATAGAGGGAATTGAATGCTGACAAAAATGAAAACCAAGTTGTTTGAACTTACTTAAGAATGCTACGCAACAGTTCGTATTTCATTCAAAACAATTAAAGTGCTCGCTCATCAAATGCGACGCTGACAATTTTGAAACATCGATCTTTGGACCCGAACCTTTGGAAACGCACTTTGTAGCATCCGGAACGGGTGGTATAAAAAGGAAAATTTGCAAAATAGAATTTTAATAGATTTATTCCGTTAATGCCCTGAAAATGTTCACATTATTGACAAGCGAAATCGCAAACTGAATCTTAAATCGTCGCTCATCTCTTAGTCTGTGACGTCACGGGACAGCAAGGGTATAAAGAGCCCGGCAAAAATTTTCAAACCGCAGTTTTCCACCACAGAGAAATTAGTAAACGTAAGTATGTACTCGTACTTCAGTTTGTTCGTGCAAATATTAATATATAATTTTTTAATTCCATTCACATATTGAAATAGCATTACCACCGAAGGGTGCGGAGCACAAGTCAAAGACGGTTCACGAGTGGGCAAAGGCGAATCTTTTCTCATTTAAACTACACGGTATCTGTTGCATGCATCAAACATTAACAACATGTTCATTGTAGGACTATAAGTGGTTGAAGGTACCATCCTAATCAGAGAAACCGACTACACTCTAAATTTTGGTTAATTGAAGCGTGTTCAAAATGAACTTGTGTCATTTTGACATTAATATTATTTTGACAAAACAAATAAAAGTACCCCAATTAAAAGCAATTCAGAAGGCAATAATTCAAACGCGATTGCAAGACGATATCAGCATTCGAGCAGTTGCAACTGAATTAGCTGTTTTGTACAAAACAGTACCGTTTTGCCAAAAGTAATGTTACACAACTAATTTTTTTGAAAATGGAAGTATCTGTTTCACTTCGATGTAGTCGTTTTTTATGATTACGATGGTAACTAAAAATAGCTTCTTAGAATTTCTAAATGTATTGAATTATTTTTGCAAGATATAATAAATAATTTTACTAGTATTTTTATGCAACATCAGAAGTGATTTCAACCCACGTATAACCAGTTTGAATTAGGTTTAGTTTTCCTAGAAATGGCAACACTGAAAAAAGTGAGGTTGCCGTTTCAAATCGACGTGTATTTGTCATTGACGTTCGTGGCTGTAAGTGTTCTTCCTGTTGTGCATTCCTAGATGCTAACGTAAATTGCGATGCATTTGTAAATCGCAGACATTACATCCTTCAACACTTTAACACAAAACACTGCATTGTTACCAACAGAGTACAATGTGCTGCCTATATGCACGGCACGTGAAATCATTTCTGATGTCTCTGTATATGTACCTATATAATAATAATAATAATAATAATAATAATAATAATAATAATAATATATTTATTGTCGTTTATCTCGTCGGAGATGTTTGACATTGTCAGAGGATTGAAGATGAGATATGACTTTAATTCTCTAAGGTACTGTGTATTGTTAGTAATGCTTGAGATAGTTGGGTTGGGCATTATATGCTAGAATTATCTTATAATTAGGACTTCGTTCGTATCGTTGTGTATGGTGTTTTGGAATAGATAAATCATTTTTATGTCGCGTTGCCATCGACACATCACTATTTTTTTATGGTTTTATAACACGCGAAAATAAGATGTTTGTCCATTCCAAAGTTTTTAAAACCTCATGTCTTGTAAAAATGTACCTAGGAGGTTTTGAAGGTGACGATAAGATAAAATTAAATAAAATTTCAGCAAAATTGACATTAAACGAATAAAACGTTTGTCCTAAAGTGGACAAAGAAAGCCCTGCTGCATCAAGGAAACCCCTCAAATGATACATCAAATACAAATTGGTTTTACGAAATCCTATTAGAACCAACTCTGTTACTTATTACCGCATCTCAGTATAAGCAAGGCTGCATACATTACATTATTGAAGTTCCAGTGCCATAAAATAAAATTACAAAGAAGATGTTCACTATAAACTTTAACGATAACGATTGGCTCAAAACCAAATTACGAAAGTGGATACAAAACCAGTGCAACACATACTCGTATAGCCGATTGAATTCTCCCAGGTTGTCGTCTGCTTGTAAGACTTTCGACATCCATCACAACGATAAAATTGTGAAAAATGAAGAGACAGTTGAGGTGACCGAAAGAAGAAAGAATCAAGTGTACGAAAACAAAAAGAATTATGAGCACGGCGGCTTTCAAATTAACTTTTCCGTCGGCTATAAACGGAAGAACATCAATTTGAAAAGTTTTAAACAACCAGTGAAACGCCAGACCAAAAATGTGCCCGTGTATCCGTCGGTCTTGAGAACTTTTGAAATTGGTATCGACAAAAATGAGTGTTTTGTCTAATCTTCCGAATTTATAAAGAAACATTTCATATAAGTTCGTTTTTTTTACTCTTTGGAATATAATGTACCTAATTATATAGTTTAGTTACTAAATAATAAGGGATTCGCGGTTATTCGGTAGTAGCTTAAGACGTTGTGCGGTACTTGATTCAAAACAGGTAACTTTTACTTTCTTTCTTTTTTCCGTCAACATCTCAACATGTGGGCCATATTAGGGTAACCGCGAAAATGAAAGGCAGACGAAATTTTAATTTGTATTTATAATGGGGGTGCTAATAGGTCACTAAACGTAGTGGTACTTGTCAGATCTTTTCTTTCAATTTCAGTACGTGAATTGAAATATTCCAAGCGCCATGCAGAGCCACACCGAAAATGACGAAAGTGATTTCGACATAGCCATGTTTGTGCAGGATCAAAAAGAAATGATGAATGAATTGCTTTTGAAAAGGGTAATTGATCCTCATGGAAACAAAATCTTTCCTAATTTTTTTTATTTTCCAGTCCCAAGTAGAGCAACTAAGAAAAGACTTGGATACAGCCGATACAAAGATATTTGAATTGGCAAGAAAGCTAGACGAGTCGAATCGCACCAAAGGCGATATAGAATACATGTCGAAAAGAATGAAGATCCTTGAGGATAAATTACGAGAGCAAAAGGACGTTACCTCAAATGCAAACTTGGTAAAATAGTTTTTTTTTTTTCAATTTCGGTGATAAAACACGCTTCTTTATTATTTCAGGCTTTCGAAAACAAAACATTGAAAAACAAGTTAGAGAAAGCTCACGTAGAGAACAAAAGTCTACTGCGTAAAATAGAAGACTTGGCTGTTCAGCATAAAAACGACATATTCTACCGGAAGGAGTTAATGAAGGAGGACTCCAAAATTCAGAACGTAATCGGCAGATGCACTGAGTAAGATTTGTTTTTTATTAAGATAGTTTTACACATTTTTTTAAACTAATTAAGGTGGAGTTGATTTGTTTGAATAATTGCATTTTAGAACAGTGGAAAAATTAGAAAACGACTCCAAGTTCCTGGAGATACTAAACGCGGTGGACTTGTGTGAGAAACAACAAAATGCCATCCGATTCTACAAAAATAAAAACAAATCGTTGGAAAATGAAAATAAATCGATCGAAAACGAACTTGTAAATTGCAAAGGTAACGTTAACGAAAGCCTTCCTTTGCTAACGCCAATGTACATAGTTAAGTGAATGAGATACCTTTGATAGAAACGAAAACCTCTTGTTTTCCCATTTCCTACATTTACCTAGACCTAGACGAATACCTTATAACTTTATACCAATTAATTCCAGGAATTCTCTTAACATTTCTAAGGATCTCATTCTGAGTACGCTTTGGTACCCCCTCACATGTAAAAGCTGCCACGTAACTTGCAACAGCACTACAAAACAAATTAATTCTACTCTGATTCTTAATTCTTTCTGTAATTTTTAAATAAATTTCATGATTTTATTCTTTTAGCAAAATTAGAAACCGTAGAAAATCTAATGGAATCTTATCCTCTCTCTCAAAAGGACTCATCAGTATTTTACGATGAGGTAGGTAAGCAAAAAATTGAAAGCACTAATAACAAAAAAAATTGCGCTTAGACTCACAGGATAATCGGAAACCTCCGCAACGAAGTGAAAGATCAACAAGAACAGGTAAACTCGTTGATCGTCAAGTTGAAAGCGGAAATGGATGCAAACGCTCAGTTTGTTGAAAGAGATGCAGCAACCACTTTGCAAATGGAAGACCTCAAGCAGAAAATAGCCAGCTTTGATAGGACCGTGAGAGAAAGTTCTACACAAACAGATGGTGATGGTGGAAAGTAAATGGTTTATGTTAAAATTATTAATGATGTTCCATTGATAAAGAGTTAATTAATAAATGAAAGTTATATTAATTTCCTTTCTAATTTTTTTGTAAATTTCATTCACATTCGCATTTCCAAATAAGTTTAGGAATAATGTTAAAATAACAACTGTCTCTTGTCACCAAAGAGTTTAATCTTATGCATGTAAGTGTGACCCCCTCTTCCAATGTGGCCCAGAAAAGATTGGACCCCTTGCTCTAGAACGGCTGGAGGGTACTTGTTTCTTCTTTCATGAAAAAGCTATAAATAAGTAAAATTTCATTAGTGTCATAAATCAATCTCTTATTCCTTTAAGAATACAGTACAATAACTAATCACTATCACAAGGTTTGTGGGTACTTTTCAGTTATCGTAGGAATTTTGATAACTGGGTAAACTTGGCAACGCTGTGTCAATTAAGTGCCATGTCGCGAACACATCCACTGTCCACATACTCGAATTAATCAGTATTGAAGCCTCCACGTGGAGAGTGCAGTAGCAAGAGATTTGCAATTTAAATTCATATAAGTCATTCTTATTTGGCAACCTGCTATTTCAAGGACCATTCACATTCGCGCTATCAGTAGAGATCTGGCAATAGGTGAGTATTTGAATTACCTATTTCTAGCCGGCGCTAAATTGTAATGACTTCGTTCGTGGATTTATTTTTCAAACCCCTTATGCCATATGACCAGCTTTTTGCACAATACATTTCAAAGAAATCTTAGAGTACTCGATGTTATTACCTATAATTAATGTGAAAGGACGAATTTATTAGCTGATAAATTTGTTGAAACCTGCAGCGTTGTCTGCATGGCGTATGTGTACATCTTCCTGCTTCCACGCGCACATATTCGAATGATGAAATTGTTGCATGCGTTTCTTTATTTTATTATTTTGTGATATTCAGTCGCTTTTAATTAAAATTTCATAAAATTGCCTCTACACAGTTCAATATAAGATTTATTCTCTGCCATCATTAATGAGCGGAAGAATTATATTTTTCAAGGTTATCGGTCAGAGGCGTACTGATTTGCACGCATACCATTTCCATTACCTACAAATTAGTTACTCGCACGCTAACGCCTAATTTTTACGACGTCGCTGACCGACTCTATACATTGCACTTTGCAAGCATTTCGCTAACCGATAACCTTGGAAAATATGTTTATCTCTTGGTGCGAAGGTAATAGAAATATTAGATAAGAGATTAAAAATATCAGAAAGAATTGAAGAATATAAGTTAATTTATAAATTTTATAGACAGTTATTGCATTTATATAAGGCTGATAAAATAAATGAAAAAGAAATAAATTTACGTATGTAAACGGCCGAAAAATTTCGCCCTAAATTCAATTAATAAAATTTAATTCGCCAACGAACCGAGCAAAAGGAATGTTAACTTAATCTTAATGTAAACAGGTTCCCAGGCGCGATAGACAAAAAACCCTCATAAGTGCCATAAGATAATGTTTAAAATAAACAAAATTAACGTCGGCTCAAATTACACGTATGGGAAAAAGATCGGTCGACCTCGGAATTCAGATAAGGGCGAAGGAATCGCTTGAAACTATGCTCTAACGTTAGGCAACTTTAGTCACTTCGGTGCCCAAAATTTGCGTTTTAGTTAGAGCTTGCTCGATTGGCCAAGAGAGGCCAGCATTTCCTAAGGGGAGTTTGTTTACATTTTGAATTGAGATAATACCGCGCGGATGGAAGGAGTTGAAAAATCAAAATTGAATGTTCATCTTCCCTCCGAATAGATCGGACATTCTCTCCTGATAATTATCTAAAGTTCATTTTCATTTTTATCTTGGTGTTTCAGTCATCACCCTTTTATTTGTAAAAATTTGTGTTTTTAATGCGATCCGCGATTAAACCCCCCCTCATGCATTAAACTTTAAAATCCGTGTCTGTGTGTGAGCGTGCCAAGGGCCGAACCTTCCCCCCCAAGGAAAGGGCCGTCGAGCTTCCGCCCCCGGGATCAAGTCCCACACACCCCTGCTGCTGGGTTCTCGCTCTCCTTCACCCAACAAACGGTAGCTGAACTGTCAATATTTTTATTATGAAGAATTTACATTGGTTGTAACAACGTAATCCCTTTCCCAGGGAAACCTAATTTTGTTCTTTTATCAATATACCCGATATTAAACTAGTTCAAGTCTTTAATTTCTATTAGGGTAGTTTACGGAAATATCACGCGCTTGCACAACTCTAAGCTCAAGAGCCCTCCTCCAAATACCAAAGTAAAATGGGAAACGCAATGTAATTAATTAATCTAAATTTAATGAGGGACCGGACCCCTTTTGCCTAAATCCGGTGGTGGCAGCGATAAATCGAATAATTCTATTTTCATTTCATGTGTTAATCACCCATTTACTTGAACTGTAAAAATTGCGCTACCAGTAAGGAGGGATAATTACGGGGAATAGTCATTATTCTTCACCCCCGAGTCCCCGCTTACACGTGAAGAGGAATCTGTCAATAATTTTAATTATTTTCCCAGAAAGAAATACCTAAAAACAGTTCACTTAAACGGTAATTGATGATTTCTTATTGTAATAAATGACAGAACCAAAAGAAATTAAATTATTTGATTTAAAGGCTGATAAGAGCTATGATATTACTGCTATAAGTAAATCAGATGATGTTGGTCCAACTAATGGATTTTTCTTTATTTTAGAGGGAAACTTGAAGTTATATTTATCCGTTGTTGACTTATTTTCAGACTCATCAAAAATTAATAAGTTATATGAGTTATATGACGCTGTTTCATATTTTCTTGATAAAAAACAAAGAGTGTCTCTGGAAAGAGGTAATATGATCTTCAAGTCTAAAGATTATGAAGATTGTTTTTGTAATATAATTATTTTTGAAAATATGCCATTTTTTGATATTATATATATAATATATTAATTTGATATTTAAATTTACTCTATTAAATGAAATATATTATTCTTTTCCTATTTCTCACTACTGTAAAAACTTCAAATGATGTTAATATTACAAGTTATTTAGAACAATTTGGTTATTTAGCGTCAGCGTCCACAAAGTGGACTAATGCCTCGCATGGTGAAGCAGACTCAGTTCTGCGACTAGTGAGTAATAGTTCATCATTAACAGAAATAAATGAAGCATTAATTAGCTTTCAAGAATATTATAATTTACCTGTTGATGGAACATTAAATCAAGAAACACTTGATTTGATTAAACAGCCGAAATGTGGAAATAAAGATAATCCAACAGCTTATAGGGTTCATTTTCAAAAATGGAATAAAACAAGTCTTAAATGGTATTTTTCGTTAGCTACAAACAAAATGAAAGAATTAGCACAAAAAGCCTTTGATCAATGGGAATCTGTTTCAAATTTAAAGTTTGAGTACTGGCACAGCCAGCTCAGAGCCGTAGGCGAGTATAATAGTGTTAAACCAGACATACTTATTTCATTTTCTAATACGCTGTTTCAGCATAATCATAATTCACAGTGTCAAAAAAGAGTATGTTCTAACAGTTTTGATGGAAAAGGTAATGTTTTAGCACATGGCTTCTTTCCAAATAATGTACGCCTATTATAAAGGTGATATTGATAAATTAACTCAAGACGATATGTGGGCAATTCAATATTTATATGGAAGACCTGAACGATTAAAATATGAATTAATACCAACAACAACAACAGTTAAACCTACTGTCGGCTCCGCAGGCCAGCCTAGAGGCGAAGCCGAGGCCAAAGATACAGTTGGTAATTTATGTGATTTTAATAAAGAAATTGATACATTTTTAATTGCAAATCATCATATGTATATTTTTTATAAGAAATATGTTTGGTTAGTCAATTTAAAAGACATGACTTATGATAAAGAACCGAAATTAATTAAAGATTATTTATACTTTTTGCCAGATGATTTTCAAGAAATTTCACATATTTATCAAAGACCTTCAGGTGATGTTTTAATACTTGTTAAAAATTTATATTATTTAATTGATTTTCCAAGTTTTAATGTTAAAAGTGGATATAATGGTCAATCTATTGAAAATTTAGGAATACCAAAAGGAAAAGAATTGATGCAATATTTAGAACTTATTCTGGAAAAACATATATATTTTATGATAGTCTTATACATTGAGTTTGATGAGTGTTTGTTTAGATCAAAGAAAAATGGCCTTATTTCAGAATTATTTGCTGGAATACCTCCAAATATAAGCAGAGCATTCAGATATAGAAATTTATATTTCTTTAAAGATAAAATGTATTATGAATTTGATGATATTTCGAATACATTAGTTAAATCTGATAAATTTGACTTGATAGATTTTGGATTTAAATGTGGTCTGATCGATCAAATAATAAAACTAATTAATCGTCTGTGGTCATTTTCATATGATTTTTTTTGTTTTCAATGTTACTCTAGCCACATCATTGATTTGAGTTTGATATAACATTACGTTAATTACTCACTTTTTTGAACAGCACATAATGAAAATAATACACATATTTTTTGTATATTCAAGTACCTTTTATTGTTCGATAAAGTCAATCAAGAGGATAACCTCATCAGATTTTCTGATAAACAGTTTTTTTTCGTGCAGAGGCACAGCAGACCATAGAAAACCGATAAGTTGTAATTCCTCTTTCTTTAAGTCATCCTCATTCAGAATAAAAGCTTCCTCAGTGTTGAAAAACGGGTGTTCGTGTTGATTTAATTTCTTCATCAAATTTTGATAAATATTATAATATTCGTCCTTATCGATTTTCCACTTTTTGAGTAGCTTGAGATTCTTATTGGCTAACACTTCAAATTTCTCTTTGTAGCTTCCCTCTACTTCAAAAAGGAATTCATCCATGATAAAACGCATGAAACTTCTTATAGTAAGAACTTTTTGTGATAATAATACCTTATAGTTTGCTGCGCACTAAAAAAAAAAAACAATGACAATTTTTTTTAAATACTTAATGAAACACGTTAACTTACCAGACGATCCTCCAATTTTTCTATTTCTGATTTAAATTTAAGTTCTTGCATTTCCAACTTTTGATCTCTAGTCTTTATCACTTGATCTCTAGTCTTTATCTCTTCATCTCTAGTCTTTATCTCTTGATCTTTAGCCTCTATCACTTGATCTCTAGTCTTTATCTCTTGATCTTTAGTCTGTAACAGAAGTTTCAAAGCATATTGTTGCTCATCTGATAATTTGTCCTTGATCGACGGCGGTATGTTAGAGAAATCCTGAAAAAGCTTTATGTTATTTGTGGTTATTTATAAATCAATAATTTACCATTGAAGAACGAAAAATCCTTACACACTTAGTCAAGTCAGCTGATTCCCGAAGTTGCACGCACAGAACAACTATTTGCACGACCACGAATGACAAGGGCGATATATCGTTACCGGTGACTTTAGGTATGTTTTCGTGAGTAACGCGGTTCAATGCCTGGTTTAAAGATTACGTCATCGATTACAGCGTCGCGAAAGCGTATTGGTTGAAATATTTCTATTGTACTTGGAAAAAGAGAAAACACAAAGGTCAACAGATGACAAATTTACTGCACACGCGTGCATTTAAAACATGTAAACCGGATTACAATGATTACCAGTCGAAAATAATGGAACCATGGATGCAGAAAATGTACACAGGTCGAAAGGTTCATCTATGTGTTACAGTAATCGCGTTCAAAAGTTGTAATCATGACGTCATAATTACTCACGAAAACGTTGTTGTTTAAAACACGCCGTCTTTCATCAGTCGCGAAAATATCCCTTTTGTCGCTGTTACCCGCTGAGCCTGAATTCTCGAAACGAGGGAGAGGGTTCGTTTTGCGGGAGTGACGTCAAAATGACGTAGACTCTCATATAAACCTATACAAACTTTTCGAGAAATGCGTCATTTTGACGTCGTTTTCGGGAGCGATCGCTCCTCCCCAGTTCGAGAATAACCCCCCTGGTCGCTGGAACTACCGGCGACTTGTGTAACATAAAACCAGCGACCGGTGACTAAAGAAAACTGTATGGTGCTTCTAACTCTCCCCACAGTATAAATATCTTAAGATATTTATACTGTGCTCTCCCGGTTACTTACTTGACGCTCATAAAGCGTTCATTGGCGATCGCTGTTGCTACGTCGCCGTTAGGCCTATGGAAGCTGATCACTTCTTTATTGAGAGCAGATTATTGTGTTGTTTCTGACAAGGATATTAGTTGTTACTCCTATTTATTTGCAGTATCACCGAAATATTGCTGGTGTCAAGTAAGAATCAGTCTAGTTTTCCGTATCAGTTATTACAATGCGAATGCAGTGACGTGGCAGTGACTACGTGATACGCGCAGCACGGAGAGCTTACCAGTGATATCGGTCGCCGTCATAGATGAAGAAAGATATAGATGGGAAAGACATATATATTTTTCTCGCACGAGAACAGCGCCATCTCGTGTCTCTAGTCACGTACTATTTTAATTTTCAATGCAGGTTTCTTTCATTATTTCAAGTATTAATTTTGTCCGTTGTTTGACAGAATTTTTGAATTTTTTTTAGGAAAAAGAAAATGCTAAAATATTTTAATAGAACTACTGTAATATATGATATTAATAATTCTATTAAAACATTTAATATTTTCCATTACAGTCATAAAATAAAAATATTGCTATGCCGTTTAACCACTGGTTATGACCAGACTTTTAATGTGTCAAAAGTTTATCTTTTAACTATTTCATTAGTCTTGTGGTTTGCTTAGTAGCAATTTTTCTTTTTATAATTATCTTTTGTATGTAAATAAAATGGAACTATATATAAAGAGCAGCAGTAGAGATAAATAAAAATGCTAGATTTATGTTTAAACTTTTTTATTTTATTCAAATTTTTAAATGTTTTATAAAAACAATGATGTTAATAACAATAGTATTGATAACGATTATTAATTCAAATATATTTCCTTTATTTTTATTTCAAATATATCTTTTTAAATAAATTTTATCTATTATTTATTATAAATTGTATAAATCAGTCAATCAATAATAAGTGTTAACTGTAATAAGCTAATCGCTCAATGATACGTGTTTTATATAATAAATCATTGCTTATACAGGGTGAGTTTTTTTCTATGTTTAGCATTGGGATCTCGGAAACTAGCAGAGCTAGAGAGACGGTTAAATGGGGAAAGATTTGTAGTTTTAGGAGCCCAGTTTAATGCAGCTTTTGTTTTTTTCTTAAAGTTCATGGCTGGCTAGATATTTTGAAAAAACTGATTCTTTATAAATTCGTTAAATGCATATAGCTCGGTTATTCTTGATTTTAGAGAAAAGTTGCAAGACAAAAGTTGTACAGAATTATGTTCTTAATTAAACAGTAGAACTAAATTTTCCATATAAGCTCTTATTTTTTAGTTATGACATAAACATCAGTTTTTTTAATGGAAACCATAGTAGGCCATGAATGAAAAAGAAAGGTCTTTTTTTTACCTTTTCAACGATGTAACATTCGATATGGTTATTTAAAAAAAACGTCGGAGATACGGCAGTTTTTCTCTTTCAAAATTGTTAATATGGTTGGCCATGGAAACAAAAGTTTATTGACAAATGCAAATTATAAATGATGAGCAAATAAAAATCAGATTAGAGTAGGCGGTGCAAAGAAAATGTATATCTGTGATTAAATAAAAAGTACAGTTATCGTAGTAACAGCGAATCACAAGACTCTATTTTGAATTTTAACGTACCATTAAATTTTAACAGCCTGTTAATAAGTTACAGAATAGCCCCTGATGACGGACGTTCTACTAGGAAAGCAGTAAATTCGATTTTAAAGAGGTATAATTTATGTATTGCAAATAATGGTGGTCTTTTCGAACATCTTTAGAAATATTTTTAGTTTATTTTTGTTCTCGATAGTTTAGATTTGTTAAAAAGGCTTCGGATTAGCAATATGAAGGACAAGTCCTACTCTCCGACCCTGGTATACTTGCAGTTGTTCATCTGGTGAATTTTTAAAGGTTCTTTTCAGAACCACAAGAATGATCTTCCATGGTTTCGCTGCTTCGTGTTTGTAAACTATAAAATAATTTATACGTACGAATTATTGGTTTTGTATTTCAATGTTTCACATAGCTGTTTGATATTTAACAGTATTTTGAGTTGGTGATGAAAATGAACCCTGTCTCAACAAAAAGCGGTCATAAAGTGAGTGCTTACAAAAAAGAGTTGACTTTAAATCAATGTTAAAAATTTCCAAAATTGAAGAAAACATGAAATTATAGTGATACCGATGTTTTGAGGTTGAAGGGTCTCCTAGGAGGCTATTGAAATATTGAACCATTGTTGGTATTAGAGTTTTGATTCTAAAACGTATGTAAAAAAGAAACGGTGAACAAAAGTCAAAGTAATATAAGTGAGCAAGTAAAAATCAGATTAGAGTGGGCTGTGCAATGTTTGTGATAAACTGAATTAATTAATGTAATACATTCATGGACTGTCAAATGTATTGACCTTTTATTTAATCACAGACATACATTTTTTTTGCAGCGCCTACTCTAATCTGATTTTTATTTGCTCACCATTTATAATTTGCATTTGTCAATAAACTTTTGTTTCCATGGCCAACCATATTAACAATTTTGAAAAAGAAAAACTGCCGTATCTCCGTCGTTTTTTTAAATAACCATATCGAATGTTACATCGTTGAAAAGGTAAAAAAAAGACCTTTCTTTTTCATTCATGGCATACTATGGTTTCCATTTAAAAAAACTGATGTTTATGTCATAACTAAAAAATAAGAGCTTATATGGAAAATTTAGTTCTACTGTTTAATTAAGAACATAATTCTGTACAACTTTTGTCTTGCAACTTTTCTCTAAAATCAAGAAAAACCGAGCTATATGCATTTAACGAATTTATAAAAAATCAGTTTTTTCAAAATATCTAGCCAGCCATGAACTTTAAGAAAAAAACAAAAGCTGCATTAAACTGGGCTCCTAAAACTACAAATCTTTCCCCATTTAACCGTCTCTCTAGCTCTGCTAGTTTCCGAGATCCCAATGCTAAACATCGAAAAAAACTCACCCTGTATATGTCTAGTTAGTCAACCGACGGAAATTAATTTTAGTTCTGGACCAAGATTGATAGGGGGCGATGGACTGGAAGTGTAGCACTCCAGCAGACGTTAACAGGTTTGAATCTCCACTCATCAACTGATTCCAATAAATGCCGTCTTGATTTGTTTGCGCTGCGTTGCACTGTGGTGTTGCCGTGTATTTCACCGAGTTTCGTTATAGTTGTGAACATAATAAACTTCGCCGCAAAATTAGAGGATATTTAATGTTGTAGTAAATAAATTGAATATTTCAAAATAAATCAACTTATATTACAATTAAAATATGATTTTACATATATTCTCGATATTCCAACGCAAAAGTATTTAAAGAATAAAAAATTTAATCAAAAAGTCATAAATACAAAAATTGTTTTTTAAACAAAAAACGTCAAAAAGCTTGAAAAAGTCATTAGATGTGGTTGTCATCACGTTGTCATGAACAGAAATAGACAAAAACGCCACTTATCTGAAACAGGTCGTCAAATTGGTGACCCTGATGGAAGAAGGCTACACTCAGCAAGAAGTTGGCAGACGATTAGGGGTGGGTCAATCTGTGGTCAGCAGAGCTTTGCATAGGTACCGCGAAACTGGTAGCTATCAAAGGCGACGAGGCCAAGGCAGAAAAAAGAAAACCACAATTGCAGAATATCGCTTAATCAGAATAAGTGCAAAAAGGCGACGGTTTTCTACTGCTAGAGCGCTAAAAAACGACCTCCTGCTTGCCACTGGTACAGCAGTCAGTACGGATACCATTCGAAGGAGGCTTAAAGATGCTGCATTGAAGCCGTACCGACCAGCTACTGGATCAGTTTGAACAGCAGCCCACAGGAGAAACCGCTTAGTATTTGCTAGTAGGCATGCTGAGTGGCCGATTGAAGACTGGAGGCACGTTTTGTTCACCGATGAATCCAGATTCTGCCTTTCGACAAATGATCGACGTGCTAGAGTCTGGAGAGCCCCAGGTGAACGATTTACGCAGTGTGCCATACTAGAAGTCGAGCCATATGGTGGTGGATCCGTTATGGTGTGGGGTGGAATAAGCCTTGCTGATCGCACCAATCTTTTAAGAATAAATGGTTCACTGACTGGTGTACGATACAGGGATGAAATCATAATCCCTGTTGTAGAACCGTTTGGTGCTCTACATGGATCAGAATTTATTTTTATGCAAGACAACGCTCGGCCGCACATTACCAATGTTGTACGGCAGGAACTCGTTGCCGCCAATATCAATGTTCTTGAATGGCCACCACGTAGCCCTGATCTTAATCCCATAGAGCATCTTTAGGACAATATCGGGAGAAAGATTAGGGGTCTTGAAAATCCTCCGCAAACATTAGATGCGCTCTCCAATAATTTGCAAGAGGTTTGGGCAGTTATCGGCCAAGAGGAGATTGCTGCCTTAATAGAGAGCATGCCCAGAAGAATTGCAGCTTGCATAGCAGCAAGGGGTGGACATACCCGCTATTAATCGTTGTTTTGATTTTAAGTTTAATTTTTCGTTTTTACTATTTCTTGTTTATGTCTATGTAATGTTAGAGTTGGTATAAAAGTTATTGAATTCAATTTTGTTTTGTTTGCATTACAAAGTATGAAATAACTTATTTTAAGATTTTAAAAGCTATAATGCCATGTTGACCAAACATTTTTAGTATTTTACTAATTATCCTCTAATTTTGCGGCGAAGTGTACTTAAATTAGTCACATTTTCTTCAAATTTCTCGACGAATTTTTTAAGATGTCGGGGAACAAATGTAGTTATTTTATGTGCGAAAAGAGCCTGAGAAGAAACCCTGGACTTGGAAAATTTATTTTTTCCATTCATTACGATGTACGATGTAAAAAATGGATTATAAATTCAGGTTAACGAACATTGCCGCTATCAAGGGAAAGTCCCCAACCCGAAAATTCAAAAAACTGAAACTTTGTGGGTTAGTAGTTCACCCTACGGTGAACACGGAATTATTTTACCTGCCCAAAAAAGCCCTAAGTGAGCAACAACACCCTTTGAAATTTCTGCGATTTTCGGTTTTCTGCAAATAACTCGGCAACCGATAGAGATAAGAATTAAAATTATATGACAAAATATTTACAACACAACAAAAGCAAATGAAAATTAAAAAAAATTATTGGTGGACACTGGAACCATTTGGATCCTATTTCCATTGCGGCATTCTACATGTTTTAAATGGAACACTCTATGCTCGATATTTTGCTGGAAAATTCATTTTTTTTGCTTAATTAATACTTTTCAAATTTCATGTAAATACACAAATATACACACTCACAAACTTTTTTTGTCCGCGACTGTAGTACGATATTTTTGTAAATTTTAGTGTGATAACAAATAAAACCAAAGTCTCAAATGTTCCAAAACTAAAGTAATTAAACACAGGCTCTCGTTTTCCTGCAGATACAGGGTAGCCCAACGAAAACGAAACAAACTGAATATCTCTCAAGAAAATTTTTGTTTGAAAAAACGCAAAAATGGGTCGATTTATAATCCCAGGGGGACACTTTTCTATCCTATACCGAACCGTCATACGTCATCCCCCTCCCTTTCAGCTCTCTGACCAATAGAATTAAATAGGAAGTGTACCATGAATGGCATCTCATTGAAAAGGTAATTTTATAGAGTAATGTGAATATGAATGTCCGAAAACTTGATTTTAGCGCCCTCTTTCGGGGAAAAAATTGTTACAATTTAATAAAATTTAAGTAACGTTTGTGAAATCCGCCATTAGTCAGTTTTCAATATTTTTACGTAATTTCAATTCGCGCAGTGAATTACTATTAAAATTAGCTTTCATATGAGTTATCACACACTTTGGATTATTTAACAATTTTTTTCCCGAAAGAGGGCGCTAAAATAAAATTTTCGGACATGCATATTCACATTACTGAATTCTCTATAAAATTACCTTTTCAATGACATGCCATTCATGGTACATTCCCTATTTAAATTCTATTAGTTAGAGAGCTGGAAGGGAGGGGGATCACGTATGACAGTTCGGTATAGGATAGAAAAGTGTCCCCTTGGGGTTATAACATATGTCCAAATAAATTTCTGATAAAAGTAGGCCATGGAAGATAAATTATTACGTTATTTACATGAAAATATTGTCCAGTTCTTGAGTAGTTAAGTAAAATTGAAGTTTAATTCGCCATATCTTACAGCTTGATATGTCACAAGGGAGGAAGGATCTGACAAATGCATTGTAAATGTTCAGTTAGGTACCTTATATCTAAGTTTCAAATATTAGTTTGATAACTTAAAGGATTCAGAAGATGTTGCCAAAAGAAAAATAAGTTCATCACTCTTTCAGGGAATTATAACTCCCTTATTATTGACTTTTGGAAGAAAAGTATTGAAAAAAGTTGTTTCTTTTGCGCCTCTCTGTATACTGTTTCAGTCTCAAACGAGGGTTTGGGACATCCTGTATAATCCATGTTAAAGTAATTAGATATTTCTGTCTGGAAGGTAGAAAAGTACAGAGATTGGATGAGAGACCACATACTGTAATTAATTTTATTCATGATAAGACGGTCGAAAGAATTTTAAAAATTACTGCAGGAGAGATTAATTGCCATATAACAAAAATTATAAATCATCACAGAGCATCGTTAACTTTTGATTGCAATATCAATCAAATCAATATTAACACGTATCAGTTAAATACCAAAGAAAAATTTCATATTGTTATAAGAAACACAAATATGTTGTAAATTAATGTCAGTATTGCAAAATGTGAGTACAAACCCATTTTGTAAACATATTCACTCTCTTGTTGAGAACATCACTTAGGGGGGATAATACTTACGAAAAAAATAATTATTGTAATGAAAATGAGCAACCAGAAACATATTTGCTGTCTGCACCTATTACACCAAGTATAAAAAATAACACATGCAATAAAGTCAAAAATAAAAGTGATAATTTAATAAATAATTTGAAAGATGTATTTTTTTTTTAAAGAAGATCAACAATCACTTTCTGAAATATACCGAAAATTGAAGGAAACAATACCACTTTCAATATTATTAAAAGGCCCCATGTAGGTGTGAGTAGATATGAAGGAACATTAAAGGATATTCGGCGAATAGTTATTCAACGATTGTAAAACTAGACCTTAGTAATATCAGTTACAGAATCAGCAAATAAAAATAGCAGATGTCTTTCCATAGTACTAAAAGAAAAAGGCAAACCACAGAGAAAGAACTAAAAAAAAAAAAAACAGGTAGACAGAAATTGAGAACTTGAACATTATAAGTTATTTGTAATTTTTTTCATAATGTAATATTTTTTGTAATAACATATAAATAAATATTTGAATTTTTCAGTATGTTATAATGTAATATTTTTTGTAATAACATATAAATAAATATTTGAATTTTTCAGTATGTTATAATGAAATATTTTATGCCCTTAAATTAAACAATATTTTAAGTAATTTTGAAATGAACTTGGTTCAATATATTAATTTTTGTGGAAAATTTTAGCCTAATCAATCAATTTATTTTTTAATTTAAATTCTTCAGTGTCTCTTTTAATTACTCTTATGATCAAATATGTATTTAAGAGCTTCCGAAAACCTAACTTCCGTAGGCACAATTCAAATTAACCGCTAATTCTCTCCCACCACAAGAAGTCGGGCGGAGATTTTAGCCGCTCGTTAGATTTCAGTGACAGTAGATAAAATAATTTTTCTTTCAGCCGAGTTTCAAACTTTATAAACACATGCCGTTCATGTATTTTGTTTTAATCAACAGTTATTAGATGGCAGCACATTCTGAAGACTAAGTTGACTAACTATTAATACATAAACAATGAATAAATGTAATGAGTTAATCACTCAATGTTAATTACTTTTGTGTGGTGGAAGTTTGATGGTTAGAGTTAATCACTCCTTGGTGTTTGTCAGGTGAATGAGAGCGAATGTCAGTTCGAAGCGCTTTATATAGGCTTGTCCCCACTACGTCGGTGTTAGTTTTTTATTTTTGAAAAGCCAATGATTTATTTTATTTTTCCTTTGATGTTTATTCCATAAATTTTCAGTGAATCTTTTGTCCGTGTGTTTCGTCAATCATAAAATAATTTTCTATTTAAGATTTCATAATAAAATATTTTAACTTTGTCTTTGATTTTCTTAAATTTGAATCTAAAAATAGGGGTTCGAGGCTAAATGACGTCACGAATCCTACCTAGTTCGAGATTATCCTGTCATCTTGTAATTTGTCACAACGATGTACATGCTCGTGTCAGTGATTGTCAAATTATGTGGCTTTTTCATCAATTTGAACAAATTTCGGTAAGTTAAAACATTAGATTGAACTATTATTCAATATCAAACTTTAATTCTTTCAAACACAACAAAAAAAATTAATTAATAAATCCTAATTTTATTGCCTCGTATTTTTTTATTCTTAGGTTTTTTCCATTTGGCAATTTAACTACGAACTTTCTCAATCGGCCGTTTCTATGCCTGAAGTTCATATCATCTCCCTGCTTTTTATGAGTCGACATGACAGCTGTCACCGGAACATTTTCCTGGACCTTCAACATTGGCACATCAGCAGAAACGTTATGCTGCTCATCTTGTTTCCTGTCTGCCAACTCCTTAGCCTGTCCCTCGAGCCAGTTATAGAAGCTTTTTATATTATTAGCAACCCATGCTTCTTGCGTAGGTGAATTCAATAACAAAATTGAAGACTCTGGATCATACACTGTAAGATATAATTTAATTAGTATAATTTTTTATATATACTTAAATTGCCCCTGTGTTTCTGTTTTAGTTTAAGTTTTTTATCTAATGTTCGTGTTGGAAGTAAGAAAAATGGTATTCTTAAGGAATTTCTGTATGGTTCAAAGAATACACATAAAATTAAGGTATGTTACATTTTATTTGTAAAATAAATATTTAGATCTTTGTTTTATTGTTGTAGGTGAAGAATTTCCTTTGTATGTGAAGATAGGAAGTAACTCTGCTTATTTGAAGAATCCGAAGACTGTGTGTCCTTGTGAACATGACAATATGTAATATCAGATATAATTTATTGCAAATAACATTTTATAATATGTATTTATACTGATATGAAACTGTGACCTATTTAGATGTATTAAACATAAAGTCATATAGTTTCAAATTTCGTAAGACCGTGAAACATAATTTCTTGTCTTACTTAATATGCTGTTACATTGACATCTTGAATGTAAAATTTATTCACTTTAATAAATTACTAATTGAACATTTGTGATAAATTAATGATCATAATTATGTTGTAGCTTTCACGTATTTTTTCACGGCCTCCCGAGATCTGAAATTTGTGAAATCTCACACACAATCTCACACTATGAACAACTGATTACAAAATATAAGAAAATTAATAACTATAACATACTTCACAATGGAAATTTCACAATCAAATCTTACTAAAAAAAAGCGTAGTACTTATTATATTAATATACACTACAAAATTTCAATTTGTGATCAAAGGGCTGCTAGATGCAGAGATTTATACGTAACGTACCAATAATTCAATTTAAAAAAAATGAAAAATACCGATTTTACAAGAAAGAACATGACAATTCGTATTTCAAAAAAATTTAATCCATTACTTCACTATCTGTTATCACAGCATGCGGTGAAAGTCAAGTGAGAATGTGGTACTCTTGTACCATTGCTAACATAAAAAACTAGAACTAGTGAAGGAATGGATAATATTAATTAACAGTTAAATTTATGTGTGACGAATTTTCTGTGAAAATTTCCTGTGTTTCAAAAATTTTTGGTGTGCCAATAACTTAATAGGGTCATTACTGTTATACTGAATTTTCCCCCTCAAAATTTTATTAATATTCTTGCACCACGTGTATAAATGAAATTTTACTGTAGAAGTAATAAATAAATCTAAGACATCGTGTTCCTTATAACTTAATATTTCATTTTTTATATTTGCCAATAATATAAATTTTAATTTGCTGGCAACATTACTTTTATAACAAATACGCGGTAGAGTATTATCTAAAACATACATGCATTTCTTAAATAATTTAGTAAATGTTGTTGTAGGAGAAAGCAAGGCATTTGGGCGAAAACTTCTATTTTTGATAATAAAAGCATCCTCGTCACTCAACTTACATGTATCAAAACTTTTAACCTTTTAAAAAAAAAATTTTTGCTATGAAGCCAGCTATGTAGGTCAGCGTACTAGTTTTTACTAAAGAATAATTTAAATTGTCAGGTATAATAATTTCCTCAGTTATATCTTCCAAGAGTATTGGTCCATGGACAATTTCACGTTCTTCACATAAAAATTCCTTTAATGGATGCAGTATTCGCGCAGTGTCATCTTCACAGTTTGCATTACAGCTCATTGAGGCAACATTACCAACAACATTTGATTTGAAGGATGCAATAAATGAATAACATGTAGGGTAAACATTGCGGGCCCCATGACTTCTAATTCGTCCAAAAAAGTTCTCCACCGGATCTTGATTTATGTTACGTGGACATAAAAATTTGAAACCCTCATTTCTGAATTTTCTCCATATCTATACAAATGCTTTTAATGTATGACACCAGTTTTTTACTGAAGGAGGCACAACTTTATTTCTCCTTTCATTAAAAAACTCCATTGATTGGAAAACTCTTATTGCATCATGCCAGAACTGTTCATGCTTACTTGTTTTCAGTAACAGCACACCGAAGCTCCTTACCACTTTTATCCCTTAAAACTGCACCATTGACACTATCAAACGCTTTGTCCATAAATAATAAAAATTCGGCTGTTTCAGCAGCGCGAGGAGGCATGTGCTGCGAACCTGGAAAATAAAAATACTCTCTCATTTCCATTTCAAAAGAAATATAATTGTGCAAACAAATGTACCTACCTAATCGTGCTAACCCACGCATTACAGCTGCAACACGTTGACTAAGAACTTGTGCAGCAACACTGACTTATTTTCTTTAAGTTCTTTATATGAACGTCGGTTAGTTTGTTGCACATTCTGTATTCTTCCTTGTCCTCTTCTAATTCATATAATCTTCTTATATCTTCCCATGAGGCAATCTCAGTTTTATTATTTCGCCAAATAAAACGACAATTGTTTGCAAATAAATTATTTCTGATTCCCTTTAATAAATGTGGTGGATCAAAAAAGGGCACCACTTCTTCTTCATCCACAAGAAAACCGAAATATGTAATTTCCATGCTATTTGAAATGCAGTATTGCCTCGTTTCTTCATACAACATATTAATTGCTTTCACATTTGCACTACTTTGGTCACAGACAATTCCAATAACTTTTAATCCTACTGATCTTGGTTCTTGAATGACAAGTCTGATATTTTTTGAAATATAATCAGCTTTCATACTTCCACCATTAAAAAAGTAGCATAAAGGTTGTTTCCACTTTTTATGTATACCTCTTGCCATGAATACCATAGCTTTATCTGCAAATATAGGTGCTCTGTCGTTAAATCCATTATCTTGAAAGCCAATAATAATATCCTTGCTTGTACTATAGAGTAATGAAGGTTCCAATGCAATTTCATCAAATATTATTGTGCAGTACCGCTCTTCTATTTTCAGTTTTTCTACTTGTGCTTTCAAGCTATTCATCATACCACTTTCTAAAGGAATTTTCTTCAACAAATTATTTAACGTTTTTATAGATGATAAAGCAAAATAATTACAGAGTAATCGATAGTCCTTTGGACTGTTTTTCATTAAGGTCAAAGCAAGGAGTTTATCATCAACAGAAAATCTTCTACCTTTAGGAATTTTCTTTTGTAAACGTAATTGCATTTGAACAAAATTGTATGATACAGGATTACGTCTCAAACTTAAATATTCTGATGAGGTTAAAATTTCTTCTGCTCTTTGAAGACGTGTCTTGAGGTTTGCTCGTTCTACAAATAAACGTTTTGCTGTTTTCCTCAAGTCACCTACTATTCGGTAAAGCTTTCTTGCCTTTGGGGTTAATTGATTATTTGTTGTAACTCCTAAAGAACGAAGGATGTTGCTTCGTTTTGATAAATCTGAAATGCATAATTAACATTTAGTAATGAATCTCATATACACGATTTCAAATACAATCAGTGATAAATGATAATATATGTTACGTAAATTATATTAGTGAATTTGATACAATATTATTTATATATGGTATTTAATAGAATTACCTTTGCATCTCCCAAAATTTACTGAGTGAATAGGAGTTGACATTTCAATACATGTCTTGTTCCCAGAAACTGAAGGACTGTCTACAACAGTTGCAATTAATATAAAAGAAGCCATTATTCATAATTTTCTTCTTTATTATTGATTGGCTTTGTTCAATGTGTGATAGTTAGAAATAGCAATTCACATAATTTGTCATTTTAATATACACCTTTAAGAATATAAGAACTAAATTAAAGTTTACTAGTCATCATTTTTGAGACATTTGGAATCTATTTATCTTTTTACTGAACTTATTTTGTAAACCATGAATTTGAGAGATCCAACCAATTCCACTTTGCTGTACTCTTAAAAGAAAACAATACCTTCTCCTACTGTTAGCTTATGGTGACTATTAATTCAGGAATTTCTGTATCTAAATCCATTTCTACAACATTGGTGGAAGGTTTTTCACTTTCTGTTACTATTTCCTCCTGCTCCAGCATAAGATTTATTGTAGATGTAGATGTAGAAGGTTGGTCAATTTCCATTTTGAAATTAGTGGACAATTGCTGTTCAGTAAGGACTAAAAAATAAGCACATTAAACCCCAAACTGTAATTAATTTACATAATTATACATATATATTTAATAATAGAAATATATAAAGTACTGGTACCTTCTGTTTGAGGTGGTAAATGCAGTGACGGTATACAATTAAATTTCAAATTAGCTCCACGTCGTCCAATAATTTTTCTTCTTGGGAAAAGTGTATGTCACATACCCGATAATTCTTTCTTACATCTTCACTTTCTAACAAGAGAAGCTGACGATTCTTCACTTTCTTCAACCATAATTTATATATCTACAAGTACATTTTTACATCACAATACATTACTGTCTCAGAGTCGCATAATGGATGATTTTGGCATGGGTGATGTAGAAAATATTCAATCCACACACAAAAAATATGCAGTCCACGTACATTTTTTTATTACTTATACTGTGTCCTTGGTGTCGACATAAGGTCGACATAACGTTATAGTTTACGGACAATGAATTGTTCTAACAAAACTATTACTAAATAATGCCTACCTTTTCATCTTTTGGGAACATGTGCATTTTTTGTTGGTTGTTATTGTTTTTGCACGACGGTACACAACACTAAATACCATTTTTAACAATTTCACTTTTTTACACTTTACAGAATACCACAATAAATATTAAATTAGTATTTTGTCACTTATTTGTAGTCTAATAAATGAGAAAATTGTAAAACGTACATTACATACAAGAAAAATACGCCCATGATTAATCACAGGGTTGCGTTCAAAAATGAACACCCGGCGTAAGGTGTGACCCGGCGAGGTGTTGTGACGTTTCATAGTGGAGTGCACACCGTATATGAACGCTTGGGGTGCATGTGGTGTGTCATGTGAGGATAATTTAAAGTTAAATGGACATATTATCAGTCATCACTGTCAGTGATTTTAGTATTTAACGGTTAATAAAATATTTTGATTACTTAACAGAATTTACAGCGGATTTAATAATAAGAAATTAGCTAATCGAAACTGATTTTCGCACGCTTGCTTCACATTGCGCATGACGGTAAATTTTTCCACTGTCGCGACCGAGGAACGAGGAGTGCACCCAAAGTGTGCGCCCGAATCTTTATTTGAACGCTTAGGGAGTTTCCTTTAATTCATTTTTGAACGCTTGAGGTTCGCCTAGGTATCACTCTTACCCCGGGGTGCGCCATTTTTGAACGCACTCCAGCACAACTTGTGATTCACATAAGCAAATTCTCATATTAATGTCTTGTTTTATCAACAATGGTATAATTTGTATTTCCCGCTCAAATGTTTGCACGACCTTGTACATAAGACTTTCCTACCCATGTTTAGGACCGTATTCAAGTATGCTTGGCATTCACCACGCCTATTTTTCTGTAGGTGGGGATACGCGATCTAAAATCTAGTACGCATTCATCTGTCAAATGTGCATTTGGAACACGGCATTAGTTTCGGAAAGTGGAAACAGATGGCGCCACGAAAATTACTCTCCGTTTATTTTAAATAAATTCTGAGTGTGCGCGAGCCACTAGGTTTACGAAAAACTTTTTATATCGCGTTAGTTCGATTTTAAATTGTGTGTCCTTGCGAGAAAAAAACGTACATGGCGTCTCTGAAATTGATTGTCGTTGTATTCGTTAACAATTGTCCTTGCAAATCACAAGAAGCTGCGCATGTCAGCACCGAACGAAAGGATATTTTGTTTCAATAAAATACGACTTAGTTTCGGAAAATTATTCTCCATTTGTTTTAACAAAATTCTGACTGTGCGCGAGCAACTAGGTTTACGAAAAACTTTTTATATCGCGTTCGGTTCGGTTTTAAATTGTATGTCCTTGCGAGAAATAAACATAGACGGCGTCTCTGAAATTGATTGTCGGTGTACTCGTTAACAATTGTCTTTGCAATTCACAAGAATGTGCGCCCGTCAATACCGAACGGACGAATTATTTTTATCAATAAAACACGTCATAGTTGCGGAAAACGTAAACAGATGACGCCACTAAAATTGCTTTCCGTTTATTTTTAACAAAATTCTGACTGCGCTTTAAAAAACCTCGGCGTTTTTATTTTGCTTTAATTCGGTTTCAAAATTGTGTTAGGTATGTAAACTCCTTACGAGACATAAACATAGATGGCGCTTCACCAAAATTAATTATCGTTGCATTCGTTAAAATTTTTGCAAATCACAAGATCTGTCTTTAAACGCAGATTGTGCTTTTATTTTATTTTCGCTCAACTTTAAGCAATTTCTTGCGGGAAATAAACATAGATGGCGCCACTTAAATTAATTGCCCTTGCATTCGTTAACAATTGTCTATGTAGATCACAAAACGTAAGTATTTAAATGTAGATTTTTATTTAGTTTTCTTTCGATTTTAGGTAAATTTGTTTCGTTAGATAGTCGTAGATGGCGTTGTAATTGTCGTTGCATTCGTCAACAATTATTGTCTTTGCGAATCAAAAGGCTTAAGTAATTAAACGCCTATGGCGTTTTTACTTTGTTTTCGCTCTATTTTAAATAAATTTGTTTCGAGAAGTACAGAAGATGGCGCCACTGAAATTAACTGTCGTTGCATTCGTTGACATCGTCTCTTTGTATAAATTACAAGGCCTAAGTATTTAGACGCAAAATTTGTTTTATTTTCGTTCGATGTTAAATAAATTCGTTGCAGAGAATATAAATAGGTGGCGCCAACAAGTTTGTTGATAAAAATACATACAGATGGCGCTACTGAAATTGTTGTCACATTTGCTTAACAAAATTTCCTTTGCGAATCATATCGTTTAAACGCAGATGGCATTTTGTTTTATATTTTAAGTTTTAAATAATTACTAGAAATAAACATAGATGGCACTAATCAAGTTAATCGCCGTTTCATTGGTTTAACAAAATTTTCATAGCAAATAATAATATTTGAACGCTGAAGAGGTTGCTCCCGATCGATGTTAAATTTACCCGAAAGATAGCGCTGACTAAATTTCACAACAAATTTGTCGAATTCTATACGTAGTTAGCTCTACCGAAATCTATCTTCGTTACCTTTCTTTTTAACAAAATTACATCGTTTAAACGCAGATCGCGTTTCGCTTTACTTCAGTTCGATTTTAAGTTTTACGTAATTGCGGTGTATTAATACAGATGGCGCAGCTCAAGCATCGCTGGTTTCTACAACAAAATCAACTGCCGCCGCCGCCGCCATTACATTTTTTTTAATGAAATTTTCTTTTCAAATCACATTGTTTAAAGACAGATGGCGTTTTGTTTGACTTCAAGACTACAAGTGACTTTAAGTCTTATGTAATTGCGACGAATAAACACAGAGGGCGCCAAATAAATTTCATTACAGATTCGCGGGTTTCTACAAGTTCACAACTCCGGTCCTCCTCATTAAAGATCCAAGTTTGTTCTCAAAGATCTCCGCTGAAGGCTTCGAAGCCCTTCCGGTTCACAACCAGCTTTCCGAGGGTGATTCCCCCAGGTTGAGAGGTCAGTTCTTCCACGCAAGTATAAATGGTTTATTTTTTACATAAACGGTTTCAGATGAGGCGTGGAAGACTTTGAGGGCCGCTTTAACTCTGCCTTCGATCAACACGAAGATGAGGTCGCTGTTCCTGTTAATGGAGGACCAAGCGCAGCAACTCGTGCACGTCCTGGAGAAGACCAGGAACCCCCAACAGTGGAGGAAGTACGCGAGTGATGTGATGACCGCTTGCATTTGCGGTTGCAATACACGCGAAGAAAAAAATCATGCGAATTTCAGAATCTGTCCCTCTTTAATAAAGGTAAAAAAAAATAATAGGTGATGGTCGTAACTTATTGAATTCAAATAAAAAAAAAATAATGACATCTGCAGTTCTTGCCAAATGAAAATTGTAAATCAATTGACTTGTTTAATTGGCAGTATTAGAGAATTAGAATATCTTATAAATCACGTGAATTATTTCAGCCTACTTGGGCCTCATCAGAGATATGTACTAAAAAATTACTTTTTCGAAAGGATAATAATTAAAATTATAACTTACATATTTTTGAATTTCCAATAACCCAAAACCAAACCCTGAAAGAAAACTTTTTGAAAAACTGTCTAATATTTTGCAAAATTGAAGGAAACAGTTATGCTTCATCTTTCAAAAGGCAAAATGTGACAGTAGAACTAAATAACGTAAGTAACTACGGAAACATTGAGTGAAATTAATGACATCTGCAGTTCTTGCCAAATGAAAATTGTAAATCAATTGACTTGTTTAATTGGCAGTAATTTTGCAAAATAATAGACAGTTTTTCGAAAAGTTTTCTTTCAGGGTTTGGTTTTGGGTTATTGGAAATTCAAAAATATGTAAGTTATAATTTTAATTATTATCCTTTCGAAAAAGTAATTTTTTAGTACATATCTCTGATGAGGCCCAAGTAGGCTGAAATAATTCACGTGATTTATAAGATATTCTAATTCTCTAATACTGCCAATTAAACAAGTCAATTGATTTAAAAAAAAATAGTTATTCGGAATTAACTCATTGGATCATCCCATCCCTTCGATCACCAAGAGCACGATCATCGATGTCATGAAAGGTAAAGAAAAAGAAGTGAAGTCGGAATTGTTGGAGCTCCTGATTGAAGCGAGGAAGTGCAGAAATCTTGCGGATGATTCCGGAAGTAACTCGAAAATACCGGAAGACCAAGTGCTGGCGCAAGCTCTGCTTTCTTTTGTTTCTGGTTCCCACACGGCGACCACGTTAATGTGTTTTCTGGCGTACGAATTGGCCAACAACCCTTATATCCAGAGGAAGTTGATCAAGGAAGTTGAGAAAACCCTGCAGGAGTGCGACGGTAAACTCACGTACGAAGCACTGATGGGAATGACCTACCTAGACAAGGTTGTATCTGGTATGTAAATAAAATTCTGAATTTTGCCGCAGCCTACATGTTTTCGAGATACAAATTCGGTAAATGTTCGACGGGACATTCAGTTATAATGCGTGCGACAGGGAACGCACCAGAAAAATAAAGAGAGAAATTTGACTAATCACTTGTTTTCGATGCCGCCCACCGCTCGCCGCGGCCCGCCCAACGGAATTAAAACAAACTTGCTATGTCCAGTACACAAATTTCCGAATCTGTATATCGTGTGTTTCGTTTTGAGTGGGAAGCGCACGCGCATTCCCTGATGTCATCAGTCTTGCAATAGGCTTGTGTAGCAAGGTAGGCGTGGCTTAGAAAAGTGGAAGTTAATGAAATACTCTGTGTATTGTTGCATTTTGAGTTTTACTGAATTTTAGTCTGAATTGATGGGTCGCGTTATCGGTCTCCGATGAATGGTTCCAGAATTTTAACTGTTGTTTAAAAGTTTAGTGCAAACAGTTCGCAGCATGCGTGCAATTTTTGGTCGACAAAACGCACCAAATTCTTCAATGGTTAAGAGATTGATCGAGAAATTCAATCGAACAGGCTCGGTTGTGAACGAGAAATCATCAGGTCGTCCTCAGTCAGGCCGGTCCATTGAGTCACTAAGGCAAAATTTTCAATGCACCGGCCTGACCGAGGACGACCTGATGATTTCTCGTTCACAACCGAGCCTGTTCGATTGAATTTCTCGATCAATCTCTTAACCGTTGAAGAATTTGGTGCGTTTTGTCGACCAAAAATTGCACGCATGCTGCGAACTGTTGGCGCTAAACTTTTATCTTTTTTGAAATAAGTTTTCAGTATTAAAATCCGCTGTTCGGTCGTGTAACGTTCCATGACTGATAATCGGGATGCGTCTACTTGACAGTAGTCAAATTTTTAGAGCAACACTTTTGATCAAAAGAAAATGTCGCGAAATTCAAATCTTGCGGTCATTTTGAAACACCCTTTATAAGCAGAGCATTCAGATATAGAAATTTATATTTCTTTAAAGATAAAATGTATTATGAATTTGATGATATATCGAATACATTAGTTAAATCTGATAAATTTGACTTGACAGTTTTTGGATTTAAATGTGGTCTGATCGATCAAATAATAAAACTAATTAATCGTCTGTGATCATTTTCATATGATTTTTTTTGTTTTCAATGTTACTCTAGCCACATCATTGATTTGAGTTTGATATAACATTACGTTAATTACTCACTTTTTTGAACAGCACATAATGAAAATAATACACATATTTTTTGTATATTCAAGTACCTTTTATTGTTCGATAAAGTCAATCAAGAGGATAACCTCATCAGATTTTCTGATAAACAGTTTTTTTTCGTGCAGAGGCACAGCAGACCATAGAAAACCGATAAATTGTAATTCCTCTTTCTTTAAGTCATCCTCATTCAGAATAAAAGCTTCCTCAGTGTTGAAAAACGGGTGTGCGTGTTGATTTAATTTCTTCATCAAATTTTGATAAATATTATAATATTCGTCCTTATCGATTTTCCACTTTTTGAGTAGCTTGAGATTCTTATTGGCTAACACTTCAAATTTCTCTTTGTAGCTTCCCTCTACTTCAAAAAGGAATTCATCCATGATAAAACGCATGAAACTTCTTATAGTAAGAACTTTTTGTGATAATAATACCTTATAGTTTGCTGCGCACTAAAAAAAAAAAACAATGACAATTTTTTTTAAATACTTAATGAAACACGTTAACTTACCAGACGATCCTCCAATTTTTCTATTTCTGATTTAAATTTAAGTTCTTGTATTTCCAACTTTTGATCTCTAGTCTCTATCACTTGATCTTTAGCCTCTATCACTTGATCTCTAGTCTTTATCTCTTGATCTTTAGTCTGTAACAGAAGTTTCAAAGCATATTGTTGCTCATCTGATAATTTGTCCTTGATCGACGGCGGTATGTTAGAGAAATCCTGAAAAAGCTTTATGTTATTTGTGGTTATTTATAAATCAATAATTTACCATTGAAGAACGAAAAATCCTTACACACTTCTTTAGTCTGTAACAGAAGTTTCAAAGCATATTGTTGCTCATCTGATAATTTGTCCTTGATCGACGGCGGTATGTTAGAGAAATCCTGAAAAAGTTTTATGTTATTTGTGGTTATTTATAAATCAATAATTTACCATTGAAGAACGAAAAATCCTTACACACTTATAGCGTTTTCGATTGACTGCTCTAGAGCGCTCTGGGGGCGCTCTGAGAGTGTTCGAGTGATTGTCTTTGTTGCTCGAAGTGCGATTTGCATGTTCGGTTGCGCCAAATGCTCTGTAAAGTAGCATATCGGGAGCGCTCTGCTTTGATCTGACTCGCGAGACAGATCAAGAACGAGCGATCTGGAAAACATAACCTATAAACTTCAGTTGTGAAAATGGAACTGGCATTAGCAACGTCTGAAATTCTTTCGTCATCAGACTCATCAGATGATGAAATTATACAACATATAAGAAAAAAAAAATTGGTTTTTAAGATTGAATCTTTTGTAAAAAAAATAGACGCTTTTTCTGATGAACAGGTAGGTTTTATGTTTAGTGCAATAATTAATTCTTTCCTAGAGTACAAATACTCTCGAATAGACACAATGCATAGAATCATGAATTCGTCCGCGGGTCAAATAAGCCGAATACGATAATACGAACGGACGAAATTATTCACCTTTGCTTGGTTATACTCCAACAAATTTCAAATTTTTAACCATAACCTATGAACTACCGCCAATGCATCGACTCGAATCCAAACGTGTTCGGTTGTTAATTACGTAACGCCTCCAGAGCAATTTTAGTGCGATCAATGACGTCAACGCATTATTTTCGAGCAATCTGAAACAGAGTTGGAGCAGTTCAATCGAAAACGCTATTAGTCAAGTCAGCTGATTCCCGAAGTTGCACGCACAGAACAACTATTTGCACGACCACGAATGACAAGGGCGATATATCGTTACCGGTGACTTTAGGTATGTTTTCGTGAGTAACGCGGTTCAATGCCTGGTTTAAAGATTACGTCATCGATTACAGCGTCGCGAAAGCGTATTGGTTGAAATATTTCTATTGTACTTGGAAAAAGAGAAAACACAAAGGTCAACAGATGACAAATTTACTGCACACGCGTGCATTTAAAACATGTAAACCGGATTACAATGATTACCAGTCGAAAATAATGGAACCATGGATGCAGAAAATGTACACAGGTCGAAAGGTTCATCTATGTGTTACAGTAATCGCGTTCAAAAGTTGTAATCATGACGTCATAATTACTCACGAAAACGTTGTTGTTTAAAACACGCCGTCTTTCATCAGTCGCGAAAATATCCCTTTTGTCGCTGTTACCCGCTGAGCCTGAATTCTCGAAACGAGGGAGAGGGTTCGTTTTGCGGGAGTGACGTCAAAATGACGTAGACTCTCATATAAACCTATACAAACTTTTCGAGAAATGCGTCATTTTGACGTCGTTTTCGGGAGCGATCGCTCCTCCCCAGTTCGAGAATAACCCCCCTGGTCGCTGGAACTACCGGCGACTTGTGTAACATAAAACCAGCGACCGGTGACTAAAGAAAACTGTATGGTGCTTCTAACTCTCCCCACAGTATAAATATCTTAAGATATTTATACTGTGCTCTCCCGGTTACTTACTTGACGCTCATAAAGCGTTCATTGGCGATCGCTGTTGCTACGTCGCCGTTAGGCCTATGGAAGCTGATCACTTCTTTATTGAGAGCAGATTATTGTGTTGTTTCTGACAAGGATATTAGTTGTTACTCCTATTTATTTGCAGTATCACCGAAATATTGCTGGTGTCAAGTAAGAATCAGTCTAGTTTTCCGTATCAGTTATTACAATGCGAATGCAGTGACGTGGCAGTGACTACGTGATACGCGCAGCACGGAGAGCTTACCAGTGATATCGGTCGCCGTCATAGATGAAGAAAGATATAGATGGGAAAGACATATATATTTTTCTCGCACGAGAACAGCGCCATCTCGTGTCTCTAGTCACGTACTATTTTAATTTTCAATGCAGGTTTCTTTCATTATTTCAAGTATTAATTTTGTCCGTTGTTTGACAGAATTTTTGAATTTTTTTTAGGAAAAAGAAAATGCTAAAATATTTTAATAGAACTACTGTAATATATGATATTAATAATTCTATTAAAACATTTAATATTTTCCATTACAGTCATAAAATAAAAATATTGCTATGCCGTTTAACCACTGGTTATGACCAGACTTTTAATGTGTCAAAAGTTTATCTTTTAACTATTTCATTAGTCTTGTGGTTTGCTTAGTAGCAATTTTTCTTTTTATAATTATCTTTTGTATGTAAATAAAATGGAACTATATATAAAGAGCAGCAGTAGAGATAAATAAAAATGCTAGATTTATGTTTAAACTTTTTTATTTTATTCAAATTTTTAAATGTTTTATAAAAACAATGATGTTAATAACAATAGTATTGATAACGATTATTAATTCAAATATATTTCCTTTATTTTTATTTCAAATATATCTTTTTAAATAAATTTTATCTATTATTTATTATAAATTGTATAAATCAGTCAATCAATAATAAGTGTTAACTGTAATAAGCTAATCGCTCAATGATAAGTGTAATAACTGTAATAAGCTAATCGCTCAATGATACGTGTTTTATATAATAAATCATTGCTTATACAGGGTGAGTTTTTTTCTATGTTTAGCATTGGGATCTCGGAAACTAGCAGAGCTAGAGAGACGGTTAAATGGGGAAAGATTTGTAGTTTTAGGAGCCCAGTTTAATGCAGCTTTTGTTTTTTTCTTAAAGTTCATGGCTGGCTAGATATTTTGAAAAAACTGATTCTTTATAAATTCGTTAAATGCATATAGCTCGGTTATTCTTGATTTTAGAGAAAAGTTGCAAGACAAAAGTTGTACAGAATTATGTTCTTAATTAAACAGTAGAACTAAATTTTCCATATAAGCTCTTATTTTTTAGTTATGACATAAACATCAGTTTTTTTTAATGGAAACCATAGTAGGCCATGAATGAAAAAGAAAGGTCTTTTTTTTACCTTTTCAACGATGTAACATTCGATATGGTTATTTAAAAAAAACGTCGGAGATACGGCAGTTTTTCTCTTTCAAAATTGTTAATATGGTTGGCCATGGAAACAAAAGTTTATTGACAAATGCAAATTATAAATGATGAGCAAATAAAAATCAGATTAGAGTAGGCGGTGCAAAGAAAATGTATATCTGTGATTAAATAAAAAGTACAGTTATCGTAGTAACAGCGAATCACAAGACTCTATTTTGAATTTTAACGTACCATTAAATTTTAACAGCCTGTTAATAAGTTACAGAATAGCCCCTGATGACGGACGTTCTACTAGGAAAGCAGTAAATTCGATTTTAAAGAGGTATAATTTATGTATTGCAAATAATGGTGGTCTTTTCGAACATCTTTAGAAATATTTTTAGTTTATTTTTGTTCTCGATAGTTTAGATTTGTTAAAAAGGCTTCGGATTAGCAATATGAAGGACAAGTCCTACTCTCCGACCCTGGTATACTTGCAGTTGTTCATCTGGTGAATTTTTAAAGGTTCTTTTCAGAACCACAAGAATGATCTTCCAAGGTTTCGCTGCTTCGTGTTTGTAAACTATAAAATAATTTATACGTACGAATTATTGGTTTTGTATTTCAATGTTTCACATAGCTGTTTGATATTTAACAGTATTTTGAGTTGGTGATGAAAATGAACCCTGTCTCAACAAAAAGCGGTCATAAAGTGAGTGCTTACAAAAAAGAGTTGACTTTAAATCAATGTTAAAAATTTCCAAAATTGAAGAAAACATGAAATTATAGTGATACCGATGTTTTGAGGTTGAAGGGTCTCCTAGGAGGCTATTGAAATATTGAACCATTGTTGGTATTAGAGTTTTGATTCTAAAACGTATGTAAAAAAGAAACGGTGAACAAAAGTCAAAGTAATATAAGTGAGCAAGTAAAAATCAGATTAGAGTGGGCTGTGCAATGTTTGTGATAAACTGAATTAATTAATGTAATACATTCATGGACTGTCAAATGTATTGACCTTTTATTTAATCACAGACATACATTTTTTTTGCAGCGCCTACTCTAATCTGATTTTTATTTGCTCACCATTTATAATTTGCATTTGTCAATAAACTTTTGTTTCCATGGCCAACCATATTAACAATTTTGAAAAAGAAAAACTGCCGTATCTCCGTCGTTTTTTTAAATAACCATATCGAATGTTACATCGTTGAAAAGGTAAAAAAAAGACCTTTCTTTTTCATTCATGGCATACTATGGTTTCCATTTAAAAAAACTGATGTTTATGTCATAACTAAAAAATAAGAGCTTATACGGAAAATTTAGTTCTACTGTTTAATTAAGAACATAATTCTGTACAACTTTTGTCTTGCAACTTTTCTCTAAAATCAAGAAAAACCGAGCTATATGCATTTAACGAATTTATAAAAAATCAGTTTTTTCAAAATATCTAGCCAGCCATGAACTTTAAGAAAAAAACAAAAGCTGCATTAAACTGGGCTCCTAAAACTACAAATCTTTCCCCATTTAACCGTCTCTCTAGCTCTGCTAGTTTCCGAGATCCCAATGCTAAACATCGAAAAAAACTCACCCTGTATATGTCTAGTTAGTCAACCGACGGAAATTAATTTTAGTTCTGGACCAAGATTGATAGGGGGCGATGGACTGGAAGTGTAGCACTCCAGCAGACGTTAACAGGTTTGAATCTCCACTCATCAACTGATTCCAATAAATGCCGTCTTGATTTGTTTGCGCTGCGTTGCACTGTGGTGTTGCCGTGTATTTCACCGAGTTTCGTTATAGTTGTGAACATAATAAACTTCGCCGCAAAATTAGAGGATATTTAATGTTGTAGTAAATAAATTGAATATTTCAAAATAAATCAACTTATATTACAATTAAAATATGATTTTACATATATTCTCGATATTCCAACGCAAAAGTATTTAAAGAATAAAAAATTTAATCAAAAAGTCATAAATACAAAAATTGTTTTTTAAACAAAAAACGTCAAAAAGCTTGAAAAAGTCATTAGATGTGGTTGTCATCACGTTGTCATGAACAGAAATAGACAAAAACGCCACTTATCTGAAACAGGTCGTCAAATTGGTGACCCTGATGGAAGAAGGCTACACTCAGCAAGAAGTTGGCAGACGATTAGGGGTGGGTCAATCTGTGGTCAGCAGAGCTTTGCATAGGTACCGCGAAACTGGTAGCTATCAAAGGCGACGAGGCCAAGGCAGAAAAAAGAAAACCACAATTGCAGAATATCGCTTAATCAGAATAAGTGCAAAAAGGCGACGGTTTTCTACTGCTAGAGCGCTAAAAAACGACCTCCTGCTTGCCACTGGTACAGCAGTCAGTACGGATACCATTCGAAGGAGGCTTAAAGATGCTGCATTGAAGCCGTACCGACCAGCTACTGGATCAGTTTGAACAGCAGCCCACAGGAGAAACCGCTTAGTATTTGCTAGTAGGCATGCTGAGTGGCCGATTGAAGACTGGAGGCACGTTTTGTTCACCGATGAATCCAGATTCTGCCTTTCGACAAATGATCGACGTGCTAGAGTCTGGAGAGCCCCAGGTGAACGATTTACGCAGTGTGCCATACTAGAAGTCGAGCCATATGGTGGTGGATCCGTTATGGTGTGGGGTGGAATAAGCCTTGCTGATCGCACCAATCTTTTAAGAATAAATGGTTCACTGACTGGTGTACGATACAGGGATGAAATCATAATCCCTGTTGTAGAACCGTTTGGTGCTCTACATGGATCAGAATTTATTTTTATGCAAGACAACGCTCGGCCGCACATTACCAATGTTGTACGGCAGGAACTCGTTGCCGCCAATATCAATGTTCTTGAATGGCCACCACGTAGCCCTGATCTTAATCCCATAGAGCATCTTTAGGACAATATCGGGAGAAAGATTAGGGGTCTTGAAAATCCTCCGCAAACATTAGATGCGCTCTCCAATAATTTGCAAGAGGTTTGGGCAGTTATCGGCCAAGAGGAGATTGCTGCCTTAATAGAGAGCATGCCCAGAAGAATTGCAGCTTGCATAGCAGCAAGGGGTGGACATACCCGCTATTAATCGTTGTTTTGATTTTAAGTTTAATTTTTCGTTTTTACTATTTCTTGTTTATGTCTATGTAATGTTAGAGTTGGTATAAAAGTTATTGAATTCAATTTTGTTTTGTTTGCATTACAAAGTATGAAATAACTTATTTTAAGATTTTAAAAGCTATAATGCCATGTTGACCAAACATTTTTAGTATTTTACTAATTATCCTCTAATTTTGCGGCGAAGTGTACTTAAATTAGTCACATTTTCTTCAAATTTCTCGACGAATTTTTTAAGATGTCGGGGAACAAATGTAGTTATTTTATGTGCGAAAAGAGCCTGAGAAGAAACCCTGGACTTGGAAAATTTATTTTTTCCATTCATTACGATGTACGATGTAAAAAATGGATTATAAATTCAGGTTAACGAACATTGCCGCTATCAAGGGAAAGTCCCCAACCCGAAAATTCAAAAAACTGAAACTTTGTGGGTTAGTAGTTCACCCTACGGTGAACACGGAATTATTTTACCTGCCCAAAAAAGCCCTAAGTGAGCAACAACACCCTTTGAAATTTCTGCGATTTTTCTGCAAATAACTCGGCAACCGATAGAGATAAGAATTAAAATTATATGACAAAATATTTACAACACAACAAAAGCAAATGAAAATTAAAAAAAATTATTGGTGGACACTGGAACCATTTGGATCCTATTTCCATTGCGGCATTCTACATGTTTTAAATGGAACACTCTATGCTCGATATTTTGCTGGAAAATTCATTTTTTTTGCTTAATTAATACTTTTCAAATTTCATGTAAATACACAAATATACACACTCACAAACTTTTTTTGTCCGCGACTGTAGTACGATATTTTTGTAAATTTTAGTGTGATAACAAATAAAACCAAAGTCTCAAATGTTCCAAAACTAAAGTAATTAAACACAGGCTCTCGTTTTCCTGCAGATACAGGGTAGCCCAACGAAAACGAAACAAACTGAATATCTCTCAAGAAAATTTTTGTTTGAAAAAACGCAAAAATGGGTCGATTTATAATCCCAGGGGGACACTTTTCTATCCTATACCGAACCGTCATACGTCATCCCCCTCCCTTTCAGCTCTCTGACCAATAGAATTAAATAGGAAGTGTACCATGAATGGCATCTCATTGAAAAGGTAATTTTATAGAGTAATGTGAATATGAATGTCCGAAAACTTGATTTTAGCGCCCTCTTTCGGGGAAAAAATTGTTACAATTTAATAAAATTTAAGTAACGTTTGTGAAATCCGCCATTAGTCAGTTTTCAATATTTTTACGTAATTTCAATTCGCGCAGTGAATTACTATTAAAATTAGCTTTCATATGAGTTATCACACACTTTGGATTATTTAACAATTTTTTTCCCGAAAGAGGGCGCTAAAATAAAATTTTCGGACATGCATATTCACATTACTGAATTCTCTATAAAATTACCTTTTCAATGACATGCCATTCATGGTACATTCCCTATTTAAATTCTATTAGTTAGAGAGCTGGAAGGGAGGGGGATCACGTATGACAGTTCGGTATAGGATAGAAAAGTGTCCCCTTGGGGTTATAACATATGTCCAAATAAATTTCTGATAAAAGTAGGCCATGGAAGATAAATTATTACGTTATTTACATGAAAATATTGTCCAGTTCTTGAGTAGTTAAGTAAAATTGAAGTTTAATTCGCCATATCTTACAGCTTGATATGTCACAAGGGAGGAAGGATCTGACAAATGCATTGTAAATGTTCAGTTAGGTACCTTATATCTAAGTTTCAAATATTAGTTTGATAACTTAAAGGATTCAGAAGATGTTGCCAAAAGAAAAATAAGTTCATCACTCTTTCAGGGAATTATAACTCCCTTATTATTGACTTTTGGAAGAAAAGTATTGAAAAAAGTTGTTTCTTTTGCGCCTCTCTGTATACTGTTTCAGTCTCAAACGAGGGTTTGGGACATCCTGTATAATCCATGTTAAAGTAATTAGATATTTCTGTCTGGAAGGTAGAAAAGTACAGAGATTGGATGAGAGACCACATACTGTAATTAATTTTATTCATGATAAGACGGTCGAAAGAATTTTAAAAATTACTGCAGGAGAGATTAATTGCCATATAACAAAAATTATAAATCATCACAGAGCATCGTTAACTTTTGATTGCAATATCAATCAAATCAATATTAACACGTATCAGTTAAATACCAAAGAAAAATTTCATATTGTTATAAGAAACACAAATATGTTGTAAATTAATGTCAGTATTGCAAAATGTGAGTACAAACCCATTTTGTAAACATATTCACTCTCTTGTTGAGAACATCACTTAGGGGGGATAATACTTACGAAAAAAATAATTATTGTAATGAAAATGAGCAACCAGAAACATATTTGCTGTCTGCACCTATTACACCAAGTATAAAAAATAACACATGCAATAAAGTCAAAAATAAAAGTGATAATTTAATAAATAATTTGAAAGATGTATTTTTTTTTTAAAGAAGATCAACAATCACTTTCTGAAATATACCGAAAATTGAAGGAAACAATACCACTTTCAATATTATTAAAAGGCCCCATGTAGGTGTGAGTAGATATGAAGGAACATTAAAGGATATTCGGCGAATAGTTATTCAACGATTGTAAAACTAGACCTTAGTAATATCAGTTACAGAATCAGCAAATAAAAATAGCAGATGTCTTTCCATAGTACTAAAAGAAAAAGGCAAACCACAGAGAAAGAACTAAAAAAAAAAAAAACAGGTAGACAGAAATTGAGAACTTGAACATTATAAGTTATTTGTAATTTTTTTCATAATGTAATATTTTTTGTAATAACATATAAATAAATATTTGAATTTTTCAGTATGTTATAATGTAATATTTTTTGTAATAACATATAAATAAATATTTGAATTTTTCAGTATGTTATAATGAAATATTTTATGCCCTTAAATTAAACAATATTTTAAGTAATTTTGAAATGAACTTGGTTCAATATATTAATTTTTGTGGAAAATTTTAGCCTAATCAATCAATTTATTTTTTAATTTAAATTCTTCAGTGTCTCTTTTAATTACTCTTATGATCAAATATGTATTTAAGAGCTTCCGAAAACCTAACTTCCGTAGGCACAATTCAAATTAACCGCTAATTCTCTCCCACCACAAGAAGTCGGGCGGAGATTTTAGCCGCTCGTTAGATTTCAGTGACAGTAGATAAAATAATTTTTCTTTCAGCCGAGTTTCAAACTTTATAAACACATGCCGTTCATGTATTTTGTTTTAATCAACAGTTATTAGATGGCAGCACATTCTGAAGACTAAGTTGACTAACTATTAATACATAAACAATGAATAAATGTAATGAGTTAATCACTCAATGTTAATTACTTTTGTGTGGTGGAAGTTTGATGGTTAGAGTTAATCACTCCTTGGTGTTTGTCAGGTGAATGAGAGCGAATGTCAGTTCGAAGCGCTTTATATAGGCTTGTCCCCACTACGTCGGTGTTAGTTTTTTATTTTTGAAAAGCCAATGATTTATTTTATTTTTCCTTTGATGTTTATTCCATAAATTTTCAGTGAATCTTTTGTCCGTGTGTTTCGTCAATCATAAAATAATTTTCTATTTAAGATTTCATAATAAAATATTTTAACTTTGTCTTTGATTTTCTTAAATTTGAATCTAAAAATAGGGGTTCGAGGCTAAATGACGTCACGAATCCTACCTAGTTCGAGATTATCCTGTCATCTTGTAATTTGTCACAACGATGTACATGCTCGTGTCAGTGATTGTCAAATTATGTGGCTTTTTCATCAATTTGAACAAATTTCGGTAAGTTAAAACATTAGATTGAACTATTATTCAATATCAAACTTTAATTCTTTCAAACACAACAAAAAAAATTAATTAATAAATCCTAATTTTATTGCCTCGTATTTTTTTATTCTTAGGTTTTTTCCATTTGGCAATTTAACTACGAACTTTCTCAATCGGCCGTTTCTATGCCTGAAGTTCATATCATCTCCCTGCTTTTTATGAGTCGACATGACAGCTGTCACCGGAACATTTTCCTGGACCTTCAACATTGGCACATCAGCAGAAACGTTATGCTGCTCATCTTGTTTCCTGTCTGCCAACTCCTTAGCCTGTCCCTCGAGCCAGTTATAGAAGCTTTTTATATTATTAGCAACCCATGCTTCTTGCGTAGGTGAATTCAATAACAAAATTGAAGACTCTGGATCATACACTGTAAGATATAATTTAATTAGTATAATTTTTTATATATACTTAAATTGCCCCTGTGTTTCTGTTTTAGTTTAAGTTTTTTATCTAATGTTCGTGTTGGAAGTAAGAAAAATGGTATTCTTAAGGAATTTCTGTATGGTTCAAAGAATACACATAAAATTAAGGTATGTTACATTTTATTTGTAAAATAAATATTTAGATCTTTGTTTTATTGTTGTAGGTGAAGAATTTCCTTTGTATGTGAAGATAGGAAGTAACTCTGCTTATTTGAAGAATCCGAAGACTGTGTGTCCTTGTGAACATGACAATATGTAATATCAGATATAATTTATTGCAAATAACATTTTATAATATGTATTTATACTGATATGAAACTGTGACCTATTTAGATGTATTAAACATAAAGTCATATAGTTTCAAATTTCGTAAGACCGTGAAACATAATTTCTTGTCTTACTTAATATGCTGTTACATTGACATCTTGAATGTAAAATTTATTCACTTTAATAAATTACTAATTGAACATTTGTGATAAATTAATGATCATAATTATGTTGTAGCTTTCACGTATTTTTTCACGGCCTCCCGAGATCTGAAATTTGTGAAATCTCACACACAATCTCACACTATGAACAACTGATTACAAAATATAAGAAAATTAATAACTATAACATACTTCACAATGGAAATTTCACAATCAAATCTTACTAAAAAAAAGCGTAGTACTTATTATATTAATATACACTACAAAATTTCAATTTGTGATCAAAGGGCTGCTAGATGCAGAGATTTATACGTAACGTACCAATAATTCAATTTAAAAAAAATGAAAAATACCGATTTTACAAGAAAGAACATGACAATTCGTATTTCAAAAAAATTTAATCCATTACTTCACTATCTGTTATCACAGCATGCGGTGAAAGTCAAGTGAGAATGTGGTACTCTTGTACCATTGCTAACATAAAAAACTAGAACTAGTGAAGGAATGGATAATATTAATTAACAGTTAAATTTATGTGTGACGAATTTTCTGTGAAAATTTCCTGTGTTTCAAAAATTTTTGGTGTGCCAATAACTTAATAGGGTCATTACTGTTATACTGAATTTTCCCCCTCAAAATTTTATTAATATTCTTGCACCACGTGTATAAATGAAATTTTACTGTAGAAGTAATAAATAAATCTAAGACATCGTGTTCCTTATAACTTAATATTTCATTTTTTATATTTGCCAATAATATAAATTTTAATTTGCTGGCAACATTACTTTTATAACAAATACGCGGTAGAGTATTATCTAAAACATACATGCATTTCTTAAATAATTTAGTAAATGTTGTTGTAGGAGAAAGCAAGGCATTTGGGCGAAAACTTCTATTTTTGATAATAAAAGCATCCTCGTCACTCAACTTACATGTATCAAAACTTTTAACCTTTTAAAAAAAAAATTTTTGCTATGAAGCCAGCTATGTAGGTCAGCGTACTAGTTTTTACTAAAGAATAATTTAAATTGTCAGGTATAATAATTTCCTCAGTTATATCTTCCAAGAGTATTGGTCCATGGACAATTTCACGTTCTTCACATAAAAATTCCTTTAATGGATGCAGTATTCGCGCAGTGTCATCTTCACAGTTTGCATTACAGCTCATTGAGGCAACATTACCAACAACATTTGATTTGAAGGATGCAATAAATGAATAACATGTAGGGTAAACATTGCGGGCCCCATGACTTCTAATTCGTCCAAAAAAGTTCTCCACCGGATCTTGATTTATGTTACGTGGACATAAAAATTTGAAACCCTCATTTCTGAATTTTCTCCATATCTATACAAATGCTTTTAATGTATGACACCAGTTTTTTACTGAAGGAGGCACAACTTTATTTCTCCTTTCATTAAAAAACTCCATTGATTGGAAAACTCTTATTGCATCATGCCAGAACTGTTCATGCTTACTTGTTTTCAGTAACAGCACACCGAAGCTCCTTACCACTTTTATCCCTTAAAACTGCACCATTGACACTATCAAACGCTTTGTCCATAAATAATAAAAATTCGGCTGTTTCAGCAGCGCGAGGAGGCATGTGCTGCGAACCTGGAAAATAAAAATACTCTCTCATTTCCATTTCAAAAGAAATATAATTGTGCAAACAAATGTACCTACCTAATCGTGCTAACCCACGCATTACAGCTGCAACACGTTGACTAAGAACTTGTGCAGCAACACTGACTTATTTTCTTTAAGTTCTTTATATGAACGTCGGTTAGTTTGTTGCACATTCTGTATTCTTCCTTGTCCTCTTCTAATTCATATAATCTTCTTATATCTTCCCATGAGGCAATCTCAGTTTTATTATTTCGCCAAATAAAACGACAATTGTTTGCAAATAAATTATTTCTGATTCCCTTTAATAAATGTGGTGGATCAAAAAAGGGCACCACTTCTTCTTCATCCACAAGAAAACCGAAATATGTAATTTCCATGCTATTTGAAATGCAGTATTGCCTCGTTTCTTCATACAACATATTAATTGCTTTCACATTTGCACTACTTTGGTCACAGACAATTCCAATAACTTTTAATCCTACTGATCTTGGTTCTTGAATGACAAGTCTGATATTTTTTGAAATATAATCAGCTTTCATACTTCCACCATTAAAAAAGTAGCATAAAGGTTGTTTCCACTTTTTATGTATACCTCTTGCCATGAATACCATAGCTTTATCTGCAAATATAGGTGCTCTGTCGTTAAATCCATTATCTTGAAAGCCAATAATAATATCCTTGCTTGTACTATAGAGTAATGAAGGTTCCAATGCAATTTCATCAAATATTATTGTGCAGTACCGCTCTTCTATTTTCAGTTTTTCTACTTGTGCTTTCAAGCTATTCATCATAGCACTATTAATACCACTTTCTAAAGGAATTTTCTTCAACAAATTATTTAACGTTTTTATAGATGATAAAGCAAAATAATTACAGAGTAATCGATAGTCCTTTGGACTGTTTTTCATTAAGGTCAAAGCAAGGAGTTTATCATCAACAGAAAATCTTCTACCTTTAGGAATTTTCTTTTGTAAACGTAATTGCATTTGAACAAAATTGTATGATACAGGATTACGTCTCAAACTTAAATATTCTGATGAGGTTAAAATTTCTTCTGCTCTTTGAAGACGTGTCTTGAGGTTTGCTCGTTCTACAAATAAACGTTTTGCTGTTTTCCTCAAGTCACCTACTATTCGGTAAAGCTTTCTTGCCTTTGGGGTTAATTGATTATTTGTTGTAACTCCTAAAGAACGAAGGATGTTGCTTCGTTTTGATAAATCTGAAATGCATAATTAACATTTAGTAATGAATCTCATATACACGATTTCAAATACAATCAGTGATAAATGATAATATATGTTACGTAAATTATATTAGTGAATTTGATACAATATTATTTATATATGGTATTTAATAGAATTACCTTTGCATCTCCCAAAATTTACTGAGTGAATAGGAGTTGACATTTCAATACATGTCTTGTTCCCAGAAACTGAAGGACTGTCTACAACAGTTGCAATTAATATAAAAGAAGCCATTATTCATAATTTTCTTCTTTATTATTGATTGGCTTTGTTCAATGTGTGATAGTTAGAAATAGCAATTCACATAATTTGTCATTTTAATATACACCTTTAAGAATATAAGAACTAAATTAAAGTTTACTAGTCATCATTTTTGAGACATTTGGAATCTATTTATCTTTTTACTGAACTTATTTTGTAAACCATGAATTTGAGAGATCCAACCAATTCCACTTTGCTGTACTCTTAAAAGAAAACAATACCTTCTCCTACTGTTAGCTTATGGTGACTATTAATTCAGGAATTTCTGTATCTAAATCCATTTCTACAACATTGGTGGAAGGTTTTTCACTTTCTGTTACTATTTCCTCCTGCTCCAGCATAAGATTTATTGTAGATGTAGATGTAGAAGGTTGGTCAATTTCCATTTTGAAATTAGTGGACAATTGCTGTTCAGTAAGGACTAAAAAATAAGCACATTAAACCCCAAACTGTAATTAATTTACATAATTATACATATATATTTAATGATTCCATGAAAAAAGCGTACACGAAAAAAGCGCACACGAAAATTGCGCACAAAAAAAAGCCCACAGCGAAAAATGCGGACAAGAAAAAAGCGCACAACGAAAATTGCGCACACCGAAAAATGCCCACATGGAAAAATGCGTACACGGAAAATTGCTCACACCAAAAAATGCTCACATAGAAAAATACGCACATGGAAAATTACCCACACTGAAAAATGCCCACAGAGAAAATTGCTCACACAGAAAATTGCTCACACCGAAAAATGCTCACCCAGAAAAATGCCCACATAGAAAAATACGCACATTGTATTTTATTTTCACATAAAAATGAAATTTATGCGCATTTCCATTACCGTACATGGTGTGTTAAATAACGTGACTTTTTTAACATTTCTCCTCGTAATTCTAGACGGACTATACCTTTTTGAGGGTTGTACCTATAAGAAAAATTTCAAGGAAGATCTGAGACTGTTATTTGGAGCAGTTCAAACAGTTAATAGGGAACAATTTGAATATCTTTTATAATCAGTTAGTGTTAATATTGTTTGTAGTTGTTTTAATAATTTGTTAATTTTTTAAAATAACACTGCCACTTCCAATTCCAATTTATGAATGAAACATTAACAATAGAGGACAATGATTCTAGTTATTTGTTTATGTAATTTCTTTTTTATTCTGAGAATTATATTAAACGTTCAGGAAAGCTGAAATCAAATCAACCGTATCCTGAGTAGACTTGACGTTTCGTGGATATAAAATTGATGCTATTATTTTTTTTACATTTCTTAGTTGAAATGATTTTAATAAACCTTTTTTTTAAATTATGAACCTCTCTGTTGAAAATATGTTCCATCTGTTTTCTCTTTTCTTAAATTTGACAACTATTACTCAAATTTTTCTGTTAACATTCAACATCGGTGGTCACTTTCTTTGTTAGATTGCGCTCCTAAGATATCGAGAGTATAATATACGTATATAATAGATAATAAACAATATATTGATAGAAATTGCAAAATTCCGATCATTCGACTACCCTTTATTTTGTAACTCATAACGACGTCGTTACATAACGATAATCGTTAAGTGACATATTTTTCACCAATCAGTACATAGAAATGCGTTATATGTTATATCTAAGCACTGATTGGTAAAAATATGTCAGTTAACGATTATCGTTATAATAACGATGTCGTTATGAGTTACAAAATAAAGGGGTTAAACTAATAAAACGTTTACAGTTTGTAAAATGGATCTTTTTACGCACGTCGATAAAAGGTACTATCAACTAGGAGAAGTAATTTTAATTTTGCCCGTCAAAAACTCCTAGTTTAAAAATAGACTATAATAAAGCTTGATTCACATATCAGGCAATGTTCGTTTCACGCAGGTTACGTTTCGGTCTTGGACAAATATTTTCTTATGTGTTACAATAATAATTGTACCGAGTGATTTTTTTTTTTTTTTTATCAACTCTTGCCATGAAATCTGGTCGGCATGTCTTAGCTTAAGTGAAAAGTACTTCATTGCACTCCTTGATGCTGTTTTACAGTAAAGCTAAGACATGCTGACCAAATTTCATGGCAAGAGTTGATAAAAAATTTTAAAAATCACCCAGTAGGATCTTCATATCGAGCGTTTATGCGGCACTCAATAAGTGTGAAAAAAAATTGCCAGAACCGAAACGTAAAGCTCATTGCCCGAATAATGTGAATCCAGTTGAAAATCAATTTTTAGTAGTTATGTAGTTATTGTATCTATGTACCATCGCCGGCACTAAAAGCAAAACGAAAAGCAATAAACTCGTTCGAAAATGAACCTTACACAGTTCTACTTACGGCCGTGGCCTTGGTATTGCGTTTCGTTTTAAGTGGCGGCTTTCAGAGTGAAAAAGGAACATCTTTATACGAATGTTTGTAAAAAATTATTGCCTTGCTTTTAATTTGGGTATTTTTATTTAATTTGTCAAAATAATATTAATGTCAAAATGACAGATGTTCATTTTAAAGCACGCTTCAATTAATTAAAATTTCGAGTGTAGTCGGTTTTTCTGATTACGATGGTAAGTTTCAAATTTAAGTTTCAAGCAAGGCTAGGTCATAACAATGGGCGCATTCAGGGACGCTCAGCGGCTGAGAGGCTAAGTAAGCAATTTCCCTGAACGGACAAGCTGACAGACCGCTGAAAGAAACCCGCTGAGATATTTACTCAGCGCATAAATTGAGTTCTTCAGCGCTATCAAAAAAAGTGGTGGGAGCATAATTTAAAGTTACCAGTTGAACTAACCGTGAACTAACCTGGCATTAAACAAATAATGTTCATAATTTTGCATTGTCATCATTATATAAATAATCTATAATTTACCATTATTCATATTTATAGTTAGAACTATTACACTCAAAACCAATAGATTAATACTAGCTACGTATTAATAGTAATATTTAAGGTTAACATAGGCAGGGGTAAGTGAACGGTTAAACTGGTCAGTATTCAATTTTTCCCGTCGATAATTGGTCAGATAATTTATTCTGACCATTGACTTGACGATTTTGTGCAGATTGACGGGATTGACCGTTTATTTAACTCGCCCATATAGTAAGTCAAGCTGTCAAAACGTGTGAGACAGCTGCCATTCAGAACTTCGTTCAGGGAATCACTGTGTGCTGACACTTAGAAAACGCTGACTAAATTACAGCTTAGCTAAGCCGCTGAGCGTCCCTGAATGCGCCCAATAACTAATAATTCACAGCCAACTACGAGGAGAAATTTAAAAAAGGCACGTTATTTAACACACCATGTACGGTAATGGAAATGCGCATAAATTTCATTTTTATGTGAAAATAAAATTTAATGTGCGTATTTTTCTATGTGGGCATTTTTCTGGGTGAGCATTTTTCGGTGTGAGCAATTTTCTGTGTGCGCAATTTTCTCTGTGGGCATTTTTCAGTGTGGGTAATTTTCCATGTGCGCATTTTTCTATGTGAGCATTTTTCGGTGTAAGCAATTTTCCGTGTACGCATTTTTCCATGTGGGCATTTTTCGATGTGCGCAATTTTCGTTGTGCGCTTTTTACTTGTCCGCATTTTTCGCTGTGGGCTTTTTTTTGTGCGCAATTTTCGTGTGCGCTTTTTTCGTGTACGCTTTTTTCTGGTCACCATATTTAATAATAGAAATATATAAAGTACTGGTACCTTCTGTTTGAGGTGGTAAATGCAGTGACGGTATACAATTAAATTTCAAATTAGCTCCACGTCGTCCAATAATTTTTCTTCTTGGGAAAAGTGTATGTCACATACCCGATAATTCTTTCTTACATCTTCACTTTCTAACAAGAGAAGCTGACGATTCTTCACTTTCTTCAACCATAATTTATATATCTACAAGTACATTTTTACATCACAATACATTACTGTCTCAGAGTCGCATAATGGATGATTTTGGCATGGGTGATGTAGAAAATATTCAATCCACACACAAAAAATATGCAGTCCACGTACATTTTTTTATTACTTATACTGTGTCCTTGGTGTCGACATAAGGTCGACATAACGTTATAGTTTACGGACAATGAATTGTTCTAACAAAACTATTACTAAATAATGCCTACCTTTTCATCTTTTGGGAACATGTGCATTTTTTGTTGGTTGTTATTGTTTTTGCACGACGGTACACAACACTAAATACCATTTTTAACAATTTCACTTTTTTACACTTTACAGAATACCACAATAAATATTAAATTAGTATTTTGTCACTTATTTGTAGTCTAATAAATGAGAAAATTGTAAAACGTACATTACATACAAGAAAAATACGCCCATGATTAATCACAGGGTTGCGTTCAAAAATGAACACCCGGCGTAAGGTGTGACCCGGCGAGGTGTTGTGACGTTTCATAGTGGAGTGCACACCGTATATGAACGCTTGGGGTGCATGTGGTGTGTCATGTGAGGATAATTTAAAGTTAAATGGACATATTATCAGTCATCACTGTCAGTGATTTTAGTATTTAACGGTTAATAAAATATTTTGATTACTTAACAGAATTTACAGCGGATTTAATAATAAGAAATTAGCTAATCGAAACTGATTTTCGCACGCTTGCTTCACATTGCGCATGACGGTAAATTTTTCCACTGTCGCGACCGAGGAACGAGGAGTGCACCCAAAGTGTGCGCCCGAATCTTTATTTGAACGCTTAGGGAGTTTCCTTTAATTCATTTTTGAACGCTTGAGGTTCGCCTAGGTATCACTCTTACCCCGGGGTGCGCCATTTTTGAACGCACTCCAGCACAACTTGTGATTCACATAAGCAAATTCTCATATTAATGTCTTGTTTTATCAACAATGGTATAATTTGTATTTCCCGCTCAAATGTTTGCACGACCTTGTACATAAGACTTTCCTACCCATGTTTAGGACCGTATTCAAGTATGCTTGGCATTCACCACGCCTATTTTTCTGTAGGTGGGGATACGCGATCTAAAATCTAGTACGCATTCATCTGTCAAATGTGCATTTGGAACACGGCATTAGTTTCGGAAAGTGGAAACAGATGGCGCCACGAAAATTACTCTCCGTTTATTTTAAATAAATTCTGAGTGTGCGCGAGCCACTAGGTTTACGAAAAACTTTTTATATCGCGTTAGTTCGATTTTAAATTGTGTGTCCTTGCGAGAAAAAAACGTACATGGCGTCTCTGAAATTGATTGTCGTTGTATTCGTTAACAATTGTCCTTGCAAATCACAAGAAGCTGCGCATGTCAGCACCGAACGAAAGGATATTTTGTTTCAATAAAATACGACTTAGTTTCGGAAAATTATTCTCCATTTGTTTTAACAAAATTCTGACTGTGCGCGAGCAACTAGGTTTACGAAAAACTTTTTATATCGCGTTCGGTTCGGTTTTAAATTGTATGTCCTTGCGAGAAATAAACATAGACGGCGTCTCTGAAATTGATTGTCGGTGTACTCGTTAACAATTGTCTTTGCAATTCACAAGAATGTGCGCCCGTCAATACCGAACGGACGAATTATTTTTATCAATAAAACACGTCATAGTTGCGGAAAACGTAAACAGATGACGCCACTAAAATTGCTTTCCGTTTATTTTTAACAAAATTCTGACTGCGCTTTAAAAAACCTCGGCGTTTTTATTTTGCTTTAATTCGGTTTCAAAATTGTGTTAGGTATGTAAACTCCTTACGAGACATAAACATAGATGGCGCTTCACCAAAATTAATTATCGTTGCATTCGTTAAAATTTTTGCAAATCACAAGATCTGTCTTTAAACGCAGATTGTGCTTTTATTTTATTTTCGCTCAACTTTAAGCAATTTCTTGCGGGAAATAAACATAGATGGCGCCACTTAAATTAATTGCCCTTGCATTCGTTAACAATTGTCTATGTAGATCACAAAACGTAAGTATTTAAATGTAGATTTTTATTTAGTTTTCTTTCGATTTTAGGTAAATTTGTTTCGTTAGATAGTCGTAGATGGCGTTGTAATTGTCGTTGCATTCGTCAACAATTATTGTCTTTGCGAATCAAAAGGCTTAAGTAATTAAACGCCTATGGCGTTTTTACTTTGTTTTCGCTCTATTTTAAATAAATTTGTTTCGAGAAGTACAGAAGATGGCGCCACTGAAATTAACTGTCGTTGCATTCGTTGACATCGTCTCTTTGTATAAATTACAAGGCCTAAGTATTTAGACGCAAAATTTGTTTTATTTTCGTTCGATGTTAAATAAATTCGTTGCAGAGAATATAAATAGGTGGCGCCAACAAGTTTGTTGATAAAAATACATACAGATGGCGCTACTGAAATTGTTGTCACATTTGCTTAACAAAATTTCCTTTGCGAATCATATCGTTTAAACGCAGATGGCATTTTGTTTTATATTTTAAGTTTTAAATAATTACTAGAAATAAACATAGATGGCACTAATCAAGTTAATCGCCGTTTCATTGGTTTAACAAAATTTTCATAGCAAATAATAATATTTGAACGCTGAAGAGGTTGCTCCCGATCGATGTTAAATTTACCCGAAAGATAGCGCTGACTAAATTTCACAACAAATTTGTCGAATTCTATACGTAGTTAGCTCTACCGAAATCTATCTTCGTTACCTTTCTTTTTAACAAAATTACATCGTTTAAACGCAGATCGCGTTTCGCTTTACTTCAGTTCGATTTTAAGTTTTACGTAATTGCGGTGTATTAATACAGATGGCGCAGCTCAAGCATCGCTGGTTTCTACAACAAAATCAACTGCCGCCGCCGCCGCCATTACATTTTTTTTAATGAAATTTTCTTTTCAAATCACATTGTTTAAAGACAGATGGCGTTTTGTTTGACTTCAAGACTACAAGTGACTTTAAGTCTTATGTAATTGCGACGAATAAACACAGAGGGCGCCAAATAAATTTCATTACAGATTCGCGGGTTTCTACAAGTTCACAACTCCGGTCCTCCTCATTAAAGATCCAAGTTTGTTCTCAAAGATCTCCGCTGAAGGCTTCGAAGCCCTTCCGGTTCACAACCAGCTTTCCGAGGGTGATTCCCCCAGGTTGAGAGGTCAGTTCTTCCACGCAAGTATAAATGGTTTATTTTTTACATAAACGGTTTCAGATGAGGCGTGGAAGACTTTGAGGGCCGCTTTAACTCTGCCTTCGATCAACACGAAGATGAGGTCGCTGTTCCTGTTAATGGAGGACCAAGCGCAGCAACTCGTGCACGTCCTGGAGAAGACCAGGAACCCCCAACAGTGGAGGAAGTACGCGAGTGATGTGATGACCGCTTGCATTTGCGGTTGCAATACACGCGAAGAAAAAAATCATGCGAATTTCAGAATCTGTCCCTCTTTAATAAAGGTAAAAAAAAATAATAGGTGATGGTCGTAACTTATTGAATTCAAATAAAAAAAAAATAATGACATCTGCAGTTCTTGCCAAATGAAAATTGTAAATCAATTGACTTGTTTAATTGGCAGTATTAGAGAATTAGAATATCTTATAAATCACGTGAATTATTTCAGCCTACTTGGGCCTCATCAGAGATATGTACTAAAAAATTACTTTTTCGAAAGGATAATAATTAAAATTATAACTTACATATTTTTGAATTTCCAATAACCCAAAACCAAACCCTGAAAGAAAACTTTTTGAAAAACTGTCTAATATTTTGCAAAATTGAAGGAAACAGTTATGCTTCATCTTTCAAAAGGCAAAATGTGACAGTAGAACTAAATAACGTAAGTAACTACGGAAACATTGAGTGAAATTAATGACATCTGCAGTTCTTGCCAAATGAAAATTGTAAATCAATTGACTTGTTTAATTGGCAGTAATTTTGCAAAATAATAGACAGTTTTTCGAAAAGTTTTCTTTCAGGGTTTGGTTTTGGGTTATTGGAAATTCAAAAATATGTAAGTTATAATTTTAATTATTATCCTTTCGAAAAAGTAATTTTTTAGTACATATCTCTGATGAGGCCCAAGTAGGCTGAAATAATTCACGTGATTTATAAGATATTCTAATTCTCTAATACTGCCAATTAAACAAGTCAATTGATTTAAAAAAAAATAGTTATTCGGAATTAACTCATTGGATCATCCCATCCCTTCGATCACCAAGAGCACGATCATCGATGTCATGAAAGGTAAAGAAAAAGAAGTGAAGTCGGAATTGTTGGAGCTCCTGATTGAAGCGAGGAAGTGCAGAAATCTTGCGGATGATTCCGGAAGTAACCCGAAAATACCGGAAGACCAAGTGCTGGCGCAAGCTCTGCTTTCTTTTGTTTCTGGTTCCCACACGGCGACCACGTTAATGTGTTTTCTGGCGTACGAATTGGCCAACAACCCTTATATCCAGAGGAAGTTGATCAAGGAAGTTGAGAAAACCCTGCAGGAGTGCGACGGTAAACTCACGTACGAAGCACTGATGGGAATGACCTACCTAGACAAGGTTGTATCTGGTATGTAAACAAAATTCTGAATTTTGCCGCAGCCTACATGTTTTCGAGATACAAATTCGGTAAATGTTCGACGGGACATTCAGTTATAATGCGTGCGACAGGGAACGCACCAGAAAAATAAAGAGAGAAATCTGACTAATCACTTGTTTTCGATGCCGCCCACCGCTCGCCGCGGCCCGCCCAACGGAATTAAAACAAACTTGCTATGTCCAGTACACAAATTTCCGAATCTGTATATCGTGTGTTTCGTTTTGAGTGGGAAGCGCACGCGCATTCCCTGATGTCATCAGTCTTGCAATAGGCTTGTGTAGCAAGGTAGGCGTGGCTTAGAAAAGTGGAAGTTAATGAAATACTCTGTGTATTGTTGCATTTTGAGTTTTACTGAATTTTAGTCTGAATTGATGGGTCGCGTTACCGGTCTCCGATGAATGGTTCCAGAATTTTAACTGTTGTTTTCCTTTTTTTATTCTTTTGTTTTTTTTTTATGTTAGAAAATCCTGCTAAATTTGTTTTGATTTTTAATCATTTCAACTGTCAATTTGACAGTTAAATGTACTTATAGGTTAGCTGTCAATTAACGGTACAAAGTCAGTTGTTACCCTTGACTAAACTGTTGCCAGATTTGTATCACTGTCCAAACACTTGAGGAAATTTTGAATTTTGTTTTTTTTTATGTCGTGAACTATTTCATGCTGTTCTGAATGGAATAGACGAACATAAGGCACCTAAGAATCGTTCAAAAAAAGTCAAACAAAGTCACCGTGTTAGATTTATTGTAGATTTCAATAAACGACATTCCAGTCCAGTCACACACTTTGACAAGTAAGTTTACTTACAGATTAGCTGCCGATAGTTAAAAAATCCGTCTGGCAACACTGTGTAGTATCTTTCAGCATTCCCAAACGAATTTATGATTGGCAATTAATCTGTAGGTAAACATAATTATCAAAGTGATAGCTGGCATGACTGACGTTTACTAAAATCTAGAGTAAATCTAACACGGTCACTTTGTTTTCTTTTTCTTTTTGGAACTATTTTGAATCATGCATTGTTGCCAGATATAGGTCACTATCCCATCATTGAGGAAATTTATTTTTTTTGTACGGGCAACGGAAAGGTTTTATAAACGTTACATAACGTCATCAAAATCTTTAACACTTGTAATTTTTCCAGACATCTCACAAATGTATAATATTTTTCCCGCAAAATGGATTTTCCTGTTTTTCCCTTCGCGCAAATTTTCGAATTTTTTTCTTTCACGATACGGGAAATTTCCCACGAGTTGGCAACACTGCTCGAGATGTGATCCATTTGTGATCTATTTCCAAATTTAAATGTACCGAATCTAAAAAAGCACAGCGGTGACGCAAGTGACGTTGTGAGGAGTCAATCTCAGAAACCCAGAAATTCGACATTTAAAAATTCAAAAATTTTTCGAAAGCCCTGAGTCTGTGACTTTTCGTAAATGAAATGTTTCTGTGCCCTTTACTTCGAGCATAACCCGAATCACATTCAAGCGTGTGTTTCACGCATGAAATACAAGTTCTAAAAAAATAAAATCAGTAACAACAATGTTGTTTACTCATCACAATGTTCCAGAAATTTCAGGTTGGCATCACGGCATCAATATAGCTGCGTTCGTTTATCCAACTCCGTTCACTCTATTTACTCTTTTCGCACATTTGTCTCGCTCTTACTTGTACTGAAACTCTCTCGCTGTCACTCTCTTGAAAGTGCGAAAAGAGTAAATAGAGTGAACAGAGTTGAATAAACGAATGCAGCTACGTTGTTCATAGTGTTGTTGACGGCAACGTCAAAATAATAATGTCGTCTTTTCGCTTCAATTACTCAACTTTTAGTGATATGTTAGTAACATTTGTTTTTTGTTATCAGTACGGTTGGAAACATTCGATGCATGCGCCAGGGCGTGCTCTATCTTTGTTTTGCACATCAAAATATATTCTTCCGTCTTTTGTTATTTTGGAATTAAAAAGGAACAAAAATGGCCTTATTTCAGAATTATTTGCTGGAATACCTCCAAATAAAGGCTGTTTCAAAATGACCGCAAGATTTGAATTTCGCGACATTTTCTTTTGATCAAAAGTGTTGCTCTAAAAATTTGATTACTGTCAAGTAGACGCATCCCGATTATCAGTCATGGAACGTTACACGACCGAACAGCGGATTTTAATAGTGAAAACTTATTTCAAAAAAGATAAAAGTTTAGTGCAAACAGTTCGCAGCATGCGTGCAATTTTTGGTCGACAAAACGCACCAAATTCTTCAATGGTTAAGAGATTGATCGAGAAATTCAATCGAACAGGCTCGGTTGTGAACGAGAAATCATCAGGTCGTCCTCAGTCAGGCCGGTCCATTGAGTCACTAAGGCAAAATTTTCAATGCACTGGCCTGACCGAGGACGACCTGATGATTTCTCGTTCACAACCGAGCCTGTTCGATTGAATTTCTCGATCAATCTCTTAACCGTTGAAGAATTTGGTGCGTTTTGTCGACCAAAAATTGCACGCATGCTGCGAACTGTTGGCGCTAAACTTTTATCTTTTTTGAAATAAGTTTTCAGTATTAAAATCCGCTGTTCGGTCGTGTAACGTTCCATGACTGATAATCGGGATGCGTCTACTTGACAGTAGTCAAATTTTTAGAGCAACACTTTTGATCAAAAGAAAATGTCGCGAAATTCAAATCTTGCGGTCATTTTGAAACACCCTTTATAAGCAGAGCATTCAGATATAGAAATTTATATTTCTTTAAAGATAAAATGTATTATGAATTTGATGATATATCGAATACATTAGTTAAATCTGATAAATTTGACTTGACAGTTTTTGGATTTAAATGTGGTCTGATCGATCAAATAATAAAACTAATTAATCGTCTGTGATCATTTTCATATGATTTTTTTTGTTTTCAATGTTACTCTAGCCACATCATTGATTTGAGTTTGATATAACATTACGTTAATTACTCATTTTTTTGAACAGCACATAATGAAAATAATACACATATTTTTTGTATATTCAAGTACCTTTTATTGTTCGATAAAGTCAATCAAGAGGATAACCTCATCAGATTTTCTGATAAACAGTTTTTTTTCGTGCAGAGGCACAGCAGACCATAGAAAACCGATAAGTTGTAATTCCTCTTTCTTTAAGTCATCCTCATTCAGAATAAAAGCTTCCTCAGTGTTGAAAAACGGGTGTGCGTGTTGATTTAATTTCTTCATCAAATTTTGATAAATATTATAATATTCGTCCTTATCGATTTTCCACTTTTTGAGTAGCTTGAGATTCTTATTGGCTAACACTTCAAATTTCTCTTTGTAGCTTCCCTCTACTTCAAAAAGGAATTCATCCATGATAAAACGCATGAAACTTCTTATAGTAAGAACTTTTTGTGATAATAATACCTTATAGTTTGCTGCGCACTAAAAAAAAAAAACAATGACAATTTTTTTTAAATACTTAATGAAACACGTTAACTTACCAGACGATCCTCCAATTTTTCTATTTCTGATTTAAATTTAAGTTCTTGTATTTCCAACTTTTGATCTCTAGTCTCTATCACTTGATCTCTAGTCTTTATCTCTTGATCTTTAGTCTGTAACAGAAGTTTCAAAGCATATTGTTGCTCATCTGATAATTTGTCCTTGATCGACGGCGGTATGTTAGAGAAATCCTGAAAAAGTTTTATGTTATTTGTGGTTATTTATAAATCAATAATTTACCATTGAAGAACGAAAAATCCTTACACACTTAGTCAAGTCAGCTGATTCCCGAAGTTGCACGCACAGAACAACTATTTGCACGACCACGAATGACAAGGGCGATATATCGTTACCGGTGACTTTAGGTATGTTTTCGTGAGTAACGCGGTTCAATGCCTGGTTTAAAGATTACGTCATCGATTACAGCGTCGCGAAAGCGTATTGGTTGAAATATTTCTATTGTACTTGGAAAAAGAGAAAACACAAAGGTCAACAGATGACAAATTTACTGCACACGCGTGCATTTAAAACATGTAAACCGGATTACAATGATTACCAGTCGAAAATAATGGAACCATGGATGCAGAAAATGTACACAGGTCGAAAGGTTCATCTATGTGTTACAGTAATCGCGTTCAAAAGTTGTAATCATGACGTCATAATTACTCACGAAAACGTTGTTGTTTAAAACACGCCGTCTTTCATCAGTCGCGAAAATATCCCTTTTGTCGCTGTTACCCGCTGAGCCTGAATTCTCGAAACGAGGGAGAGGGTTCGTTTTGCGGGAGTGACGTCAAAATGACGTAGACTCTCATATAAACCTATACAAACTTTTCGAGAAATGCGTCATTTTGACGTCGTTTTCGGGAGCGATCGCTCCTCCCCAGTTCGAGAATAACCCCCCTGGTCGCTGGAACTACCGGCGACTTGTGTAACATAAAACCAGCGACCGGTGACTAAAGAAAACTGTATGGTGCTTCTAACTCTCCCCACAGTATAAATATCTTAAGATATTTATACTGTGCTCTCCCGGTTACTTACTTGACGCTCATAAAGCGTTCATTGGCGATCGCTGTTGCTACGTCGCCGTTAGGCCTATGGAAGCTGATCACTTCTTTATTGAGAGCAGATTATTGTGTTGTTTCTGACAAGGATATTAGTTGTTACTCCTATTTATTTGCAGTATCACCGAAATATTGCTGGTGTCAAGTAAGAATCAGTCTAGTTTTCCGTATCAGTTATTACAATGCGAATGCAGTGACGTGGCAGTGACTACGTGATACGCGCAGCACGGAGAGCTTACCAGTGATATCGGTCGCCGTCGTAGATAAAGAAAGATATAGATGGGAGACATATATATTTTTCTCGCACGAGAACAGCGCCATCTCGTGTCTCTAGTCACGTACTATTTAATTTCAATGCAGGTTTCTTTCATTATTTCAAGTATTAATTTTGTCCGTTGTTTGACAGAATTTTTGAATTTTTTTTAGGAAAAAGAAAATGCTAAAATATTTTAATAGAACTACTGTAATATATGATATTAATAATTCTATTAAAACATTTAATATTTTCCATTACAGTCATAAAATAAAAATATTGCTATGCCGTTTAACCACTGGTTATGACCAGACTTTTAATGTGTCAAAAGTTTATCTTTTAACTATTTCATTAGTCTTGTGGTTTGCTTAGTAGCAATTTTTCTTTTTATAATTATCTTTTGTATGTAAATAAAATGGAACTATATATAAAGAGCAGCAGTAGAGATAAATAAAAATGCTAGATTTATGTTTAAACTTTTTTATTTTATTCAAATTTTTAAATGTTTTATAAAAACAATGATGTTAATAACAATAGTATTGATAACGATTATTAATTCAAATATATTTCCTTTATTTTTATTTCAAATATATCTTTTTAAATAAATTTTATCTATTATTTATTATAAATTGTATAAATCAGTCAATCAATAATAAGTGTTAACTGTAATAAGCTAATCGCTCAATGATAAGTGTAATAACTGTAATAAGCTAATCGCTCAATGATACGTGTTTTATATAATAAATCATTGCTTATACAGGGTGAGTTTTTTTCTATGTTTAGCATTGGGATCTCGGAAACTAGCAGAGCTAGAGAGACGGTTAAATGGGGAAAGATTTGTAGTTTTAGGAGCCCAGTTTAATGCAGCTTTTGTTTTTTTCTTAAAGTTCATGGCTGGCTAGATATTTTGAAAAAACTGATTCTTTATAAATTCGTTAAATGCATATAGCTCGGTTATTCTTGATTTTAGAGAAAAGTTGCAAGACAAAAGTTGTACAGAATTATGTTCTTAATTAAACAGTAGAACTAAATTTTCCATATAAGCTCTTATTTTTTAGTTATGACATAAACATCAGTTTTTTTAATGGAAACCATAGTAGGCCATGAATGAAAAAGAAAGGTCTTTTTTTTACCTTTTCAACGATGTAACATTCGATATGGTTATTTAAAAAAAACGTCGGAGATACGGCAGTTTTTCTCTTTCAAAATTGTTAATATGGTTGGCCATGGAAACAAAAGTTTATTGACAAATGCAAATTATAAATGATGAGCAAATAAAAATCAGATTAGAGTAGGCGGTGCAAAGAAAATGTATATCTGTGATTAAATAAAAAGTACAGTTATCGTAGTAACAGCGAATCACAAGACTCTATTTTGAATTTTAACGTACCATTAAATTTTAACAGCCTGTTAATAAGTTACAGAATAGCCCCTGATGACGGACGTTCTACTAGGAAAGCAGTAAATTCGATTTTAAAGAGGTATAATTTATGTATTGCAAATAATGGTGGTCTTTTCGAACATCTTTAGAAATATTTTTAGTTTATTTTTGTTCTCGATAGTTTAGATTTGTTAAAAAGGCTTCGGATTAGCAATATGAAGGACAAGTCCTACTCTCCGACCCTGGTATACTTGCAGTTGTTCATCTGGTGAATTTTTAAAGGTTCTTTTCAGAACCACAAGAATGATCTTCCAAGGTTTCGCTGCTTCGTGTTTGTAAACTATAAAATAATTTATACGTACGAATTATTGGTTTTGTATTTCAATGTTTCACATAGCTGTTTGATATTTAACAGTATTTTGAGTTGGTGATGAAAATGAACCCTGTCTCAACAAAAAGCGGTCATAAAGTGAGTGCTTACAAAAAAGAGTTGACTTTAAATCAATGTTAAAAATTTCCAAAATTGAAGAAAACATGAAATTATAGTGATACCGATGTTTTGAGGTTGAAGGGTCTCCTAGGAGGCTATTGAAATATTGAACCATTGTTGGTATTAGAGTTTTGATTCTAAAACGTATGTAAAAAAGAAACGGTGAACAAAAGTCAAAGTAATATAAGTGAGCAAGTAAAAATCAGATTAGAGTGGGCTGTGCAATGTTTGTGATAAACTGAATTAATTAATGTAATACATTCATGGACTGTCAAATGTATTGACCTTTTATTTAATCACAGACTTACATTTTTTTTGCAGCGCCTACTCTAATCTGATTTTTATTTGCTCACCATTTATAATTTGCATTTGTCAATAAACTTTTGTTTCCATGGCCAACCATATTAACAATTTTGAAAAAGAAAAACTGCCGTATCTCCGTCGTTTTTTTAAATAACCATATCGAATGTTACATCGTTGAAAAGGTAAAAAAAGACCTTTCTTTTTCATTCATGGCATACTATGGTTTCCATTTAAAAAAACTGATGTTTATGTCATAACTAAAAAATAAGAGCTTATATGGAAAATTTAGTTCTACTGTTTAATTAAGAACATAATTCTGTACAACTTTTGTCTTGCAACTTTTCTCTAAAATCAAGAAAAACCGAGCTATATGCATTTAACGAATTTATAAAAAATCAGTTTTTTCAAAATATCTAGCCAGCCATGAACTTTAAGAAAAAAACAAAAGCTGCATTAAACTGGGCTCCTAAAACTACAAATCTTTCCCCATTTAACCGTCTCTCTAGCTCTGCTAGTTTCCGAGATCCCAATGCTAAACATCGAAAAAAACTCACCCTGTATATGTCTAGTTAGTCAACCGACGGAAATTAATTTTAGTTCTGGACCAAGATTGATAGGGGGCGATGGACTGGAAGTGTAGCACTCCAGCAGACGTTAACAGGTTTGAATCTCCACTCATCAACTGATTCCAATAAATGCCGTCTTGATTTGTTTGCGCTGCGTTGCACTGTGGTGTTGCCGTGTATTTCACCGAGTTTCGTTATAGTTGTGAACATAATAAACTTCGCCGCAAAATTAGAGGATATTTAATGTTGTAGTAAATAAATTGAATATTTCAAAATAAATCAACTTATATTACAATTAAAATATGATTTTACATATATTCTCGATATTCCAACGCAAAAGTATTTAAAGAATAAAAAATTTAATCAAAAAGTCATAAATACAAAAATTGTTTTTTAAACAAAAAACGTCAAAAAGCTTGAAAAAGTCATTAGATGTGGTTGTCATCACGTTGTCATGAACAGAAATAGACAAAAACGCCACTTATCTGAAACAGGTCGTCAAATTGGTGACCCTGATGGAAGAAGGCTACACTCAGCAAGAAGTTGGCAGACGATTAGGGGTGGGTCAATCTGTGGTCAGCAGAGCTTTGCATAGGTACCGCGAAACTGGTAGCTATCAAAGGCGACGAGGCCAAGGCAGAAAAAAGAAAACCACAATTGCAGAATATCGCTTAATCAGAATAAGTGCAAAAAGGCGACGGTTTTCTACTGCTAGAGCGCTAAAAAACGACCTCCTGCTTGCCACTGGTACAGCAGTCAGTACGGATACCATTCGAAGGAGGCTTAAAGATGCTGCATTGAAGCCGTACCGACCAGCTACTGGATCAGTTTGAACAGCAGCCCACAGGAGAAACCGCTTAGTATTTGCTAGTAGGCATGCTGAGTGGCCGATTGAAGACTGGAGGCACGTTTTGTTCACCGATGAATCCAGATTCTGCCTTTCGACAAATGATCGACGTGCTAGAGTCTGGAGAGCCCCAGGTGAACGATTTACGCAGTGTGCCATACTAGAAGTCGAGCCATATGGTGGTGGATCCGTTATGGTGTGGGGTGGAATAAGCCTTGCTGATCGCACCAATCTTTTAAGAATAAATGGTTGACTGACTGGTGTACGATACAGGGATGAAATCATAATCCCTGTTGTAGAACCGTTTGGTGCTCTACATGGATCAGAATTTATTTTTATGCAAGACAACGCTCGGCCGCACATTACCAATGTTGTACGGCAGGAACTCGTTGCCGCCAATATCAATGTTCTTGAATGGCCACCACGTAGCCCTGATCTTAATCCCATAGAGCATCTTTAGGACAATATCGGGAGAAAGATTAGGGGTCTTGAAAATCCTCCGCAAACATTAGATGCGCTCTCCAATAATTTGCAAGAGGTTTGGGCAGTTATCGGCCAAGAGGAGATTGCTGCCTTAATAGAGAGCATGCCCAGAAGAATTGCAGCTTGCATAGCAGCAAGGGGTGGACATACCCGCTATTAATCGTTGTTTTGATTTTAAGTTTAATTTTTCGTTTTTACTATTTCTTGTTTATGTCTATGTAATGTTAGAGTTGGTATAAAAGTTATTGAATTCAATTTTGTTTTGTTTGCATTACAAAGTATGAAATAACTTATTTTAAGATTTTAAAAGCTATAATGCCATGTTGACCAAACATTTTTAGTATTTTACTAATTATCCTCTAATTTTGCGGCGAAGTGTACTTAAATTAGTCACATTTTCTTCAAATTTCTCGACGAATTTTTTAAGATGTCGGGGAACAAATGTAGTTATTTTATGTGCGAAAAGAGCCTGAGAAGAAACCCTGGACTTGGAAAATTTATTTTTTCCATTCATTACGATGTACGATGTAAAAAATGGATTATAAATTCAGGTTAACGAACATTGCCGCTATCAAGGGAAAGTCCCCAACCCGAAAATTCAAAAAACTGAAACTTTGTGGGTTAGTAGTTCACCCTACGGTGAACACGGAATTATTTTACCTGCCCAAAAAAGCCCTAAGTGAGCAACAACACCCTTTGAAATTTCTGCGATTTTCGGTTTTCTGCAAATAACTCGGCAACCGATAGAGATAAGGATTAAAATTATATGACAAAATATTTACAACACAACAAAAGCAAATGAAAATTAAAAAAAATTATTGGTGGACACTGGAACCATTTGGATCCTATTTCCATTGCGGCATTCTACATGTTTTAAATGGAACACTCTATGCTCGATATTTTGCTGGAAAATTCATTTTTTTTGCTTAATTAATACTTTTCAAATTTCATGTAAATACACAAATATACACACTCACAAACTTTTTTTGTCCGCGACTGTAGTACGATATTTTTGTAAATTTTAGTGTGATAACAAATAAAACCAAAGTCTCAAATGTTCCAAAACTAAAGTAATTAAACACAGGCTCTCGTTTTCCTGCAGATACAGGGTAGCCCAACGAAAACGAAACAAACTGAATATCTCTCAAGAAAATTTTTGTTTGAAAAAACGCAAAAATGGGTCGATTTATAATCCCAGGGGGACACTTTTCTATCCTATACCGAACCGTCATACGTCATCCCCCTCCCTTTCAGCTCTCTGACCAATAGAATTAAATAGGAAGTGTACCATGAATGGCATCTCATTGAAAAGGTAATTTTATAGAGTAATGTGAATATGAATGTCCGAAAACTTGATTTTAGCGCCCTCTTTCGGGGAAAAAATTGTTACAATTTAATAAAATTTAAGTAACGTTTGTGAAATCCGCCATTAGTCAGTTTTCAATATTTTTACGTAATTTCAATTCGCGCAGTGAATTACTATTAAAATTAGCTTTCATATGAGTTATCACACACTTTGGATTATTTAACAATTTTTTTCCCGAAAGAGGGCGCTAAAATAAAATTTTCGGACATGCATATTCACATTACTGAATTCTCTATAAAATTACCTTTTCAATGACATGCCATTCATGGTACATTCCCTATTTAAATTCTATTAGTTAGAGAGCTGGAAGGGAGGGGGATCACGTATGACAGTTCGGTATAGGATAGAAAAGTGTCCCCTTGGGGTTATAACATATGTCCAAATAAATTTCTGATAAAAGTAGGCCATGGAAGATAAATTATTACGTTATTTACATGAAAATATTGTCCAGTTCTTGAGTAGTTAAGTAAAATTGAAGTTTAATTCGCCATATCTTACAGCTTGATATGTCACAAGGGAGGAAGGATCTGACAAATGCATTGTAAATGTTCAGTTAGGTACCTTATATCTAAGTTTCAAATATTAGTTTGATAACTTAAAGGATTCAGAAGATGTTGCCAAAAGAAAAATAAGTTCATCACTCTTTCAGGGAATTATAACTCCCTTATTATTGACTTTTGGAAGAAAAGTATTGAAAAAAGTTGTTTCTTTTGCGCCTCTCTGTATACTGTTTCAGTCTCAAACGAGGGTTTGGGACATCCTGTATAATCCATGTTAAAGTAATTAGATATTTCTGTCTGGAAGGTAGAAAAGTACAGAGATTGGATGAGAGACCACATACTGTAATTAATTTTATTCATGATAAGACGGTCGAAAGAATTTTAAAAATTACTGCAGGAGAGATTAATTGCCATATAACAAAAATTATAAATCATCACAGAGCATCGTTAACTTTTGATTGCAATATCAATCAAATCAATATTAACACGTATCAGTTAAATACCAAAGAAAAATTTCATATTGTTATAAGAAACACAAATATGTTGTAAATTAATGTCAGTATTGCAAAATGTGAGTACAAACCCATTTTGTAAACATATTCACTCTCTTGTTGAGAACATCACTTAGGGGGGATAATACTTACGAAAAAAATAATTATTGTAATGAAAATGAGCAACCAGAAACATATTTGCTGTCTGCACCTATTACACCAAGTATAAAAAATAACACATGCAATAAAGTCAAAAATAAAAGTGATAATTTAATAAATAATTTGAAAGATGTATTTTTTTTTTAAAGAAGATCAACAATCACTTTCTGAAATATACCGAAAATTGAAGGAAACAATACCACTTTCAATATTATTAAAAGGCCCCATGTAGGTGTGAGTAGATATGAAGGAACATTAAAGGATATTCGGCGAATAGTTATTCAACGATTGTAAAACTAGACCTTAGTAATATCAGTTACAGAATCAGCAAATAAAAATAGCAGATGTCTTTCCATAGTACTAAAAGAAAAAGGCAAACCACAGAGAAAGAACTAAAAAAAAAAAAAACAGGTAGACAGAAATTGAGAACTTGAACATTATAAGTTATTTGTAATTTTTTTCATAATGTAATATTTTTTGTAATAACATATAAATAAATATTTGAATTTTTCAGTATGTTATAATGTAATATTTTTTGTAATAACATATAAATAAATATTTGAATTTTTCAGTATGTTATAATGAAATATTTTATGCCCTTAAATTAAACAATATTTTAAGTAATTTTGAAATGAACTTGGTTCAATATATTAATTTTTGTGGAAAATTTTAGCCTAATCAATCAATTTATTTTTTAATTTAAATTCTTCAGTGTCTCTTTTAATTACTCTTATGATCAAATATGTATTTAAGAGCTTCCGAAAACCTAACTTCCGTAGGCACAATTCAAATTAACCGCTAATTCTCTCCCACCACAAGAAGTCGGGCGGAGATTTTAGCCGCTCGTTAGATTTCAGTGACAGTAGATAAAATAATTTTTCTTTCAGCCGAGTTTCAAACTTTATAAACACATGCCGTTCATGTATTTTGTTTTAATCAACAGTTATTAGATGGCAGCACATTCTGAAGACTAAGTTGACTAACTATTAATACATAAACAATGAATAAATGTAATGAGTTAATCACTCAATGTTAATTACTTTTGTGTGGTGGAAGTTTGATGGTTAGAGTTAATCACTCCTTGGTGTTTGTCAGGTGAATGAGAGCGAATGTCAGTTCGAAGCGCTTTATATAGGCTTGTCCCCACTACGTCGGTGTTAGTTTTTTATTTTTGAAAAGCCAATGATTTATTTTATTTTTCCTTTGATGTTTATTCCATAAATTTTCAGTGAATCTTTTGTCCGTGTGTTTCGTCAATCATAAAATAATTTTCTATTTAAGATTTCATAATAAAATATTTTAACTTTGTCTTTGATTTTCTTAAATTTGAATCTAAAAATAGGGGTTCGAGGCTAAATGACGTCACGAATCCTACCTAGTTCGAGATTATCCTGTCATCTTGTAATTTGTCACAACGATGTACATGCTCGTGTCAGTGATTGTCAAATTATGTGGCTTTTTCATCAATTTGAACAAATTTCGGTAAGTTAAAACATTAGATTGAACTATTATTCAATATCAAACTTTAATTCTTTCAAACACAACAAAAAAAATTAATTAATAAATCCTAATTTTATTGCCTCGTATTTTTTTATTCTTAGGTTTTTTCCATTTGGCAATTTAACTACGAACTTTCTCAATCGGCCGTTTCTATGCCTGAAGTTCATATCATCTCCCTGCTTTTTATGAGTCGACATGACAGCTGTCACCGGAACATTTTCCTGGACCTTCAACATTGGCACATCAGCAGAAACGTTATGCTGCTCATCTTGTTTCCTGTCTGCCAACTCCTTAGCCTGTCCCTCGAGCCAGTTATAGAAGCTTTTTATATTATTAGCAACCCATGCTTCTTGCGTAGGTGAATTCAATAACAAAATTGAAGACTCTGGATCATACACTGTAAGATATAATTTAATTAGTATAATTTTTTATATATACTTAAATTGCCCCTGTGTTTCTGTTTTAGTTTAAGTTTTTTATCTAATGTTCGTGTTGGAAGTAAGAAAAATGGTATTCTTAAGGAATTTCTGTATGGTTCAAAGAATACACATAAAATTAAGGTATGTTACATTTTATTTGTAAAATAAATATTTAGATCTTTGTTTTATTGTTGTAGGTGAAGAATTTCCTTTGTATGTGAAGATAGGAAGTAACTCTGCTTATTTGAAGAATCCGAAGACTGTGTGTCCTTGTGAACATGACAATATGTAATATCAGATATAATTTATTGCAAATAACATTTTATAATATGTATTTATACTGATATGAAACTGTGACCTATTTAGATGTATTAAACATAAAGTCATATAGTTTCAAATTTCGTAAGACCGTGAAACATAATTTCTTGTCTTACTTAATATGCTGTTACATTGACATCTTGAATGTAAAATTTATTCACTTTAATAAATTACTAATTGAACATTTGTGATAAATTAATGATCATAATTATGTTGTAGCTTTCACGTATTTTTTCACGGCCTCCCGAGATCTGAAATTTGTGAAATCTCACACACAATCTCACACTATGAACAACTGATTACAAAATATAAGAAAATTAATAACTATAACATACTTCACAATGGAAATTTCACAATCAAATCTTACTAAAAAAAAGCGTAGTACTTATTATATTAATATACACTACAAAATTTCAATTTGTGATCAAAGGGCTGCTAGATGCAGAGATTTATACGTAACGTACCAATAATTCAATTTAAAAAAAATGAAAAATACCGATTTTACAAGAAAGAACATGACAATTCGTATTTCAAAAAAATTTAATCCATTACTTCACTATCTGTTATCACAGCATGCGGTGAAAGTCAAGTGAGAATGTGGTACTCTTGTACCATTGCTAACATAAAAAACTAGAACTAGTGAAGGAATGGATAATATTAATTAACAGTTAAATTTATGTGTGACGAATTTTCTGTGAAAATTTCCTGTGTTTCAAAAATTTTTGGTGTGCCAATAACTTAATAGGGTCATTACTGTTATACTGAATTTTCCCCCTCAAAATTTTATTAATATTCTTGCACCACGTGTATAAATGAAATTTTACTGTAGAAGTAATAAATAAATCTAAGACATCGTGTTCCTTATAACTTAATATTTCATTTTTTATATTTGCCAATAATATAAATTTTAATTTGCTGGCAACATTACTTTTATAACAAATACGCGGTAGAGTATTATCTAAAACATACATGCATTTCTTAAATAATTTAGTAAATGTTGTTGTAGGAGAAAGCAAGGCATTTGGGCGAAAACTTCTATTTTTGATAATAAAAGCATCCTCGTCACTCAACTTACATGTATCAAAACTTTTAACCTTTTAAAAAAAAAATTTTTGCTATGAAGCCAGCTATGTAGGTCAGCGTACTAGTTTTTACTAAAGAATAATTTAAATTGTCAGGTATAATAATTTCCTCAGTTATATCTTCCAAGAGTATTGGTCCATGGACAATTTCACGTTCTTCACATAAAAATTCCTTTAATGGATGCAGTATTCGCGCAGTGTCATCTTCACAGTTTGCATTACAGCTCATTGAGGCAACATTACCAACAACATTTGATTTGAAGGATGCAATAAATGAATAACATGTAGGGTAAACATTGCGGGCCCCATGACTTCTAATTCGTCCAAAAAAGTTCTCCACCGGATCTTGATTTATGTTACGTGGACATAAAAATTTGAAACCCTCATTTCTGAATTTTCTCCATATCTATACAAATGCTTTTAATGTATGACACCAGTTTTTTACTGAAGGAGGCACAACTTTATTTCTCCTTTCATTAAAAAACTCCATTGATTGGAAAACTCTTATTGCATCATGCCAGAACTGTTCATGCTTACTTGTTTTCAGTAACAGCACACCGAAGCTCCTTACCACTTTTATCCCTTAAAACTGCACCATTGACACTATCAAACGCTTTGTCCATAAATAATAAAAATTCGGCTGTTTCAGCAGCGCGAGGAGGCATGTGCTGCGAACCTGGAAAATAAAAATACTCTCTCATTTCCATTTCAAAAGAAATATAATTGTGCAAACAAATGTACCTACCTAATCGTGCTAACCCACGCATTACAGCTGCAACACGTTGACTAAGAACTTGTGCAGCAACACTGACTTATTTTCTTTAAGTTCTTTATATGAACGTCGGTTAGTTTGTTGCACATTCTGTATTCTTCCTTGTCCTCTTCTAATTCATATAATCTTCTTATATCTTCCCATGAGGCAATCTCAGTTTTATTATTTCGCCAAATAAAACGACAATTGTTTGCAAATAAATTATTTCTGATTCCCTTTAATAAATGTGGTGGATCAAAAAAGGGCACCACTTCTTCTTCATCCACAAGAAAACCGAAATATGTAATTTCCATGCTATTTGAAATGCAGTATTGCCTCGTTTCTTCATACAACATATTAATTGCTTTCACATTTGCACTACTTTGGTCACAGACAATTCCAATAACTTTTAATCCTACTGATCTTGGTTCTTGAATGACAAGTCTGATATTTTTTGAAATATAATCAGCTTTCATACTTCCACCATTAAAAAAGTAGCATAAAGGTTGTTTCCACTTTTTATGTATACCTCTTGCCATGAATACCATAGCTTTATCTGCAAATATAGGTGCTCTGTCGTTAAATCCATTATCTTGAAAGCCAATAATAATATCCTTGCTTGTACTATAGAGTAATGAAGGTTCCAATGCAATTTCATCAAATATTATTGTGCAGTACCGCTCTTCTATTTTCAGTTTTTCTACTTGTGCTTTCAAGCTATTCATCATAGCACTATTAATACCACTTTCTAAAGGAATTTTCTTCAACAAATTATTTAACGTTTTTATAGATGATAAAGCAAAATAATTACAGAGTAATCGATAGTCCTTTGGACTGTTTTTCATTAAGGTCAAAGCAAGGAGTTTATCATCAACAGAAAATCTTCTACCTTTAGGAATTTTCTTTTGTAAACGTAATTGCATTTGAACAAAATTGTATGATACAGGATTACGTCTCAAACTTAAATATTCTGATGAGGTTAAAATTTCTTCTGCTCTTTGAAGACGTGTCTTGAGGTTTGCTCGTTCTACAAATAAACGTTTTGCTGTTTTCCTCAAGTCACCTACTATTCGGTAAAGCTTTCTTGCCTTTGGGGTTAATTGATTATTTGTTGTAACTCCTAAAGAACGAAGGATGTTGCTTCGTTTTGATAAATCTGAAATGCATAATTAACATTTAGTAATGAATCTCATATACACGATTTCAAATACAATCAGTGATAAATGATAATATATGTTACGTAAATTATATTAGTGAATTTGATACAATATTATTTATATATGGTATTTAATAGAATTACCTTTGCATCTCCCAAAATTTACTGAGTGAATAGGAGTTGACATTTCAATACATGTCTTGTTCCCAGAAACTGAAGGACTGTCTACAACAGTTGCAATTAATATAAAAGAAGCCATTATTCATAATTTTCTTCTTTATTATTGATTGGCTTTGTTCAATGTGTGATAGTTAGAAATAGCAATTCACATAATTTGTCATTTTAATATACACCTTTAAGAATATAAGAACTAAATTAAAGTTTACTAGTCATCATTTTTGAGACATTTGGAATCTATTTATCTTTTTACTGAACTTATTTTGTAAACCATGAATTTGAGAGATCCAACCAATTCCACTTTGCTGTACTCTTAAAAGAAAACAATACCTTCTCCTACTGTTAGCTTATGGTGACTATTAATTCAGGAATTTCTGTATCTAAATCCATTTCTACAACATTGGTGGAAGGTTTTTCACTTTCTGTTACTATTTCCTCCTGCTCCAGCATAAGATTTATTGTAGATGTAGATGTAGAAGGTTGGTCAATTTCCATTTTGAAATTAGTGGACAATTGCTGTTCAGTAAGGACTAAAAAATAAGCACATTAAACCCCAAACTGTAATTAATTTACATAATTATACATATATATTTAATAATAGAAATATATAAAGTACTGGTACCTTCTGTTTGAGGTGGTAAATGCAGTGACGGTATACAATTAAATTTCAAATTAGCTCCACGTCGTCCAATAATTTTTCTTCTTGGGAAAAGTGTATGTCACATACCCGATAATTCTTTCTTACATCTTCACTTTCTAACAAGAGAAGCTGACGATTCTTCACTTTCTTCAACCATAATTTATATATCTACAAGTACATTTTTACATCACAATACATTACTGTCTCAGAGTCGCATAATGGATGATTTTGGCATGGGTGATGTAGAAAATATTCAATCCACACACAAAAAATATGCAGTCCACGTACATTTTTTTATTACTTATACTGTGTCCTTGGTGTCGACATAAGGTCGACATAACGTTATAGTTTACGGACAATGAATTGTTCTAACAAAACTATTACTAAATAATGCCTACCTTTTCATCTTTTGGGAACATGTGCATTTTTTGTTGGTTGTTATTGTTTTTGCACGACGGTACACAACACTAAATACCATTTTTAACAATTTCACTTTTTTACACTTTACAGAATACCACAATAAATATTAAATTAGTATTTTGTCACTTATTTGTAGTCTAATAAATGAGAAAATTGTAAAACGTACATTACATACAAGAAAAATACGCCCATGATTAATCACAGGGTTGCGTTCAAAAATGAACACCCGGCGTAAGGTGTGACCCGGCGAGGTGTTGTGACGTTTCATAGTGGAGTGCACACCGTATATGAACGCTTGGGGTGCATGTGGTGTGTCATGTGAGGATAATTTAAAGTTAAATGGACATATTATCAGTCATCACTGTCAGTGATTTTAGTATTTAACGGTTAATAAAATATTTTGATTACTTAACAGAATTTACAGCGGATTTAATAATAAGAAATTAGCTAATCGAAACTGATTTTCGCACGCTTGCTTCACATTGCGCATGACGGTAAATTTTTCCACTGTCGCGACCGAGGAACGAGGAGTGCACCCAAAGTGTGCGCCCGAATCTTTATTTGAACGCTTAGGGAGTTTCCTTTAATTCATTTTTGAACGCTTGAGGTTCGCCTAGGTATCACTCTTACCCCGGGGTGCGCCATTTTTGAACGCACTCCAGCACAACTTGTGATTCACATAAGCAAATTCTCATATTAATGTCTTGTTTTATCAACAATGGTATAATTTGTATTTCCCGCTCAAATGTTTGCACGACCTTGTACATAAGACTTTCCTACCCACGTTTAGGACCGTATTCAAGTATGCTTGGCATTCACCACGCCTATTTTTCTGTAGGTGGGGATACGCGATCTAAAATCTAGTACGCATTCATCTGTCAAATGTGCATTTGGAACACGGCATTAGTTTCGGAAAGTGGAAACAGATGGCGCCACGAAAATTACTCTCCGTTTATTTTAAATAAATTCTGAGTGTGCGCGAGCCACTAGGTTTACGAAAAACTTTTTATATCGCGTTAGTTCGATTTTAAATTGTGTGTCCTTGCGAGAAAAAAACGTACATGGCGTCTCTGAAATTGATTGTCGTTGTATTCGTTAACAATTGTCCTTGCAAATCACAAGAAGCTGCGCATGTCAGCACCGAACGAAAGGATATTTTGTTTCAATAAAATACGACTTAGTTTCGGAAAATTATTCTCCATTTGTTTTAACAAAATTCTGACTGTGCGCGAGCAACTAGGTTTACGAAAAACTTTTTATATCGCGTTCGGTTCGGTTTTAAATTGTATGTCCTTGCGAGAAATAAACATAGACGGCGTCTCTGAAATTGATTGTCGGTGTACTCGTTAACAATTGTCTTTGCAATTCACAAGAATGTGCGCCCGTCAATACCGAACGGACGAATTATTTTTATCAATAAAACACGTCATAGTTGCGGAAAACGTAAACAGATGACGCCACTAAAATTGCTTTCCGTTTATTTTTAACAAAATTCTGACTGCGCTTTAAAAAACCTCGGCGTTTTTATTTTGCTTTAATTCGGTTTCAAAATTGTGTTAGGTATGTAAACTCCTTACGAGACATAAACATAGATGGCGCTTCACCAAAATTAATTATCGTTGCATTCGTTAAAATTTTTGCAAATCACAAGATCTGTCTTTAAACGCAGATTGTGCTTTTATTTTATTTTCGCTCAACTTTAAGCAATTTCTTGCGGGAAATAAACATAGATGGCGCCACTTAAATTAATTGCCCTTGCATTCGTTAACAATTGTCTATGTAGATCACAAAACGTAAGTATTTAAATGTAGATTTTTATTTAGTTTTCTTTCGATTTTAGGTAAATTTGTTTCGTTAGATAGTCGTAGATGGCGTTGTAATTGTCGTTGCATTCGTCAACAATTATTGTCTTTGCGAATCAAAAGGCTTAAGTAATTAAACGCCTATGGCGTTTTTACTTTGTTTTCGCTCTATTTTAAATAAATTTGTTTCGAGAAGTACAGAAGATGGCGCCACTGAAATTAACTGTCGTTGCATTCGTTGACATCGTCTCTTTGTATAAATTACAAGGCCTAAGTATTTAGACGCAAAATTTGTTTTATTTTCGTTCGATGTTAAATAAATTCGTTGCAGAGAATATAAATAGGTGGCGCCAACAAGTTTGTTGATAAAAATACATACAGATGGCGCTACTGAAATTGTTGTCACATTTGCTTAACAAAATTTCCTTTGCGAATCATATCGTTTAAACGCAGATGGCATTTTGTTTTATATTTTAAGTTTTAAATAATTACTAGAAATAAACATAGATGGCACTAATCAAGTTAATCGCCGTTTCATTGGTTTAACAAAATTTTCATAGCAAATAATAATATTTGAACGCTGAAGAGGTTGCTCCCGATCGATGTTAAATTTACCCGAAAGATAGCGCTGACTAAATTTCACAACAAATTTGTCGAATTCTATACGTAGTTAGCTCTACCGAAATCTATCTTCGTTACCTTTCTTTTTAACAAAATTACATCGTTTAAACGCAGATCGCGTTTCGCTTTACTTCAGTTCGATTTTAAGTTTTACGTAATTGCGGTGTATTAATACAGATGGCGCAGCTCAAGCATCGCTGGTTTCTACAACAAAATCAACTGCCGCCGCCGCCGCCATTACATTTTTTTTAATGAAATTTTCTTTTCAAATCACATTGTTTAAAGACAGATGGCGTTTTGTTTGACTTCAAGACTACAAGTGACTTTAAGTCTTATGTAATTGCGACGAATAAACACAGAGGGCGCCAAATAAATTTCATTACAGATTCGCGGGTTTCTACAAGTTCACAACTCCGGTCCTCCTCATTAAAGATCCAAGTTTGTTCTCAAAGATCTCCGCTGAAGGCTTCGAAGCCCTTCCGGTTCACAACCAGCTTTCCGAGGGTGATTCCCCCAGGTTGAGAGGTCAGTTCTTCCACGCAAGTATAAATGGTTTATTTTTTACATAAACGGTTTCAGATGAGGCGTGGAAGACTTTGAGGGCCGCTTTAACTCTGCCTTCGATCAACACGAAGATGAGGTCGCTGTTCCTGTTAATGGAGGACCAAGCGCAGCAACTCGTGCACGTCCTGGAGAAGACCAGGAACCCCCAACAGTGGAGGAAGTACGCGAGTGATGTGATGACCGCTTGCATTTGCGGTTGCAATACACGCGAAGAAAAAAATCATGCGAATTTCAGAATCTGTCCCTCTTTAATAAAGGTAAAAAAAATAATAGGTGATGGTCGTAACTTATTGAATTCAAATAAAAAAAAAATAATGACATCTGCAGTTCTTGCCAAATGAAAATTGTAAATCAATTGACTTGTTTAATTGGCAGTATTAGAGAATTAGAATATCTTATAAATCACGTGAATTATTTCAGCCTACTTGGGCCTCATCAGAGATATGTACTAAAAAATTACTTTTTCGAAAGGATAATAATTAAAATTATAACTTACATATTTTTGAATTTCCAATAACCCAAAACCAAACCCTGAAAGAAAACTTTTTGAAAAACTGTCTAATATTTTGCAAAATTGAAGGAAACAGTTATGCTTCATCTTTCAAAAGGCAAAATGTGACAGTAGAACTAAATAACGTAAGTAACTACGGAAACATTGAGTGAAATTAATGACATCTGCAGTTCTTGCCAAATGAAAATTGTAAATCAATTGACTTGTTTAATTGGCAGTAATTTTGCAAAATAATAGACAGTTTTTCGAAAAGTTTTCTTTCAGGGTTTGGTTTTGGGTTATTGGAAATTCAAAAATATGTAAGTTATAATTTTAATTATTATCCTTTCGAAAAAGTAATTTTTTAGTACATATCTCTGATGAGGCCCAAGTAGGCTGAAATAATTCACGTGATTTATAAGATATTCTAATTCTCTAATACTGCCAATTAAACAAGTCAATTGATTTAAAAAAAAATAGTTATTCGGAATTAACTCATTGGATCATCCCATCCCTTCGATCACCAAGAGCACGATCATCGATGTCATGAAAGGTAAAGAAAAAGAAGTGAAGTCGGAATTGTTGGAGCTCCTGATTGAAGCGAGGAAGTGCAGAAATCTTGCGGATGATTCCGGAAGTAACCCGAAAATACCGGAAGACCAAGTGCTGGCGCAAGCTCTGCTTTCTTTTGTTTCTGGTTCCCACACGGCGACCACGTTAATGTGTTTTCTGGCGTACGAATTGGCCAACAACCCTTATATCCAGAGGAAGTTGATCAAGGAAGTTGAGAAAACCCTGCAGGAGTGCGACGGTAAACTCACGTACGAAGCACTGATGGGAATGACCTACCTAGACAAGGTTGTATCTGGTATGTAAACAAAATTCTGAATTTTGCCGCAGCCTACATGTTTTCGAGATACAAATTCGGTAAATGTTCGACGGGACATTCAGTTATAATGCGTGCGACAGGGAACGCACCAGAAAAATAAAGAGAGAAATCTGACTAATCACTTGTTTTCGATGCCGCCCACCGCTCGCCGCGGCCCGCCCAACGGAATTAAAACAAACTTGCTATGTCCAGTACACAAATTTCCGAATCTGTATATCGTGTGTTTCGTTTTGAGTGGGAAGCGCACGCGCATTCCCTGATGTCATCAGTCTTGCAATAGGCTTGTGTAGCAAGGTAGGCGTGGCTTAGAAAAGTGGAAGTTAATGAAATACTCTGTGTATTGTTGCATTTTGAGTTTTACTGAATTTTAGTCTGAATTGATGGGTCGCGTTACCGGTCTCCGATGAATGGTTCCAGAATTTTAACTGTTGTTTTCCTTTTTTTATTCTTTTGTTTTTTTTTTTATGTTAGAAAATCCTGCTAAATTTGTTTTGATTTTTAATCATTTCAACTGTCAATTTGACAGTTAAATGTACTTATAGGTTAGCTGTCAATTAACGGTACAAAGTCAGTTGTTACCCTTGACTAAACTGTTGCCAGATTTGTATCACTGTCCAAACACTTGAGGAAATTTTGAATTTTGTTTTTTTTTATGTCGTGAACTATTTCATGCTGTTCTGAATGGAATAGACGAACATAAGGCACCTAAGAATCGTTCAAAAAAAGTCAAACAAAGTCACCGTGTTAGATTTATTGTAGATTTCAATAAACGACATTCCAGTCCAGTCACACACTTTGACAAGTAAGTTTACTTACAGATTAGCTGCCGATAGTTAAAAAATCCGTCTGGCAACACTGTGTAGTATCTTTCAGCATTCCCAAACGAATTTATGATTGGCAATTAATCTGTAGGTAAACATAATTATCAAAGTGATAGCTGGCATGACTGACGTTTACTAAAATCTAGAGTAAATCTAACACGGTCACTTTGTTTTCTTTTTCTTTTTGGAACTATTTTGAATCATGCATTGTTGCCAGATATAGGTCACTATCCCATCATTGAGGAAATTTATTTTTTTTGTACGGGCAACGGAAAGGTTTTATAAACGTTACATAACGTCATCAAAATCTTTAACACTTGTAATTTTTCCAGACATCTCACAAATGTATAATATTTTTCCCGCAAAATGGATTTTCCTGTTTTTCCCTTCGCGCAAATTTTCGAATTTTTTTCTTTCACGATACGGGAAATTTCCCACGAGTTGGCAACACTGCTCGAGATGTGATCCATTTGTGATCTATTTCCAAATTTAAATGTACCGAATCTAAAAAAGCACAGCGGTGACGCAAGTGACGTTGTGAGGAGTCAATCTCAGAAACCCAGAAATTCGACATTTAAAAATTCAAAAATTTTTCGAAAGCCCTGAGTCTGTGACTTTTCGTAAATGAAATGTTTCTGTGCCCTTTACTTCGAGCATAACCCGAATCACATTCAAGCGTGTGTTTCACGCATGAAATACAAGTTCTAAAAAAATAAAATCAGTAACAACAATGTTGTTTACTCATCACAATGTTCCAGAAATTTCAGGTTGGCATCACGGCATCAATATAGCTGCGTTCGTTTATCCAACTCCGTTCACTCTATTTACTCTTTTCGCACATTTGTCTCGCTCTTACTTGTACTGAAACTCTCTCGCTGTCACTCTCTTGAAAGTGCGAAAAGAGTAAATAGAGTGAACAGAGTTGAATAAACGAATGCAGCTACGTTGTTCATAGTGTTGTTGACGGCAACGTCAAAATAATAATGTCGTCTTTTCGCTTCAATTACTCAACTTTTAGTGATATGTTAGTAACATTTGTTTTTTGTTATCAGTACGGTTGGAAACATTCGATGCATGCGCCAGGGCGTGCTCTATCTTTGTTTTGCACATCAAAATATATTCTTCCGTCTTTTGTTATTTTGGAATTAAAAAGGAACAAAAATGGCCTTATTTCAGAATTATTTGCTGGAATACCTCCAAATAAAGGCTGTTTCAAAATGACCGCAAGATTTGAATTTCGCGACATTTTCTTTTGATCAAAAGTGTTGCTCTAAAAATTTGATTACTGTCAAGTAGACGCATCCCGATTATCAGTCATGGAACGTTACACGACCGAACAGCGGATTTTAATAGTGAAAACTTATTTCAAAAAAGATAAAAGTTTAGTGCAAACAGTTCGCAGCATGCGTGCAATTTTTGGTCGACAAAACGCACCAAATTCTTCAATGGTTAAGAGATTGATCGAGAAATTCAATCGAACAGGCTCGGTTGTGAACGAGAAATCATCAGGTCGTCCTCAGTCAGGCCGGTCCATTGAGTCACTAAGGCAAAATTTTCAATGCACTGGCCTGACCGAGGACGACCTGATGATTTCTCGTTCACAACCGAGCCTGTTCGATTGAATTTCTCGATCAATCTCTTAACCGTTGAAGAATTTGGTGCGTTTTGTCGACCAAAAATTGCACGCATGCTGCGAACTGTTGGCGCTAAACTTTTATCTTTTTTGAAATAAGTTTTCAGTATTAAAATCCGCTGTTCGGTCGTGTAACGTTCCATGACTGATAATCGGGATGCGTCTACTTGACAGTAGTCAAATTTTTAGAGCAACACTTTTGATCAAAAGAAAATGTCGCGAAATTCAAATCTTGCGGTCATTTTGAAACACCCTTTATAAGCAGAGCATTCAGATATAGAAATTTATATTTCTTTAAAGATAAAATGTATTATGAATTTGATGATATATCGAATACATTAGTTAAATCTGATAAATTTGACTTGACAGTTTTTGGATTTAAATGTGGTCTGATCGATCAAATAATAAAACTAATTAATCGTCTGTGATCATTTTCATATGATTTTTTTTGTTTTCAATGTTACTCTAGCCACATCATTGATTTGAGTTTGATATAACATTACGTTAATTACTCATTTTTTTGAACAGCACATAATGAAAATAATACACATATTTTTTGTATATTCAAGTACCTTTTATTGTTCGATAAAGTCAATCAAGAGGATAACCTCATCAGATTTTCTGATAAACAGTTTTTTTTCGTGCAGAGGCACAGCAGACCATAGAAAACCGATAAGTTGTAATTCCTCTTTCTTTAAGTCATCCTCATTCAGAATAAAAGCTTCCTCAGTGTTGAAAAACGGGTGTGCGTGTTGATTTAATTTCTTCATCAAATTTTGATAAATATTATAATATTCGTCCTTATCGATTTTCCACTTTTTGAGTAGCTTGAGATTCTTATTGGCTAACACTTCAAATTTCTCTTTGTAGCTTCCCTCTACTTCAAAAAGGAATTCATCCATGATAAAACGCATGAAACTTCTTATAGTAAGAACTTTTTGTGATAATAATACCTTATAGTTTGCTGCGCACTAAAAAAAAAAAACAATGACAATTTTTTTTAAATACTTAATGAAACACGTTAACTTACCAGACGATCCTCCAATTTTTCTATTTTTGATTTAAATTTAAGTTCTTGTATTTCCAACTTTTGATCTCTAGTCTCTATCACTTGATCTCTAGTCTTTATCTCTTGATCTTTAGTCTGTAACAGAAGTTTCAAAGCATATTGTTGCTCATCTGATAATTTGTCCTTGATCGACGGCGGTATGTTAGAGAAATCCTGAAAAAGTTTTATGTTATTTGTGGTTATTTATAAATCAATAATTTACCATTGAAGAACGAAAAATCCTTACACACTTAGTCAAGTCAGCTGATTCCCGAAGTTGCACGCACAGAACAACTATTTGCACGACCACGAATGACAAGGGCGATATATCGTTACCGGTGACTTTAGGTATGTTTTCGTGAGTAACGCGGTTCAATGCCTGGTTTAAAGATTACGTCATCGATTACAGCGTCGCGAAAGCGTATTGGTTGAAATATTTCTATTGTACTTGGAAAAAGAGAAAACACAAAGGTCAACAGATGACAAATTTACTGCACACGCGTGCATTTAAAACATGTAAACCGGATTACAATGATTACCAGTCGAAAATAATGGAACCATGGATGCAGAAAATGTACACAGGTCGAAAGGTTCATCTATGTGTTACAGTAATCGCGTTCAAAAGTTGTAATCATGACGTCATAATTACTCACGAAAACGTTGTTGTTTAAAACACGCCGTCTTTCATCAGTCGCGAAAATATCCCTTTTGTCGCTGTTACCCGCTGAGCCTGAATTCTCGAAACGAGGGAGAGGGTTCGTTTTGCGGGAGTGACGTCAAAATGACGTAGACTCTCATATAAACCTATACAAACTTTTCGAGAAATGCGTCATTTTGACGTCGTTTTCGGGAGCGATCGCTCCTCCCCAGTTCGAGAATAACCCCCCTGGTCGCTGGAACTACCGGCGACTTGTGTAACATAAAACCAGCGACCGGTGACTAAAGAAAACTGTATGGTGCTTCTAACTCTCCCCACAGTATAAATATCTTAAGATATTTATACTGTGCTCTCCCGGTTACTTACTTGACGCTCATAAAGCGTTCATTGGCGATCGCTGTTGCTACGTCGCCGTTAGGCCTATGGAAGCTGATCACTTCTTTATTGAGAGCAGATTATTGTGTTGTTTCTGACAAGGATATTAGTTGTTACTCCTATTTATTTGCAGTATCACCGAAATATTGCTGGTGTCAAGTAAGAATCAGTCTAGTTTTCCGTATCAGTTATTACAATGCGAATGCAGTGACGTGGCAGTGACTACGTGATACGCGCAGCACGGAGAGCTTACCAGTGATATCGGTCGCCGTCGTAGATAAAGAAAGATATAGATGGGAGACATATATATTTTTCTCGCACGAGAACAGCGCCATCTCGTGTCTCTAGTCACGTACTATTTAATTTCAATGCAGGTTTCTTTCATTATTTCAAGTATTAATTTTGTCCGTTGTTTGACAGAATTTTTGAATTTTTTTTAGGAAAAAGAAAATGCTAAAATATTTTAATAGAACTACTGTAATATATGATATTAATAATTCTATTAAAACATTTAATATTTTCCATTACAGTCATAAAATAAAAATATTGCTATGCCGTTTAACCACTGGTTATGACCAGACTTTTAATGTGTCAAAAGTTTATCTTTTAACTATTTCATTAGTCTTGTGGTTTGCTTAGTAGCAATTTTTCTTTTTATAATTATCTTTTGTATGTAAATAAAATGGAACTATATATAAAGAGCAGCAGTAGAGATAAATAAAAATGCTAGATTTATGTTTAAACTTTTTTATTTTATTCAAATTTTTAAATGTTTTATAAAAACAATGATGTTAATAACAATAGTATTGATAACGATTATTAATTCAAATATATTTCCTTTATTTTTATTTCAAATATATCTTTTTAAATAAATTTTATCTATTATTTATTATAAATTGTATAAATCAGTCAATCAATAATAAGTGTTAACTGTAATAAGCTAATCGCTCAATGATAAGTGTAATAACTGTAATAAGCTAATCGCTCAATGATACGTGTTTTATATAATAAATCATTGCTTATACAGGGTGAGTTTTTTTCTATGTTTAGCATTGGGATCTCGGAAACTAGCAGAGCTAGAGAGACGGTTAAATGGGGAAAGATTTGTAGTTTTAGGAGCCCAGTTTAATGCAGCTTTTGTTTTTTTCTTAAAGTTCATGGCTGGCTAGATATTTTGAAAAAACTGATTCTTTATAAATTCGTTAAATGCATATAGCTCGGTTATTCTTGATTTTAGAGAAAAGTTGCAAGACAAAAGTTGTACAGAATTATGTTCTTAATTAAACAGTAGAACTAAATTTTCCATATAAGCTCTTATTTTTTAGTTATGACATAAACATCAGTTTTTTTAATGGAAACCATAGTAGGCCATGAATGAAAAAGAAAGGTCTTTTTTTTACCTTTTCAACGATGTAACATTCGATATGGTTATTTAAAAAAAACGTCGGAGATACGGCAGTTTTTCTCTTTCAAAATTGTTAATATGGTTGGCCATGGAAACAAAAGTTTATTGACAAATGCAAATTATAAATGATGAGCAAATAAAAATCAGATTAGAGTAGGCGGTGCAAAGAAAATGTATATCTGTGATTAAATAAAAAGTACAGTTATCGTAGTAACAGCGAATCACAAGACTCTATTTTGAATTTTAACGTACCATTAAATTTTAACAGCCTGTTAATAAGTTACAGAATAGCCCCTGATGACGGACGTTCTACTAGGAAAGCAGTAAATTCGATTTTAAAGAGGTATAATTTATGTATTGCAAATAATGGTGGTCTTTTCGAACATCTTTAGAAATATTTTTAGTTTATTTTTGTTCTCGATAGTTTAGATTTGTTAAAAAGGCTTCGGATTAGCAATATGAAGGACAAGTCCTACTCTCCGACCCTGGTATACTTGCAGTTGTTCATCTGGTGAATTTTTAAAGGTTCTTTTCAGAACCACAAGAATGATCTTCCAAGGTTTCGCTGCTTCGTGTTTGTAAACTATAAAATAATTTATACGTACGAATTATTGGTTTTGTATTTCAATGTTTCACATAGCTGTTTGATATTTAACAGTATTTTGAGTTGGTGATGAAAATGAACCCTGTCTCAACAAAAAGCGGTCATAAAGTGAGTGCTTACAAAAAAGAGTTGACTTTAAATCAATGTTAAAAATTTCCAAAATTGAAGAAAACATGAAATTATAGTGATACCGATGTTTTGAGGTTGAAGGGTCTCCTAGGAGGCTATTGAAATATTGAACCATTGTTGGTATTAGAGTTTTGATTCTAAAACGTATGTAAAAAAGAAACGGTGAACAAAAGTCAAAGTAATATAAGTGAGCAAGTAAAAATCAGATTAGAGTGGGCTGTGCAATGTTTGTGATAAACTGAATTAATTAATGTAATACATTCATGGACTGTCAAATGTATTGACCTTTTATTTAATCACAGACTTACATTTTTTTTGCAGCGCCTACTCTAATCTGATTTTTATTTGCTCACCATTTATAATTTGCATTTGTCAATAAACTTTTGTTTCCATGGCCAACCATATTAACAATTTTGAAAAAGAAAAACTGCCGTATCTCCGTCGTTTTTTTAAATAACCATATCGAATGTTACATCGTTGAAAAGGTAAAAAAAGACCTTTCTTTTTCATTCATGGCATACTATGGTTTCCATTTAAAAAAACTGATGTTTATGTCATAACTAAAAAATAAGAGCTTATATGGAAAATTTAGTTCTACTGTTTAATTAAGAACATAATTCTGTACAACTTTTGTCTTGCAACTTTTCTCTAAAATCAAGAAAAACCGAGCTATATGCATTTAACGAATTTATAAAAAATCAGTTTTTTCAAAATATCTAGCCAGCCATGAACTTTAAGAAAAAAACAAAAGCTGCATTAAACTGGGCTCCTAAAACTACAAATCTTTCCCCATTTAACCGTCTCTCTAGCTCTGCTAGTTTCCGAGATCCCAATGCTAAACATCGAAAAAAACTCACCCTGTATATGTCTAGTTAGTCAACCGACGGAAATTAATTTTAGTTCTGGACCAAGATTGATAGGGGGCGATGGACTGGAAGTGTAGCACTCCAGCAGACGTTAACAGGTTTGAATCTCCACTCATCAACTGATTCCAATAAATGCCGTCTTGATTTGTTTGCGCTGCGTTGCACTGTGGTGTTGCCGTGTATTTCACCGAGTTTCGTTATAGTTGTGAACATAATAAACTTCGCCGCAAAATTAGAGGATATTTAATGTTGTAGTAAATAAATTGAATATTTCAAAATAAATCAACTTATATTACAATTAAAATATGATTTTACATATATTCTCGATATTCCAACGCAAAAGTATTTAAAGAATAAAAAATTTAATCAAAAAGTCATAAATACAAAAATTGTTTTTTAAACAAAAAACGTCAAAAAGCTTGAAAAAGTCATTAGATGTGGTTGTCATCACGTTGTCATGAACAGAAATAGACAAAAACGCCACTTATCTGAAACAGGTCGTCAAATTGGTGACCCTGATGGAAGAAGGCTACACTCAGCAAGAAGTTGGCAGACGATTAGGGGTGGGTCAATCTGTGGTCAGCAGAGCTTTGCATAGGTACCGCGAAACTGGTAGCTATCAAAGGCGACGAGGCCAAGGCAGAAAAAAGAAAACCACAATTGCAGAATATCGCTTAATCAGAATAAGTGCAAAAAGGCGACGGTTTTCTACTGCTAGAGCGCTAAAAAACGACCTCCTGCTTGCCACTGGTACAGCAGTCAGTACGGATACCATTCGAAGGAGGCTTAAAGATGCTGCATTGAAGCCGTACCGACCAGCTACTGGATCAGTTTGAACAGCAGCCCACAGGAGAAACCGCTTAGTATTTGCTAGTAGGCATGCTGAGTGGCCGATTGAAGACTGGAGGCACGTTTTGTTCACCGATGAATCCAGATTCTGCCTTTCGACAAATGATCGACGTGCTAGAGTCTGGAGAGCCCCAGGTGAACGATTTACGCAGTGTGCCATACTAGAAGTCGAGCCATATGGTGGTGGATCCGTTATGGTGTGGGGTGGAATAAGCCTTGCTGATCGCACCAATCTTTTAAGAATAAATGGTTCACTGACTGGTGTACGATACAGGGATGAAATCATAATCCCTGTTGTAGAACCGTTTGGTGCTCTACATGGATCAGAATTTATTTTTATGCAAGACAACGCTCGGCCGCACATTACCAATGTTGTACGGCAGGAACTCGTTGCCGCCAATATCAATGTTCTTGAATGGCCACCACGTAGCCCTGATCTTAATCCCATAGAGCATCTTTAGGACAATATCGGGAGAAAGATTAGGGGTCTTGAAAATCCTCCGCAAACATTAGATGCGCTCTCCAATAATTTGCAAGAGGTTTGGGCAGTTATCGGCCAAGAGGAGATTGCTGCCTTAATAGAGAGCATGCCCAGAAGAATTGCAGCTTGCATAGCAGCAAGGGGTGGACATACCCGCTATTAATCGTTGTTTTGATTTTAAGTTTAATTTTTCGTTTTTACTATTTCTTGTTTATGTCTATGTAATGTTAGAGTTGGTATAAAAGTTATTGAATTCAATTTTGTTTTGTTTGCATTACAAAGTATGAAATAACTTATTTTAAGATTTTAAAAGCTATAATGCCATGTTGACCAAACATTTTTAGTATTTTACTAATTATCCTCTAATTTTGCGGCGAAGTGTACTTAAATTAGTCACATTTTCTTCAAATTTCTCGACGAATTTTTTAAGATGTCGGGGAACAAATGTAGTTATTTTATGTGCGAAAAGAGCCTGAGAAGAAACCCTGGACTTGGAAAATTTATTTTTTCCATTCATTACGATGTACGATGTAAAAAATGGATTATAAATTCAGGTTAACGAACATTGCCGCTATCAAGGGAAAGTCCCCAACCCGAAAATTCAAAAAACTGAAACTTTGTGGGTTAGTAGTTCACCCTACGGTGAACACGGAATTATTTTACCTGCCCAAAAAAGCCCTAAGTGAGCAACAACACCCTTTGAAATTTCTGCGATTTTCGGTTTTCTGCAAATAACTCGGCAACCGATAGAGATAAGGATTAAAATTATATGACAAAATATTTACAACACAACAAAAGCAAATGAAAATTAAAAAAAATTATTGGTGGACACTGGAACCATTTGGATCCTATTTCCATTGCGGCATTCTACATGTTTTAAATGGAACACTCTATGCTCGATATTTTGCTGGAAAATTCATTTTTTTTGCTTAATTAATACTTTTCAAATTTCATGTAAATACACAAATATACACACTCACAAACTTTTTTTGTCCGCGACTGTAGTACGATATTTTTGTAAATTTTAGTGTGATAACAAATAAAACCAAAGTCTCAAATGTTCCAAAACTAAAGTAATTAAACACAGGCTCTCGTTTTCCTGCAGATACAGGGTAGCCCAACGAAAACGAAACAAACTGAATATCTCTCAAGAAAATTTTTGTTTGAAAAAACGCAAAAATGGGTCGATTTATAATCCCAGGGGGACACTTTTCTATCCTATACCGAACCGTCATACGTCATCCCCCTCCCTTTCAGCTCTCTGACCAATAGAATTAAATAGGAAGTGTACCATGAATGGCATCTCATTGAAAAGGTAATTTTATAGAGTAATGTGAATATGAATGTCCGAAAACTTGATTTTAGCGCCCTCTTTCGGGGAAAAAATTGTTACAATTTAATAAAATTTAAGTAACGTTTGTGAAATCCGCCATTAGTCAGTTTTCAATATTTTTACGTAATTTCAATTCGCGCAGTGAATTACTATTAAAATTAGCTTTCATATGAGTTATCACACACTTTGGATTATTTAACAATTTTTTTCCCGAAAGAGGGCGCTAAAATAAAATTTTCGGACATGCATATTCACATTACTGAATTCTCTATAAAATTACCTTTTCAATGACATGCCATTCATGGTACATTCCCTATTTAAATTCTATTAGTTAGAGAGCTGGAAGGGAGGGGGATCACGTATGACAGTTCGGTATAGGATAGAAAAGTGTCCCCTTGGGGTTATAACATATGTCCAAATAAATTTCTGATAAAAGTAGGCCATGGAAGATAAATTATTACGTTATTTACATGAAAATATTGTCCAGTTCTTGAGTAGTTAAGTAAAATTGAAGTTTAATTCGCCATATCTTACAGCTTGATATGTCACAAGGGAGGAAGGATCTGACAAATGCATTGTAAATGTTCAGTTAGGTACCTTATATCTAAGTTTCAAATATTAGTTTGATAACTTAAAGGATTCAGAAGATGTTGCCAAAAGAAAAATAAGTTCATCACTCTTTCAGGGAATTATAACTCCCTTATTATTGACTTTTGGAAGAAAAGTATTGAAAAAAGTTGTTTCTTTTGCGCCTCTCTGTATACTGTTTCAGTCTCAAACGAGGGTTTGGGACATCCTGTATAATCCATGTTAAAGTAATTAGATATTTCTGTCTGGAAGGTAGAAAAGTACAGAGATTGGATGAGAGACCACATACTGTAATTAATTTTATTCATGATAAGACGGTCGAAAGAATTTTAAAAATTACTGCAGGAGAGATTAATTGCCATATAACAAAAATTATAAATCATCACAGAGCATCGTTAACTTTTGATTGCAATATCAATCAAATCAATATTAACACGTATCAGTTAAATACCAAAGAAAAATTTCATATTGTTATAAGAAACACAAATATGTTGTAAATTAATGTCAGTATTGCAAAATGTGAGTACAAACCCATTTTGTAAACATATTCACTCTCTTGTTGAGAACATCACTTAGGGGGGATAATACTTACGAAAAAAATAATTATTGTAATGAAAATGAGCAACCAGAAACATATTTGCTGTCTGCACCTATTACACCAAGTATAAAAAATAACACATGCAATAAAGTCAAAAATAAAAGTGATAATTTAATAAATAATTTGAAAGATGTATTTTTTTTTTAAAGAAGATCAACAATCACTTTCTGAAATATACCGAAAATTGAAGGAAACAATACCACTTTCAATATTATTAAAAGGCCCCATGTAGGTGTGAGTAGATATGAAGGAACATTAAAGGATATTCGGCGAATAGTTATTCAACGATTGTAAAACTAGACCTTAGTAATATCAGTTACAGAATCAGCAAATAAAAATAGCAGATGTCTTTCCATAGTACTAAAAGAAAAAGGCAAACCACAGAGAAAGAACTAAAAAAAAAAAACAGGTAGACAGAAATTGAGAACTTGAACATTATAAGTTATTTGTAATTTTTTTCATAATGTAATATTTTTTGTAATAACATATAAATAAATATTTGAATTTTTCAGTATGTTATAATGTAATATTTTTTGTAATAACATATAAATAAATATTTGAATTTTTCAGTATGTTATAATGAAATATTTTATGCCCTTAAATTAAACAATATTTTAAGTAATTTTGAAATGAACTTGGTTCAATATATTAATTTTTGTGGAAAATTTTAGCCTAATCAATCAATTTATTTTTTAATTTAAATTCTTCAGTGTCTCTTTTAATTACTCTTATGATCAAATATGTATTTAAGAGCTTCCGAAAACCTAACTTCCGTAGGCACAATTCAAATTAACCGCTAATTCTCTCCCACCACAAGAAGTCGGGCGGAGATTTTAGCCGCTCGTTAGATTTCAGTGACAGTAGATAAAATAATTTTTCTTTCAGCCGAGTTTCAAACTTTATAAACACATGCCGTTCATGTATTTTGTTTTAATCAACAGTTATTAGATGGCAGCACATTCTGAAGACTAGGTTGACTAACTATTAATACATAAACAATGAATAAATGTAATGAGTTAATCACTCAATGTTAATTACTTTTGTGTGGTGGAAGTTTGATGGTTAGAGTTAATCACTCCTTGGTGTTTGTCAGGTGAATGAGGTTAGAGTTAATCACTCCTTGGTGTTTGTCAGGTGAATGAGAGCGAATGTCAGTTCGAAGCGCTTTATATAGGCTTGTCCCCACTACGTCGGTGTTAGTTTTTTATTTTTGAAAAGCCAATGATTTATTTTATTTTTCCTTTGATGTTTATTCCATAAATTTTCAGTGAATCTTTTGTCCGTGTGTTTCGTCAATCATAAAATAATTTTCTATTTAAGATTTCATAATAAAATATTTTAACTTTGTCTTTGATTTTCTTAAATTTGAATCTAAAAATAGGGGTTCGAGGCTAAATGACGTCACGAATCCTACCTAGTTCGAGATTATCCTGTCATCTTGTAATTTGTCACAACGATGTACATGCTCGTGTCAGTGATTGTCAAATTATGTGGCTTTTTCATCAATTTGAACAAATTTCGGTAAGTTAAAACATTAGATTGAACTATTATTCAATATCAAACTTTAATTCTTTCAAACACAACAAAAAAAATTAATTAATAAATCCTAATTTTATTGCCTCGTATTTTTTTATTCTTAGGTTTTTTCCATTTGGCAATTTAACTACGAACTTTCTCAATCGGCCGTTTCTATGCCTGAAGTTCATATCATCTCCCTGCTTTTTATGAGTCGACATGACAGCTGTCACCGGAACATTTTCCTGGACCTTCAACATTGGCACATCAGCAGAAACGTTATGCTGCTCATCTTGTTTCCTGTCTGCCAACTCCTTAGCCTGTCCCTCGAGCCAGTTATAGAAGCTTTTTATATTATTAGCAACCCATGCTTCTTGCGTAGGTGAATTCAATAACAAAATTGAAGACTCTGGATCATACACTGTAAGATATAATTTAATTAGTATAATTTTTTATATATACTTAAATTGCCCCTGTGTTTCTGTTTTAGTTTAAGTTTTTTATCTAATGTTCGTGTTGGAAGTAAGAAAAATGGTATTCTTAAGGAATTTCTGTATGGTTCAAAGAATACACATAAAATTAAGGTATGTTACATTTTATTTGTAAAATAAATATTTAGATCTTTGTTTTATTGTTGTAGGTGAAGAATTTCCTTTGTATGTGAAGATAGGAAGTAACTCTGCTTATTTGAAGAATCCGAAGACTGTGTGTCCTTGTGAACATGACAATATGTAATATCAGATATAATTTATTGCAAATAACATTTTATAATATGTATTTATACTGATATGAAACTGTGACCTATTTAGATGTATTAAACATAAAGTCATATAGTTTCAAATTTCGTAAGACCGTGAAACATAATTTCTTGTCTTACTTAATATGCTGTTACATTGACATCTTGAATGTAAAATTTATTCACTTTAATAAATTACTAATTGAACATTTGTGATAAATTAATGATCATAATTATGTTGTAGCTTTCACGTATTTTTTCACGGCCTCCCGAGATCTGAAATTTGTGAAATCTCACACACAATCTCACACTATGAACAACTGATTACAAAATATAAGAAAATTAATAACTATAACATACTTCACAATGGAAATTTCACAATCAAATCTTACTAAAAAAAAGCGTAGTACTTATTATATTAATATACACTACAAAATTTCAATTTGTGATCAAAGGGCTGCTAGATGCAGAGATTTATACGTAACGTACCAATAATTCAATTTAAAAAAAATGAAAAATACCGATTTTACAAGAAAGAACATGACAATTCGTATTTCAAAAAAATTTAATCCATTACTTCACTATCTGTTATCACAGCATGCGGTGAAAGTCAAGTGAGAATGTGGTACTCTTGTACCATTGCTAACATAAAAAACTAGAACTAGTGAAGGAATGGATAATATTAATTAACAGTTAAATTTATGTGTGACGAATTTTCTGTGAAAATTTCCTGTGTTTCAAAAATTTTTGGTGTGCCAATAACTTAATAGGGTCATTACTGTTATACTGAATTTTCCCCCTCAAAATTTTATTAATATTCTTGCACCACGTGTATAAATGAAATTTTACTGTAGAAGTAATAAATAAATCTAAGACATCGTGTTCCTTATAACTTAATATTTCATTTTTTATATTTGCCAATAATATAAATTTTAATTTGCTGGCAACATTACTTTTATAACAAATACGCGGTAGAGTATTATCTAAAACATACATGCATTTCTTAAATAATTTAGTAAATGTTGTTGTAGGAGAAAGCAAGGCATTTGGGCGAAAACTTCTATTTTTGATAATAAAAGCATCCTCGTCACTCAACTTACATGTATCAAAACTTTTAACCTTTTAAAAAAAAAATTTTTGCTATGAAGCCAGCTATGTAGGTCAGCGTACTAGTTTTTACTAAAGAATAATTTAAATTGTCAGGTATAATAATTTCCTCAGTTATATCTTCCAAGAGTATTGGTCCATGGACAATTTCACGTTCTTCACATAAAAATTCCTTTAATGGATGCAGTATTCGCGCAGTGTCATCTTCACAGTTTGCATTACAGCTCATTGAGGCAACATTACCAACAACATTTGATTTGAAGGATGCAATAAATGAATAACATGTAGGGTAAACATTGCGGGCCCCATGACTTCTAATTCGTCCAAAAAAGTTCTCCACCGGATCTTGATTTATGTTACGTGGACATAAAAATTTGAAACCCTCATTTCTGAATTTTCTCCATATCTATACAAATGCTTTTAATGTATGACACCAGTTTTTTACTGAAGGAGGCACAACTTTATTTCTCCTTTCATTAAAAAACTCCATTGATTGGAAAACTCTTATTGCATCATGCCAGAACTGTTCATGCTTACTTGTTTTCAGTAACAGCACACCGAAGCTCCTTACCACTTTTATCCCTTAAAACTGCACCATTGACACTATCAAACGCTTTGTCCATAAATAATAAAAATTCGGCTGTTTCAGCAGCGCGAGGAGGCATGTGCTGCGAACCTGGAAAATAAAAATACTCTCTCATTTCCATTTCAAAAGAAATATAATTGTGCAAACAAATGTACCTACCTAATCGTGCTAACCCACGCATTACAGCTGCAACACGTTGACTAAGAACTTGTGCAGCAACACTGACTTATTTTCTTTAAGTTCTTTATATGAACGTCGGTTAGTTTGTTGCACATTCTGTATTCTTCCTTGTCCTCTTCTAATTCATATAATCTTCTATCTTCCCATGAGGCAATCTCAGTTTTATTATTTCGCCAAATAAAACGACAATTGTTTGCAAATAAATTATTTCTGATTCCCTTTAATAAATGTGGTGGATCAAAAAAGGGCACCACTTCTTCTTCATCCACAAGAAAACCGAAATATGTAATTTCCATGCTATTTGAAATGCAGTATTGCCTCGTTTCTTCATACAACATATTAATTGCTTTCACATTTGCACTACTTTGGTCACAGACAATTCCAATAACTTTTAATCCTACTGATCTTGGTTCTTGAATGACAAGTCTGATATTTTTTGAAATATAATCAGCTTTCATACTTCCACCATTAAAAAAGTAGCATAAAGGTTGTTTCCACTTTTTATGTATACCTCTTGCCATGAATACCATAGCTTTATCTGCAAATATAGGTGCTCTGTCGTTAAATCCATTATCTTGAAAGCCAATAATAATATCCTTGCTTGTACTATAGAGTAATGAAGGTTCCAGTGCAATTTCATCAAATATTATTGTGCAGTACCGCTCTTCTATTTTCAGTTTTTCTACTTGTGCTTTCAAGCTATTCATCATAGCACTATTAATACCACTTTCTAAAGGAATTTTCTTCAACAAATTATTTAACGTTTTTATAGATGATAAAGCAAAATAATTACAGAGTAATCGATAGCCCTTTGGACTGTTTTTCATTAAGGTCAAAGCAAGGAGTTTATCATCAACAGAAAATCTTCTACCTTTAGGAATTTTCTTTTGTAAACGTAATTGCATTTGAACAAAATTGTATGATACAGGATTACGTCTCAAACTTAAATATTCTGATGAGGTTAAAATTTCTTCTGCTCTTTGAAGACGTGTCTTGAGGTTTGCTCGTTCTACAAATAAACGTTTTGCTGTTTTCCTCAAGTCACCTACTATTCGGTAAAGCTTTCTTGCCTTTGGGGTTAATTGATTATTTGTTGTAACTCCTAAAGAACGAAGGATGTTGCTTCGTTTTGATAAATCTGAAATGCATAATTAACATTTAGTAATGAATCTCATATACACGATTTCAAATACAATCAGTGATAAATGATAATATATGTTACGTAAATTATATTAGTGAATTTGATACAATATTATTTATATATGGTATTTAATAGAATTACCTTTGCATCTCCCAAAATTTACTGAGTGAATAGGAGTTGACATTTCAATACATGTCTTGTTCCCAGAAACTGAAGGACTGTCTACAACAGTTGCAATTAATATAAAAGAAGCCATTATTCATAATTTTCTTCTTTATTATTGATTGGCTTTGTTCAATGTGTGATAGTTAGAAATAGCAATTCACATAATTTGTCATTTTAATATACACCTTTAAGAATATAAGAACTAAATTAAAGTTTACTAGTCATCATTTTTGAGACATTTGGAATCTATTTATCTTTTTACTGAACTTATTTTGTAAACCATGAATTTGAGAGATCCAACCAATTCCACTTTGCTGTACTCTTAAAAGAAAACAATACCTTCTCCTACTGTTAGCTTATGGTGACTATTAATTCAGAAATTTCTGTATCTAAATCCATTTCTACAACATTGGTGGAAGGTTTTTCACTTTCTGTTACTATTTCCTCCTGCTCCAGCATAAGATTTATTGTAGATGTAGATGTAGAAGGTTGGTCAATTTCCATTTTGAAATTAGTGGACAATTGCTGTTCAGTAAGGACTAAAAAATAAGCACATTAAACCCCAAACTGTAATTAATTTACATAATTATACATATATATTTAATAATAGAAATATATAAAGTACTGGTACCTTCTGTTTGAGGTGGTAAATGCAGTGACGGTATACAATTAAATTTCAAATTAGCTCCACGTCGTCCAATAATTTTTCTTCTTGGGAAAAGTGTATGTCACATACCCGATAATTCTTTCTTACATCTTCACTTTCTAACAAGAGAAGCTGACGATTCTTCACTTTCTTCAACCATAATTTATATATCTACAAGTACATTTTTACATCACAATACATTACTGTCTCAGAGTCGCATAATGGATGATTTTGGCATGGGTGATGTAGAAAATATTCAATCCACACACAAAAAATATGCAGTCCACGTACATTTTTTTATTACTTATACTGTGTCCTTGGTGTCGACATAAGGTCGACATAACGTTATAGTTTACGGACAATGAATTGTTCTAACAAAACTATTACTAAATAATGCCTACCTTTTCATCTTTTGGGAACATGTGCATTTTTTGTTGGTTGTTATTGTTTTTGCACGACGGTACACAACAGTAAAATACCATTTTTAACAATTTCACTTTTTTACACTTTACAGAATACCACAATAAATATTAAATTAGTATTTTGTCACTTATTTGTAGTCTAATAAATGAGAAAATTGTAAAACGTACAACGAAAAATACGCCCATGATTAATCACAGGGTTGCGTTCAAAAATGAACACCCGGCGTAAGGTGTGACCCGGCGAGGTGTTGTGACGTTTCATAGTGGAGTGCACACCGTATATGAACGCTTGGGGTGCATGTGGTGTGTCATGTGAGGATAATTTAAAGTTAAATGGACATATTATCAGTCATCACTGTCAGTGATTTTAGTATTTAACGGTTAATAAAATATTTTGATTACTTAACAGAATTTACAGCGGATTTAATAATAAGAAATTAGCTAATCGAAACTGATTTTCGCACGCTTGCTTCACATTGCGCATGACGGTAAATTTTTCCACTGTCGCGACCGAGGAACGAGGAGTGCACCCAAAGTGTGCGCCCGAATCTTTATTTGAACGCTTAGGGAGTTTCCTTTAATTCATTTTTGAACGCTTGAGGTTCGCCTAGGTATCACTCTTACCCCGGGGTGCGCCATTTTTGAACGCACTCCAGCACAACTTGTGATTCACATAAGCAAATTCTCATATTAATGTCTTGTTTTATCAACAATGGTATAATTTGTATTTCCCGCTCAAATGTTTGCACGACCTTGTACATAAGACTTTCCTACCCATGTTTAGGACCGTATTCAAGTATGCTTGGCATTCACCACGCCTATTTTTCTGTAGGTGGGGATACGCGATCTAAAATCTAGTACGCATTCATCTGTCAAATGTGCATTTGGAACACGGCATTAGTTTCGGAAAGTGGAAACAGATGGCGCCACGAAAATTACTCTCCGTTTATTTTAAATAAATTCTGAGTGTGCGCGAGCCACTAGGTTTACGAAAAACTTTTTATATCGCGTTAGTTCGATTTTAAATTGTGTGTCCTTGCGAGAAAAAAACGTACATGGCGTCTCTGAAATTGATTGTCGTTGTATTCGTTAACAATTGTCCTTGCAAATCACAAGAAGCTGCGCATGTCAGCACCGAACGAAAGGATATTTTGTTTCAATAAAATACGACTTAGTTTCGGAAAATTATTCTCCATTTGTTTTAACAAAATTCTGACTGTGCGCGAGCAACTAGGTTTACGAAAAACTTTTTATATCGCGTTCGGTTCGGTTTTAAATTGTATGTCCTTGCGAGAAATAAACATAGACGGCGTCTCTGAAATTGATTGTCGGTGTACTCGTTAACAATTGTCTTTGCAATTCACAAGAATGTGCGCCCGTCAATACCGAACGGACGAATTATTTTTATCAATAAAACACGTCATAGTTGCGGAAAACGTAAACAGATGGCGCCACTAAAATTGCTTTCCGTTTATTTTTAACAAAATTCTGACTGCGCTTTAAAAAACCTCGACGTTTTTATTTTGCTTTAATTCGGTTTCAAAATTGTGTTAGGTATGTAAACTCCTTACGAGACATAAACATAGATGGCGCTTCACCAAAATTAATTATCGTTGCATTCGTTAAAATTTTTGCAAATCACAAGATCTGTCTTTAAACGCAGATTGTGCTTTTATTTTATTTTCGCTCAACTTTAAGCAATTTCTTGCGGGAAATAAACATAGATGGCGCCACTTAAATTAATTGCCCTTGCATTCGTTAACAATTGTCTACGTAGATCACAAAACGTAAGTATTTAAATGTAGATTTTTATTTAGTTTTCTTTCGATTTTAGGTAAATTTGTTTCGTTAGATAGTCGTAGATGGCGTTGTAATTGTCGTTGCATTCGTCAACAATTATTGTCTTTGCGAATCAAAAGGCTTAAGTAATTAAACGCCTATGACGTTTTTACTTTGTTTTCGCTCTATTTTAAATAAATTTGTTTCGAGAAGTACAGAAGATGGCGCCACTGAAATTAACTGTCGTTGCATTCGTTGACATCGTCTCTTTGTATAAATTACAAGGCCTAAGTATTTAGACGCAAAATTTGTTTTATTTTCGTTCGATGTTAAATAAATTCGTTGCAGAGAATATAAATAGGTGGCGCCAACAAGTTTGTTGATAAAAATACATACAGATGGCGCTACTGAAATTGTTGTCACATTTGCTTAACAAAATTTCCTTTGCGAATCAAAAAAATTCGACATTTAAAAATTCAAAAATTTTTCGAAAGCCCTGAGACTGTGACTTTTCGTAAATGAAATGTTTCTGTGCCCGTTACTTCGAGCATAACCCGAATCACATTCAAGCGTGTGTTTCACGCATGAAATACAAGTTCTAAAAAAATAAAATCAGTAACAACAATGTTGTTTACTCATCACAATGTTCCAGAAATTTCAGGTTGGCATCACGGCATCAATATAGCTGCGTTCGTTTATCCAACTCCGTTCACTCTATTTACTCTTTTCGCACATTTGTCTCGCTCTTACTTGTACTGAAACTCTCTCGCTGTCACTCTCTTGAAAGTGCGAAAAGAGTAAATAGAGTGAACAGAGTTGAATAAACGAATGCAGCTACGTTGTTCATAGTGTTGTTGACGGCAACGTCAAAATAATAATGTCGTCTTTTCGCTTCAATTACTCAACTTTTAGTGATATGTTAGTAACATTTGTTTTTTGTTATCAGTACGGTTGGAAACATTCGATGCATGCGCCAGGGCGTGCTCTATCTTTGTTTTGCACATCAAAATATATTCTTCCGTCTTTTGTTATTTTGGAATTAAAAAGGAACAAAAATGGCCTTATTTCAGAATTATTTGCTGGAATACCTCCAAATAAAGGCTGTTTCAAAATGACCGCAAGATTTGAATTTCGCGACATTTTCTTTTGATCAAAAGTGTTGCTCTAAAAATTTGATTACTGTCAAGTAGACGCATCCCGATTATCAGTCATGGAACGTTACACGACCGAACAGCGGATTTTAATAGTGAAAACTTATTTCAAAAAAGATAAAAGTTTAGTGCAAACAGTTCGCAGCATGCGTGCAATTTTTGGTCGACAAAACGCACCAAATTCTTCAATGGTTAAGAGATTGATCGAGAAATTCAATCGAACAGGCTCGGTTGTGAACGAGAAATCATCAGGTCGTCCTCAGTCAGGCCGGTCCATTGAGTCACTAAGGCAAAATTTTCAATGCACTGGCCTGACCGAGGACGACCTGATGATTTCTCGTTCACAACCGAGCCTGTTCGATTGAATTTCTCGATCAATCTCTTAACCGTTGAAGAATTTGGTGCGTTTTGTCGACCAAAAATTGCACGCATGCTGCGAACTGTTGGCGCTAAACTTTTATCTTTTTTGAAATAAGTTTTCAGTATTAAAATCCGCTGTTCGGTCGTGTAACGTTCCATGACTGATAATCGGGATGCGTCTACTTGACAGTAGTCAAATTTTTAGAGCAACACTTTTGATCAAAAGAAAATGTCGCGAAATTCAAATCTTGCGGTCATTTTGAAACACCCTTTATAAGCAGAGCATTCAGATATAGAAATTTATATTTCTTTAAAGATAAAATGTATTATGAATTTGATGATATATCGAATACATTAGTTAAATCTGATAAATTTGACTTGACAGTTTTTGGATTTAAATGTGGTCTGATCGATCAAATAATAAAACTAATTAATCGTCTGTGATCATTTTCATATGATTTTTTTTGTTTTCAATGTTACTCTAGCCACATCATTGATTTGAGTTTGATATAACATTACGTTAATTACTCATTTTTTTGAACAGCACATAATGAAAATAATACACATATTTTTTGTATATTCAAGTACCTTTTATTGTTCGATAAAGTCAATCAAGAGGATAACCTCATCAGATTTTCTGATAAACAGTTTTTTTTCGTGCAGAGGCACAGCAGACCATAGAAAACCGATAAGTTGTAATTCCTCTTTCTTTAAGTCATCCTCATTCAGAATAAAAGCTTCCTCAGTGTTGAAAAACGGGTGTGCGTGTTGATTTAATTTCTTCATCAAATTTTGATAAATATTATAATATTCGTCCTTATCGATTTTCCACTTTTTGAGTAGCTTGAGATTCTTATTGGCTAACACTTCAAATTTCTCTTTGTAGCTTCCCTCTACTTCAAAAAGGAATTCATCCATGATAAAACGCATGAAACTTCTTATAGTAAGAACTTTTTGTGATAATAATACCTTATAGTTTGCTGCGCACTAAAAAAAAAAAACAATGACAATTTTTTTTAAATACTTAATGAAACACGTTAACTTACCAGACGATCCTCCAATTTTTCTATTTCTGATTTAAATTTAAGTTCTTGTATTTCCAACTTTTGATCTCTAGTCTTTATCACTTGATCTTTAGTCTCTATCACTTGATCTCTAGTCTTTATCTCTTGATCTTTAGTCTTTATCTCTAGATCTTTAGTCTGTAAGAGAAGTTTCAAAGCATATTGTTGCTCATCTGATAACTTGTCCTTGATCGACGGCGGTATGTTAGAGAAATCCTGAAAAAACTTTATGTTATTTGTGGTTATTTATAAATCAATAATTTACCATTGAAGAACGAAAAATCCTTACACACTTAGTCAAGTCAGCTGATTCCCGAAGTTGCACGCACAGAACAACTATTTGCACGACCACGAATGACAAGGGCGATATATCGTTACCGGTGACTTTAGGTATGTTTTCGTGAGTAACGCGGTTCAATGCCTGGTTTAAAGATTACGTCATCGATTACAGCGTCGCGAAAGCGTATTGGTTGAAATATTTCTATTGTACTTGGAAAAAGAGAAAACACAAAGGTCAACAGATGACAAATTTACTGCACACGCGTGCATTTAAAACATGTAAACCGGATTACAATGATTACCAGTCGAAAATAATGGAACCATGGATGCAGAAAATGTACACAGGTCGAAAGGTTCATCCATGTGTTACAGTAACCGCGTTCAAAAGTTGTAACCATGACGTCATAATTACTCACGAAAACGTTGTTGTTTAAAACACGCCGTCTTTCATCCGTCGCGAAAATATCCCTTTTGTCGCTGTTACTCGCTGGGCCTGAATTCTCGAAACGAGGGAGAGGGTTCGTTTTGCGGGAGTGACGTCAAAATGACGTAGACTCTCATATAAACCTATACAAACTTTTCGAGAAATGCGTCATTTTGACGTCATTTTCGGGAGCGATCGCTCCTCCCCAGTTCGAGAATAACCCCCCTGGTCGCTGGAACTACCGGCGACTTGTGTAACATAAAACCAGCGACCGGTGACTAAAGAAAACTGTATGGTGCTTCTAACTCTCCCCACAGTATAAATATCTTAAGATATTTGTACTGTGCTCTCCCGGTTACTTACTTGACGCTCATAAAGCGTTCATTGGCGATCGCTGTTGCTACGTCGCCGTTAGGCCTATGGAAGCTGATCACTTCTTTATTGAGAGCAGATTATTGTGTTGTTTCTGACAAGGATATTAGTTGTTACTCCTATTTATTTGCAGTATCACCGAAATATTGCTGGTGTCAAGTAAGAATCAGTCTAGTTTTCCGTATCAGTTATTACAATGCGAATGCAGTGACGTGGCAGTGACTACGTGATACGCGCAGCACGGGGAGCTTACCAGTGATATCGGTCGCCGTCATAGATAAAGAAAGATATAGATGGGAAAGACATATATATTTTTCTCGCACGAGAACAGCGCCATCTCGTGTCTCTAGTCACGTACTATTTTAATTTTCAATGCAGGTTTCTTTCATTATTTCAAGTATTAATTTTGTCCGTTGTTTGACATAATTTTTGAATTTTTTTTAGGAAAAAGAAAATGCTAAAATATTTTAATAGAACTACTGTAATATATGATATTAATAATTCTATTAAAACATTTGATATTTTCCATTACAGTCATAAAATAAAAATATGTAATATCAGATATAATTTATTGCAAATAACATTTTATAATATGTATTTATACTGATATGAAACTGTGACCTATTTAGATGTATTAAACATAAAGTCATATAGTTTCAAATTTCGTAAGACCGTGAAACATAATTTCTTGTCTTACTTAATATGCTGTTACATTGACATCTTGAATGTAAAATTTATTCACTTTAATAAATTACTAATTGAACATTTGTGATAAATTAATGATCATAATTATGTTGTAGCTTTCACGTATTTTTTCACGGCCTCCTGAGATCTGTGAAATCTCACACACAATCTCATATTATGAACAACTGATTACAAAATATAAGAAAATTAATAACTATAACATACTTCACAATGGAAATTTTACAATCAAATCTTACTAAAAAAAAGCGTAGTACTTATTATATTAATATACACTACAAAATTTCAATTTGTGATCAAAGGGCTGCTAGATGCAGAGATTTATACGTAACGTACCAATAATTCAATTTAAAAAAAATGAAAAATACCGATTTTACAAGAAAGAACATGACAATTCGTATTTCAAAAAAATTTAATCCATTACTTCACTATCTGTTATCACAGCATGCGGTGAAAGTCAAGTGAGAATGTGGTACTCTTGTACCATTGCTAACATAAAAAACTAGAACTAGTGAAGGAATGGATAATATTAATTAACAGTTAAATTTATGTGTGACGAATTTTCTGTGAATATTTCCTCTCTCTCGCTGTCAGTCTTGAAAGTGCGAAAAGAGTAAATAGAGTGAACAGAGTTGAATAAACGAATGCAGCTACGTTGTTCATAGTGTTGTTGACGGCAACGTCAAAATAATAATGTCGTCTTTTCGCTTCAATTACTCAACTTTTAGTGATATGTTAGTAACATTTGTTTTTTGTTATCAGTACGGTTGGAAACATTCGATGCATGTGCCAGGGCGTGCTCTATCTTTGTTTTGCACATCAAAATATATTCTTCCGTCTTTTGTTATTTTGGAATTAAAAAGGAACATGAATTTGTGTTATTATTGAATACCAAAGAAAATAGACACATAGAAAAAGTTCTTTTGGGTAACGAAGTGACTTTAGGTAAATAATGTAATTTTCAACAACAAAATCGCTAGTTATGGGAATGCCCACGCGCCTTAATTATTTGTCACTTTGTATAACAGATGGCGCTAAGTTAACCAGGTTTGTTCGTACAAAATTAAGACTTAACAATTTCTTGACTTAAATGAAGAAATAAGAAAAAATGAAAATGTAATAGATTTCGTAAGGACGTAGTATAATCATCGGATAATAGGTACAGTAATAGATCTATTGAGAAAGTAATAGCATCGGCAACGCTGCTTCAGATAATTATCTGAAACAAAAGATTCGATATGCGCATGCGCGTTAATTGTTTGTCATTTTCTTTAACAGCGTCATCTTTTATAAATTGTATAAATTAGCCAGACTTGTTGATATGAAATTAAGAATTGACAATTTTCTGACTCAAATGTTCGAAGAAATTAAAAATGTAACAGATTTGAGCAATTTCGTAATAACGTACCTACTAGAATTCTGTAAACAGTAAATATTTTCTCTTAATTTTTAGTAAGAGTGCGGAATCACCAAGGAAGACCCCGCACTTGCAACGCCAATTTAGATAAACATCTGAAATAATGGATTATAAATGCGCACGAGCACTAATTGTTTGTCATTTTGATTAACAGATGGCGCTAAATTAACCAGGTTTGTATACAGCGGTTGTGTTCATAAACTATACCTCTGAGAGGGCTTGTAATCGCATTTTTCTTACTTACGATTTGTACATAATATATTTTGCGACTCGCTCATCTGTTTTAAAACGACTTGTGTTTACATTATTTCTATGACAACGCCCGCACTCTTAAGTGTCCTACTTAAAAGTGGGATGTGAAAAGTACGTCCGTTGTCATAGTGTCGCGTTTGAAAAATTATTATCTAAATTCGTTTTTACCTTTGGAGTTACACAAAATTTAACGCGCGTATTTTTAGGTTTAATTGACAAAATTGTTTAGTTAGCACTTCACAAGTACGGTCGTCGACACAGGCTTAATCGCCGCGGAAGTTGTCTAGCATGAATCACCGACGTCTGCTTAGCTTGCAGGTCAAATTCTTTTTCGGTCGATGGAACTTATGCAAAATTAACGTTTTAATGGAGGGAATTCCATGCTGACAAAAATGAAAACCACGTTGTTTGAACTTACTTAAGAATGCTACGCAACAGTTCGTATTTCATTCAAAACAATTAAAGTGCTCGCTCATCAAATGCGACGCTGACAATTTTGGAACATCGATCTTTGGACCCGAACCTTTGGAAACGCACTTTGTAGCATCCGGAACGGGTGGTATAAAAAGGAAAATTTGCAAAATAGAATTTTAATAGATTTATTCCGTTAATGCCCTGAAAATGTTCACATTATTGACAAGCGAAATCGCAAACTGAATCTTAAATCGTCGCTCATCTCTTAGTCTGTGACGTCACGGGACAACAAGGGTATAAAGAGCCCGGCAAAAATTTTCAAACCGCAGTTTTCCACCACAGAGAAATTAGTAAACGTAAGTATGTACTCGTACTTCAGTTTGTTCGTGCAAATATTAATATATAATTTTTTAATTACATTCACATATTGAAATAGTACTATCACCGAAGGGTGCGGAGCACAAGTCAAAGACGGTTCACGAGTGGGCAAAGGCGAATCTTTTCTCATTTAAACTACACGGTATCTGTTGCATGCATCAAACATTAACAACATGTTCATTGTAGGACTATAAGTGGTTGAAGGTACCATCCTAATCAGAAAAACCGACTACACTCTAAATTTTGGTTAATTGAAGCGTGTTCAAAATGAACTTGTGTCATTTTGACATTAATATTATTTTGACAAAACAAATAAAAGTACCCCAATTAAAAGCAATTCAGAAGGCAATAATTCAAACGCGATTGCAAGACGATATCAGCATTCGAGCAGTTGCAACTGAATTAGCTGTTTTGTACAAAACAGTACCGTTTTGCCAAAATTAATGTTACACAACTAAATTTTTTTGAAAATGGAAGTATCTGTTTCACTTCGATGTAGTCGTTTTTTATGATTACGATGGTAACTAAAAATAGCTTCTTAGAATTTCTAAATGTATTGAATTATTTTTGCAAGATATAATAAATAATTTTACTAGTATTTTTATGCAACATCAGAAGTGATTTCAACCCACGTATAACCAGTTTGAATTAGGTTTAGTTTTCCTAGAAATGGCAACACTGAAAAAAGTGAGGTTGCCGTTTCAAATCGACGTGTATTTGTCATTGACGTTCGTGGCTGTAAGTGTTCTTCCTGTTGTGCATTCCTAGATGCTAACGTAAATTGCGATGCATTTGTAAATCGCAGACATTACATCCTTCAACACTTTAACACAAAACACTGCATTGTTACCAACAGAGTACAATGTGTTGCCTATATGCACGGCACGTGAAATCATTTCTGATGTCTCTGTATATGTACCTATATAATAATAATAATAATAATAATAATATATTTATTGTCGTTTATCTCGTCGGAGATGTTTGACATTGTCAGAGGATTGAAGATGAGATATGACTTTAATTCTCTAAGGTACTGTGTATTGTTAGTAATGCTTGAGATAGTTGGGTTGGGCATTATATGCTAGAATTATTTTATAATTAGGACTTCGTTCGTATCGTTGTGTATGGTGTTTTGGAATAGATAAATCATTTTTATGTCGCGTTGCCATCGACACATCACTATTTTTTTATGGTTTTATAACACGCGAAAATAAGATGTTTGTCCATTCCAAAGTTTTTAAAACCTCATGTCTTGTAAAAATGTACCTAGGAGGTTTTGAAGGTGACGATAAGATAAAATTAAATAAAATTTCAGCAAAATTGACATTAAACGAATAAAACGTTTGTCCTAAAGTGGACAAAGAAAGCCCTGCTGCATCAAGGAAACCCCTCAAATGATACATCAAATACAAATTGGTTTTACGAAATCCTATTAGAACCAACTCTGTTACTTATTACCGCATCTCAGTATAAGCAAGGCTGCATACATTACATTATTGAAGTTCCAGTGCCATAAAATAAAATTACAAAGAAGATGTTCACTATAAACTTTAACGATAACGATTGGCTCAAAACCAAATTACGAAAGTGGATACAAAACCAGTGCAACACATACTCGTATAGCCGATTGAATTCTCCCAGGTTGTCGTCTGCTTGTAAGACTTTCGACATCCATCACAACGATAAAATTGTGAAAAATGAAGAGACAGTTGAGGTGACCGAAAGAAGAAAGAATCAAGTGTACGAAAACAAAAAGAATTATGAGCACGGCGGCTTTCAAATTAACTTTTCCGTCGGCTATAAACGGAAGAACATCAATTTGAAAAGTTTTAAACAACCAGTGAAACGCCAGACCAAAAATGTGCCCGTGTATCCGTCGGTCTTGAGAACTTTTGAAATTGGTATCGACAAAAATGAGTGTTTTGTCTAATCTTCCGAATTTATAAAGAAACATTTCATATAAGTTCGTTTTTTTTACTCCTTGGAATATAATGTACCTAATTATATAGTTTAGTTACTAAATAATAAGGGATTCGCGGTTATTCGGTAGTAGCTTAAGACGTTGTGCGGTACTTGATTCAAAACAGGTAACTTTTACTTTCTTTCTTTTTTCCGTCAACATCTCAACATGTGGGCCATATTAGGGTAACCGCGAAAAGAAAGGCAGACGAAATTTTAACTTGTATTTATAATGGGGGTGCTAAATAGGTCACTAAACGTAGTGGTACTTATCAGATCTTTTCTTTCAATTTCAGTACGTGAATTGAAATATTTCAAACGCCATGCAGAGCCACACCGAAAATGACGAAAGTGATTTCGACATAGCCATGTTTGTGCAGAATCAAAAAGAAATGATGAATGAATTGCTTTTGAAAAGGGTAATTGATCCTCATGGAAACAAAATCGTTCCCAATTTTTTTTATTTTCCAGTCCCAAGTAGAGCAACTAAGAAAGGACTTGGATACAGCCGATACAAAGATATTTGAATTGACAAGAAAGCTAGACGAGTCGAATCGCACCAAAGGCGATATAGAATACATGTCGAAAAGAATGAAGATCCTTGAGGATAAATTACGAGAGCAAAAGGACGTTACCTCAAATGCAAACTTGGTAAAATAGTTTTTTTTTCAATTTCGCTGATAAAACACGTTTCTTCATTATTTCAGGCTTTCGAAAACAAAACATTGAAAGACAAGTTAGAGAAAGCTCACGTAGAGAACAAAAGTCTACTGCGTAAAATAGAAGACTTGACTGTTCAGCATCAAAACGACATATTCTACCGGAAGGAGTTAATGAAGGAGGACTCCAAAATTGAGAACGTAATCAGCAGATGCACTGAGTAAGATTTGTTTTTTATTAACATAGTTTTACACATTTTTTTAAACTAATTAAAATGTGGAGTTGATTTGTTTGAATAATTGCATTTTAGAACAGTGGAAAAATTAGAAAACGATTCCAAGTTCCTGGAGATACTAAACGCGATGGACTTGTGTGAGAAACAACAAAATGCCATCCGATTCTACAAAAATAAAAACAAATCGTTGGAAAATGAAACTAAATCGATCGAAAACGAACTTGTAAAATGCAAAGGTAACGTTAACGAAAGTCTTCCTTTGCTAACGCCAATGTACATAGTTCAGTGAATGAGATACCTTTGATAGAAACGAAAACCTCTTGTTTTTCTATTTCCTACATTTGCCTAGACCTAGACGAATACGTTATAACTTAACACCAATTAATTCTCTTAACATTTCTAAGGATCTCATTCTGAGTTCACTTTGGTACCCCCTCATATGTAAAAGCTGCCACGTAACTTGCAACAGGACAATGAAACAAACTAATATTATTCTGATACTAATTATTTTCGTTAATTTCTAATAAATTTCATGATTTTATCCTTTTAGCAAAATTAGAAACCGTGGAGAATCTAATGGAATCTTATCCTCTCTTTCAAAATGAATCATCAGTATTTTACGATGAGGTAGGTAACATAAAGTTTGGCAAAAAGACTGAAAGCATTAATAACAAAAAAAAATCGCGCTTAGACTATCAAGATAATCGGAAACCTCCGCAATGAAGTGAAGCGTCAACAAGAGCAAGTAAACTCGTTGGTCGTCAAGTTGAAAGCAGAAATGGATGCAAACGCTCAGTTCATTGAAAGAGATGCAGCAACCACTCTGCAAATGGAAGACCTCAAGCAGAAACTAGCCAGCTTTAATAGGGCCGTGAGAGAAAGTTCAACACAAACAGATAGTGATGGTGGAAAGTAAATGGTTTATATTAAAATTGTTATGATGTTTCGTTGATAAAAAGTTAATTAATAAATAAATGTTATATTAATTTCCTTTTCATTTTCAAATAAGTTTAGAAATAATAGTATTTCGCCACCAAGGAGTTTAATGTTGTGTATGTGTAAGTGTGACCCTTCTTCCAATGTGGCCCAGAAAACCCAAGACAACCCTTGCTCTAGGAAGTATAAAATTGCAGACTTCACCTCTTTCATGAAGAAGCTATATATTCCTGTATAAATAAGTAAAATTTCATTACTGTTATAAATCAATCTCTTCCCTTTAAGAATAAGTACAGTAAGACAAAAGACAACCAATCAGTATTATAAGATTCTGGGTGCTTTTCAGTTATCGTAGGAATTTCGATAACTGGGTAAACTTGGCAACGCTGTGCCAATTAAGTGCCATGTCGCGAACACATCCACATACTCGAATTAATCAGTATTGAAGCCTCCACGTGGAAAGTGCGCTAGCAAGAGATTTGCAATTTAAATTCGTATAAGTCGTTCTTATTTGACAGCCTGCTGTTTCAAGGACCATTCACCTTGGCGCTATCAGTTGAGATCTGGCAATAGGTGAGTATTTGAATTACCTATTTCTAGCCGGGCGGCGCTAAATTGTAAATGAGTTCGTGTGGATTTATTTTTCAAACTCAAAGCCTTACACCATATAACAAGTTTTCAACAATAACTTTCAAAGAAACCTTAGGGTACTCAAATATTATTATAGTTAATATGAAAGGACGAATTTATTTGTTGCGTACGTGAATGTATGGCGTGTGTGTACATCTTGCTGCTTCCACGCGCATATTATTCGAATGATGAAATTGCCAAGTCGTCTTGCAGGCGTTTCTTTATTTTATTATTTTGTGTGACATTTCAATCACTTTCAATTAAAAGTTCATAATATAAGGTTTATTGTCTACCATCATTAATGAGCGGAAGAATTATATTCTTTAAGGTTATCGGCCAGAGGCGTACTGAATTGCACGCATACCATTTCCATCACCTACACAAATTTGGTTGCTTTTTACTCGCATGCTAACGACGAATTTTTACGACGCCGGCGCCGCTGACCAACTCGATACATTGCATTTCGCGTGCATTTCGCTAAACGATAACGTTGGAAGATATAATTCTCCCGCTCATTAACCATCATTCCTCAAATTCGAAATTCAACCGAATGTACACGCATTCGAGTCGTAACTACTAAGAGTCGTCTTAGAAATTGCAATATTAATTCCTTGACACATCTCAATTTCGTTTTATTACACGTTTAACGGCTGCGAATGGAAGTCTGAGTTGTTTCTTTTACGCAACCTAATTATTAGCAGTTACTAAAATAACTGAAATTGCGTATGAAATAACGGCAACAAATTCGCAAATAATGGCGTAAATAATTATTGTGCGAATTATTTGCAACAGCGGAATGTACCAGCTGCTTCGTCCACAAAAAAAAATCGCTAGGATTTAAATCTGGTGATCGCCAGGCAGCTGATAGTAAAATCTTTCGTCTCGTTATCGCAGGGAGACAATAAAACTATTAGGGCGTTTTCACACACACCGGCAAAACCGGTGTCGGTGCCGGGGCCGGCCAGTGGTATCTTTCACACACTCCGGCATTGACGGTGCCGTTATTAATACCAGTTAGTTTGTGAACGTGGTTAAAGAACTATGTGTGCAGCTCTAAATAGACGCATACACCACCATCCACGCTTTTTGTTTTTCAACCTTGTCTTTGAAGCAATCTGCCCCACAGACAAGGTTTACTTTCAACGAGTTCAATTAAGCTGACAACATCGTACTTAAACAATTTATTCATTTTCAAACAATTAAAAATGTACGAAAATTATAAAATGAAAACACGCTCTGATTACTTTAAGGACAATGACAATACTGAAGTAAAATTAAACAAACAGTTCTCCGGCACCGGCACGTTTAGACCTGTGTGGACAAGTGTACATAAGAAAACATTGAAATCGATAAATCGGAAATCGGTCCGGCATCCGACTTGTCGAGATCAACACCGGCTGCATTTGCCGGTGTCGGCTGCCGGACCGGCAAATCTGCCGGACCGGGCTATATGTGAAAGCATTAATTTGATTGCATTGTATCCGGCGTCACCGGCTCCGGTTTTGCCGGTGTGTGTGAAAACGCTCTTAGGATGCGTTAATATTATGCATGGAATTTTTTATCAAATCGCGTACGTGAATGCATGTCACAGATTACGAAAAAATTTATAAAAAATTCCGTGGATCATTTTATAATTAATTAATTAGATATTTACCCCAAAAAGTACGTATGTTTAGACCAAAACCCCAAATTCACGACGTACGTTTATCACAAACTTCTTACGATATTTACTCAGAATAAAGCTTGTAAAACTTGACCTTCGTAACGAAAAATGTCATTTTTTTTTAAATTAAGACTGCATAGATGAGAATTAAAAATAAAATGCAAAAAAAGAAATCACTTGGTTGGAAGGAAGAGAAATAATGAAAAGAGAATATTAACACATGCAAGTAGAATATAAGAAACAAAGAAGATAATCAAAACAGACATCAAAGAGAAGGTAGCGGAAAAACGTAAACATTTTTGAAAGAACAAAATTGATTAAAAGAAAGGAGAAATAAAAATAAAATGAAAGAAAGAAAACACTTGTTTAGAAGAAAGAGGAATAAAAGCGCATGCAAGTAGAAAAGAAGCATCAAAGAAGATAATGAAACAAGGCATCAAAGTTGAAGGGAGGCTAGCAAAAAATCGTCAAAATTTTTAAAACTTTTAAAACTAGATGTAAATAAATATAATAAATTGGAAGAACGATAAACACTTCATTAGAAAAAAACAGGCACAGAAAATGAAAGGGAAATGTAGCGCGAAATATCAAAATTTTGTGGATGTAAATAAAAAAAAAACATTGAACAACGAAACACTTGATTAGAAGAAAGAGGAATAAAAGCGTAACATTAAAATATGCAAGTGGAAAATAAACAGCAAAGAAGATAATGGAAAAAGGCACCAAAGTTGAAGGAAAGGTACCTAGTGCAGAAATAAATAAAAATCAGATATAAATAAAAAAAAATGGAAGACAGAAAAGGATTACAATGACTAATGTTTGAAATGACAGAATATTTGAAGAGAATAGATGTAAAAAAAAACAAAATAAAAGAAAGGAAACACTTGATTAGAAGAAAGAGAAATAAAAGCGTAAAATTAAAACGTGCAAGTAGAAAATAAAAAACAAGGAAGGCGACGAAAGAAGGCATCAAAATTGAAGGGAGCCAACATTTAAAAAAATTAAAATCAGATATAAATAAGCAGAAAATAGAAAAAAAAACAGAACAATTTTATTTTTTGTCATATTTTTGAAATGAAGACGACAAAGAAGAAAACAGAATAAAGAAAGTGTTCACAAAAATTAAGAAACAAAGAATTATATAAGAATTCACAACATTTGAATGAAATAAGAAAAGGATAAAAAGGAAATAAGAAACTGAATGAAATTGTAACAAAAAACTCAAATACTATTTCCTAATTTTAGGAACTTTTGATTTCGAGTACCAAGAAACCGAAGAAGAAAAGGTTTTAGAGAAAAAAGTGCTTGTTTGATCTTTCTAGGCAAATTTTTGGCATTCATTATTTATCAGGTACCTAGGTAGTACTATTGTGCCATTTTAAAGTCTGTTCGATAGCTCTGCACTTTTCTACACTTTCTGCACCAACTGCTCCTGAGAGAGTGCGATGTATATGACATAACATAAGTAGGAATGAGAAAAATAGAATAAAAATGTTAAAAGTGTAGAGCTATCGAACAGACCTTTAGTAAACAAGAAATCTTTTTTATTTTTTCTTTATTTTTATTTATTTTTTCCAGTTGAATTTTTGACTTTTATTAGGTATCAGGAATTTCTTTTATGGTTTTTAACTTTCTATGGTAAATCAAATTTGTACTTCAAGATTAAATACTATCGTAGTTTCAAATTAGGATAATAAATAAATCTAATTACCACGCAATTTAAATTAAAAAGAAAGAAAAATATTAGGAATTCTTAACACGGAGATTTAAATTGTTTTTCGTTTTAGTGATTTATTTGTTCACCTATCAAAGAGTGATCCTTTGCGTGGAATAATCTGCTTGAGGTGATTTGCATGCAAATATTTTTAGTTCGTCTTTCACGGCGTCGGGCGTTGACCTAAGTATATAATAATATATTCTCTAAATATACATAAGATTGTAAACCGAGTCGAAAGACGCCGCCACAACAACAAGCAAATTATCTTATGAACGAGCGTTGGAATATATTCCATACAGACGTTGTCTAACGATTAATTTACTGAGTTGTTGTTTTTAATTTAGTTTTAAGGTCATGCATTAAAAAGAAATATTTTCTTTTGATAGGCCAGCACATTCACCCGATGCTTCCTCTTTTAAAAAATAATCTTTGAATTCATTTCTTAGGAACTAATATTTTTTTTGTTTTCAGTATAATCTGTATTCATTTACGTACTGAAAAAAATGTGTGGAATTTGGGCTATATTTGGGATGCCCGACAATGCCCTCAAGTATTGTGGCACATCTTTTCCCAACATAAAACATCGAGGACCGGATGCTTGGAGAATCGAATATGACAACAGAGTGCAGGTATTTCCATTTTAGAAACTATTATATTTGTATTGAATCTTATTTAGGACGCATTTATTTAAAACATGTTTCTGTCATCCGAATGTACGTATTAATACTGTTTAGGGTTTTATCATAAATCTAGAACATGCACATATCTACATACATACAAATGGTGTGACAGAGTGCTTCAACCTTTATCCTTTATCTAAAAGTCAAAAATAAATGATGTACTTCAAACTAAAAAAAGAAAGACCATTTGATGGGATTTGTAAAACATTCATATTTGATTCGTTCACAAAATTTAAGAGTTGCTAACTTTTTTTTTAATAAAAAGTGTTGCTTAGCCTTAGACATAAGGCTGAGAGATATAAGAAGTCCACAATCGGATAAAGTACTCGTCCCGGGAGGCAGAGCCTCTGTTTTACGCGCAGCACTCTTTCACTCTGTTTTACTTGTTTGTAAGATAAAGATAAGTAAACGTATTCTCCGAATTCTTAAGAATAGTGCCAGGAGACTTAATACGATCGTGAACTTCTTATATCTCTCCGCCTATATTTGATTTGCAATGCCTTAGAAAATATTCACGTTTAAATGTTAATTGTTCCAAAATATGGTAAGATTTTTAATGTTTCAGAACTGCTGCGTTGGTTTTCACAGACTTGCAATAGTAGATTGCGTCTACGGCATGCAACCAATGACTATTCATCAGTATCCTTATTACGTCCTCCTTTGTAATGGAGAACTGTACAACTGTAAAGAAGTAAGTGTATTTTTGTACTCTGACAAGAATTAGATAATCATTAAAACGCTAAAGGTTATTTTTTTTAGTTAGCTGAACAATTCAATTTCAAATATGAGACCCTGTGTGATGTAGAATGCATTCTACACCTGTACGACAAATTCGGGCTGGAAGAATGCGTCAAAAACATCGATGGCGTTTTTGCTTTCTGCTTGGTCGACATTAAGCACCATAAGGTCCTCTTGAGCAGAGATCCTTACGGGGTTAGACCCATGTTTCGCGTTGCGTCAAGCAACGGGGTCCTCGCAATTAGCTCAGAAGCAAAAGGTAGAAGACCCCAACAACAATTCATACATGAACTAATTTATTAATCAACCCAGGTTTAGTTCCGTTCGTCGAAGACCTTAACGGCGATAGCAAAATTATAGAACCGTTTCCTCCCGGCACTTACGAGGAATATTCTTTGTTGGAAGATGGCAGGACGAAGTTGGTAAGACAAGGATCGTTTCATAAGCCGGGCGATAAGCCAAAATTTCGACCGTTCATTATGTATGAGGGTAAGCTAAACCAAATTATATGTATGTATATGCATTCGTTTTTTACAAAACTACTACATTTACAGAATTATCCCCCGGTGATGCTTTGAGCAACATTCGAGAATTATTTACAATGGCCGTGAAGAAGCGATTGATGGCAGACAGAAGAATCGGCTGTTTACTATCGGGAGGTTTAGACTCCTCATTAACAGCGTCGATTTTGGTCAAGCTTGCAAAAGAAGCGAAACTACCTTACAAGATTCAGGTAGTCCCTCTTTTCTTTTGTCGGCCCCAAAACAAAAATTATTTCTCTGTATTTTCCAGTCGTTTTCCGTAGGGATGGGGGACAGTCCGGATATAGTAGCGGCGCGCCAAGTTGCCGAATACATCGGAACAGAACACTACGAAGTGATATTCACGGAGGAAGATGTGGCGGAAGTTTTGGACGAGGTCATATACACTCTAGAAACGCCCGATATTACGACCATTAGGGCTTCAATTGGAATGTACATAATTTCTAAATTCATCAAGAAAAACACCGAGACTACAGTTGTGTTTAGCGGCGAAGGAGCTGACGAAGTGGCGCAGGGGTACATCTACTTCCGGGACGCCCCCTCTGCGGAAGCAGCACTTGAAGACAGCAAAAGATTGCTACGCGAATTATACTTCTTCGACGTTTTGAGGGGCGACAGAACCATCTCTTCACAAAGGTATTGCCGTTAAGCACCTAATCCCATTTAGGTTCTAACCGAGAGTTTCAGTTTAGAACTGCGCGTCCCGTTTCTTGACCAACAATTTGTGCATTACTACCTAAACTTACCAAAAGAGACGCTTACGCCGCGAGGCGGCGTTGAAAAGTTCCTGTTGAGATCAGCTTTCGATGGTACTGGTGTTCTACCAGACCAAATACTCTGGAGACATAAAGAAGCATTCAGGTGAGCGACAAACGATTCGTTTTCAGCGTCAGCAAAATGCTGACGTAAAACTAAATTTGGGTTATCAAATGAATCATAATCGCGATTGACGATCTGAGTGAATCTGAGTAAATGGTTTATGTTCGGTAACGTTCTGTATGTATACTCGCCGGCACTTAAAACGAAACACTCCACCGAGGCGACGCGAGAAGCGCTTGAAACACGTGCGGATCATTAAAAATGTCAGAAGCGGAGCCCGGCCGTGCGTTCCAGGCACACCAGATAATTAAGGACCTACTGTCACCAAATTTTAAATTTAATTTACTTGCCTCTTACTTACCACAGATCGGATGACAAGCTTCTGCTGATGATACCGTATAAGCTCAGCCCCAGCTAGCAACAGTGAAGAAAGGTGGTAAAATTATTAAGGGCGCCAGAAGACAACACTTCAGCTAAACGTAATCGTTCAGTCGACGTCTCCAATCGACCAAATCGTGCAGAAAATGAATCAATAATACAAAGGCGAGACTTTACTCACTGGTGTGCGTGAACGTAGGAATTAAACTCGAAGCTAAAGTTATCGATAATACACTTTATTTGCGCTTGTGGCTTCGTACAAATGCAGGTTACTACATGAATTCACTTAACTAGGCTAGGTTCATCTACAATTAACAAACTTCGACTTCAAATTTGGCCGACGATTCGCTCTTAAAAATGCATGCGCAATAAATTTAAATGGTTACCTCCCGACCGATATCTGTCAGTGTACCGTCTGTGACGTGAAGTTGGGTGTCACCACGCCATCTAGAGGTCCTGTCCGAGCCGGTAACTGGTTTGGCTAGGAGAAATGTTGGCAACAAGATGGCGGACCCACGCTACTCGCAGAACGGGAGATTACACCTGGTGTTCGTCGTGGCACCAAAACTCAATACAAACGGGAAACCCTCACGTGAATTACATAAGCCTGCGCTAAAACTTGCGCCCAAACAGAAAAGCCTGAATGTAAAGGTCAATGGTTTCGTTAGCAGCCATTTTGATACACCCGCCATTGCACATTCTACATTACCTGGGGCTAACACGTCCCCGGGCTTGGAATTGGAGTTAAAATGACCTCCAAATGTGTTCGAAGGTATCACGAGATCTTCCAGCAAAGCCGCAATTGAGCTACTTCTCCAAATGGGCAAGTACTCCGATAGGTTTACAGCACACGTAAAACACGAAGGTTGCTAGGATACGAAACCGAGAAACAGTCACGTGGTGTGTCACACGAATGAGCAGGGTAGCCAACTGTGCTAAAACGCAGTTGTATCGCCACGATATTTTGGCGCGAGATTTGAACGTAACACTACATAAAGCATGCCAGGACGGCACTGAACCAGAGCAGGTCCAACGCTGTTGCTGAAAGGTCAGACTGGACGAACGCTGAGCTAGCATTACTGCTGAAAGGTCAGGGTAGTTAAAGTCGCCACCGAGAGATCCGCCAGGGAAGAAGTACAAACACTGCACCCAGTCGCCTCTCCAGATGCGGATTCCACCACAGGCACCACGGAACCAACACGACGGAAATCAAACCGCCGCCGCCGCCGGACACTATACCGGGAGGCATTCAACGAGATCAGGAGTGAGTACGACATTCCAAGAGCTTTGTCACCAGTGAAGTTCAAATTAGAAAAGAGAAAACATTTACGTCAATTTAAACGTCCTTTCGTATGAAAACTGTATGCCACATCTTGCGTTATGCCAACGCCTCTTGTCGTTCGTTTCCCCCAGTATTTCGTCTACGCCAAGTTAAAGGGATAACTAGTTCGAGGTCATTGAATCTACTCGGCAAAGACCAAACGTGTCGACACGCACCTACTTTTTGATTAATTTTCGAACATGTTTATTACTTTTCGTTTCGTTTTTACTGCCGGCAATGGTACGTGTACCATGAGAATTATCACTTCTGCATCACCTATGGCGTACTGACTGAACATGATTTCTTTTTAGTGATGGTGTTACATCTAGGACAAAATCTCTATTCCAAATTCTCCAGGAGATAATAGAACGCAGAATGCCGGAAAACTTCGACGCAGAATCGGCAGCCAAAAAATATCCACACTGCACACCAAAGACCAAGGAAGCGTTCTATTATAGAGAAGTGTTCGAGAAACATTTTCCCAGGACAGCTGAAGAATTCATACCCTATTATTGGATGCCCCGTTGGAGCAAAGCCACAGATCCCTCGGCGAGATTTATTAAACATTACGGTGCAGATAAAGAGATTAAAAAGCCATGAATGTTTAGGTGATTTTAAATAAAACTTTAGATGAATTCAGTAATTTATTCATTCTCCTAACCCAACTCAAAAGAGGACAACCAAACCCAAGACAAAAAAACCTACACCACCACTAAAAAATGCATGATGATCTAATTCAATTTCGTTGAAGAAAAACAACCATTAAGGAATAAATTATTTACTAGTTTTCCCACACTATTACATTCGATTTAATAAATAACAATCCTGCATGCAATTAAAAGTTACTGTTTAAGTAGTATAGTATTAATTACATTCTCTTCTTTAAATGGAAGGTTTCGCATCTTTAGCGCATTTCGCCACCGACTGCATAAATTTAATAAAGCCTGTATCCTTTGATTTTTCCAGTCCACGTAAAACTCGGTTCTTCATGACGGCAATGAATTCCCTGTTACTTAATTGACCATCCTCTGCAAATGTAAAAACTACTTTACGAATCTTCTTCTTCATAACTAGAGGCCGGATTTTAGGTAAAATGCTTTAGTCCTTAAAGATTTTTTAAAGATATCCCAGCATTTCATTAGAAATAATGACTCCAAAGAGTCGAAACAAAGAGATATCTTTAAAACCTTAAGAACTAAACAGGGCATTTCGGCCTCTATTCATAACAAAGCACGAATTATAATAAAACTTTTTAAATCGAGCTTAGTTGATGGCTTTCGTAAATATTAGCTACTTACGATTCTCATCAAATATAGTGAACACAACATGAATTAATTCGTCGCTTAACTCGACGTGAGCCACAGTTCTAGCAACATGTTTTAAAGTTTGTTCATCAATGGATGCGCCTGCAATATGGTAAAAAGTAAGAGCCGTATCGACGTCGTTAATATTATTCAAAAAATGGAAGAAATTTAGGTAGTCTTGCTTCTTGATTCCTTTGCCATGTTCTCTAAACCTGAAACAAAAGCGATTACATTCCATACAGTTGCTCTTATGAAACAGTACGTTTTTTTAATTCGTTTTAATATTTTGTTTTTCTTCTTCTCCGGATAGCCCGCGTAAGCCAACAACAACTCTGTGAAATCGTGCTCCGGTATTCTTCCGTTCTTGTCCGGATTCTTCCTTTGAAATTCGAGGTTCAATATCTCCTTCTGCAACTGTTCTTGGAAATCCAGGAACTTCTCAATCGTGAGTTTCTGCTTGTGATTCGGACCAAAAAAGTAAGTGGTAAGCGCCGAATTAACCCCCTGCAAAAGCACGGAAATTAATCGTAATTAAAAATGTTGATGTTTGGGCATGCTTACTTTGAAGGTGTTTCCGGTATTCGCGTGATCCCTGTGACGGGATCCTATGCTCGTTTGCTGTCTGATTAACGTCGCCACTTTTTCGAATTCTTCACAGTCCACGTCTCCATCACCGTTCAGATCAAACATCCGGAAGGCTATCTCAAAATGTCTTTTAGAAGCTGCATAATAGAAGGAAGCAAATTAACTGTGCGTGGTTCATTTTGATTTCATACATACTGGATAGCACAGTCAGAAGAAATATATAATCGGAAAATGTTATGAGACCGGCACTGCCCAGCTTGTAGAAGATGCTGTCTTGATCCAGACTAAGATCGAGCTTATTATGCACAGTCTAAGAAAAAGAAAATAAAATAAATAGACGTATGCAAACGTACGAGTTTATTTTGCATCATTTGTAGATAAAAGTAATAGCGGCCATCACAATTAAAGTGTCTAGAAAGCAAATCATAAGAATTACAAGAAGCTATCACAGCCGACAAGAAATTGAAGGGCACAAGTATGTACAAAAAAAAATTTTTTCATCGTTCGCTCTGTAGATATTGCGTGAAAACTTCTATTTAAGACTACGAAGCAGAAGGAAATGCACAAATTTGAAGCATAGCAACGAATCCACATACAGGGTGTTTTTTAAACAAGTGCAGTAATTTTTAAAGTGAACACGGAAAAATACAAAAAACAATTCTATCGTAACAAACAGACAATTACTTTATCCGCCCCTTATGCAACGCCCATGAAGTAACAAAAAAAAAACTTACGTGCCCCCCTTCTCCGATCGTAGACGGTGGACACGCGCGAATGGGATACATTCACCGAATATTATCTTTGGGGATGATCATTGTACCATACGCTCAAACAAACGTTCGCAACAGTGATTTAAAACTGTCATAACAAGTGTTCGAAGTGACGTCTATCATTAGCGAGGCACAGACTAACACGGCGAAGAAGTGATTCTTGTATTCGAGTTAGGCGACGTTGCGAATACTGATTGTTAAGTCATTTAATGTGACTCTTTGCTTCATATGGCCTCACAAAAAAAACACACATGGGTTCGCTTCGGCCAATCCATTTTGTTACGGTTGCAAATTTGTTGAGCAAGCAAATTAACTTACGTTCCCAACTGCCGGCTAATCTCAGTGGGACAGGCCGGGGGCGTACGTAACCCCAAAACGGAGGACAGATTTAAAAATAAATAAGTCCACCAGTACTGCACACTTTCGTCTCTTTTTGTGTCAGAATTATAATCTTGTAAACAACACTAAATCCCCGCAAGTTTCAATGTGCGATAGATAACACCGAGTTAAATAATAAAAATGAACCACGAAGCACGGATCCGCTTTTCGTTCACAAACAAAAGAAAAATAAATAACAAATCTAAATTAAATTAACTCCAGTGTCAACATCTCTTGGTTTAATTCAACGCCAGAAACATTATGAAAATAATAATTCCGTCGTCCACAGTGACTTTATAACCACAGTGATGACAATGAGCTAAGGACTGCCATTAGGAGGCAAAATTTTAAACAGAAAAGTAAATTTTTATGTCATTGGAATTGATTTAAAAAACGAAAATAAGCACTTACGCTTGTTTATTGACTTTTTAGTGCAGGTAATACAAAATAGACACGTTTACCCTAAAAATACGCAAAATAACTTGACGCCATTATGAGGCAAAGACCACTATTGTCATCACTGTCTATATAAAATTACTGTACTGTACAAGAGTCGTCCTAGTAACAAACAGTAACGGTGTTCCAGAATTTTTACCACGGCTCAACGATGAAACAGCCGAAATATAGAAACTCCGGTAAAAGGATTCTGGTGAAACAAAAAAGGATTCTGGTGAAACAAAAAAACATGATGAAAGAATGAAAACAGCTTTACAGCCTGAACTGCGCACTTAGTTGCTTGTATAAATCGTACCTGATTGTCTGCAGAAATCAGGCTCCGAAAGGCCTAGAAGAAGGCATTTTGTTGTTTAGCATGCACTCGGAGTAATATCTTCCGTTTAAGCTTAGGTAGATCAAAATAGACCAGCATGATCAAAGCACAAGCTGGCCGGAATACCCACAAACAAAGATCTACCCGCTAAGCTTACAGCAACAAGACTGGCGGGCTTAGAGACCACTGGGAGGTGCGTTGTTAAGAGAAGACAGCAGAATTACGCAGAGGAATGAGTGAAATGGCTTCAAGTTTCAGCACTAATCTAAAAAACACCCGGGGTACGTATTCGTTTCTAATTTTTCACTTGAAGATAAGTCAACTACAACAACCATCAGCAATTGAAAAATAAGTCAACATGGACTACAGCCGCCCAACTCAGTTGCTAAAGTAACCCGTGAATTTTGACTCTAACGACTACCGATTCTACCCCTACAGCAATTTTTGCTTACTGTGATAAGACTTCTGTAGTTTTCTGTCTCTGTTTCGCAAAAACATCCGTTTTTACTTTTGGAGTTACACAAAATTTGACACGCGTATTTTTAGGTTTCATTGACAAAATTGATTAGTTAGCATTTCACAAGTACAGTCATCGACACAGGCATAATCGCCGCGGAAGTTGTCTAGCATGAATTACCGACGTCTGCTTAGCTTGCAGGTCAAATTCTTTTTCGGTCGATGGAACTTATGCAAAATTAACGTTTTAATAGAAGGAATTCCATGCTGACAAATGAAAATCGGGTTGTCTGAACTTACTTAAGAATGCTACACAACAGTTCGTTTTTCATTCAAAACAATTAAAGTGCTCGCTCATTAAATGTGACGCTGACAATTTTGGAACGTCGATCTTTGGACCCGAACCTTTCGAAACGCACTTTGTGGCATCCGGCACGGATGGTATAAAAAGGGTAATTTGTAAATCAAATAGGCAGTAGTTGATTAGTTGTTAATCAATGAGTTGTACAGACGGAAACAGCCGACAGGCAGTTTCCAGAGTTTTCATTAATATAATTATGTTTCGTCCGCCAATATCCTGCAAGCGAGTGCTCGATATAAGGGAAAACGTAACGTGGTGGTGACCCCCTTATAACATAACTATGTTGACTATATCTCCCTTACAACGTAGCGTGATGGAGGCGCACTTAAAGAAGGACAATTTATTTCTTTTTGGGAACCAACGTTTTCTATAACGTAACAAGGCGGAGTACATCCTTTCCATTCTTGACTTGGTGTAAGCGCCGAAATTAAAACTTTTGTATAACAATTTTGATATGGTAAAGGCGTGACAATATGTTATCCAACACCTATTTACTATACACAAATTTTACGTAAATAACAGGTATGTATTCAATAAACGTTTCATTCATAAAATTCTTCAGCGGCAAACAAAGAGACATATTCTTGCATGCAATGAACAAGATTCCATTAACTGTTTTGATCGTGTTTTTCAAATTATCAGCGCATGCGAAAAAAGATGCACAAGGCAGATAGAATTGAGACATTACCTCGTGTTTGTGCTGCAAAACACATGTAAGACATTAAAAGCAATACATAAGAATATGTACAACAGTTAGAAGAACTCAAAGGAGATCACGCAATACAAATGAGACAAATTAAGATGTTATTTGTAAGTGTGCAGCACTACAACGAATTAAAAGACCACTGTGGAGATGGATCTCATAAAAAAAAATAAAGATATTTCCTATTGCGACGGCAATTTAAGGAATAAAACGAAAAACAATTAATTACATAATAATTGAAAGATGATGGCTCAAGATATCTCAACTTAATAGGTTGTAATAGCTGTAGGATGTTATAATACTGTATGTAGAATGTCTTTCTTTTTTTGTAAAAATTGCAAGGCCACACCGACTGTTGTTAGCATGAACAGCAGAGATTTCCTACGCCATAAGTTATAAAATTCTGAATGAAAAAATGTCTCATCAAATCCTTTCTTCATAACCACATCCTTACAGTATTAATAAGTGAAACTTATTCGATTGTACCCTAAGTAAGTCAACAAGTTATGAATAAAAAAATATAATCAACAGTCAGAGATGTTTGTTTTTTCCATTTGATCGAATCTCTGATCCTTATGGATTTGGGAAATCTTGCAGTGCAATTTGAAACAACCCGTTGTTTCAATAATTTCATCGGCAGGACTATTTTTTGAATTCCGTTTCCGAGGCTAAAATTTCAGACTACAGACATTCTACGTACGTCATTTAATTAATTAATGAAAAATTAATAAATCGAATGTAGGTGTAAATCGTCAGAAATTAATATTTAACTCACCTTAGGATCATATCGTTTATACTGGTCTAATCCCAAGCCTGCAAATTTTATAAACAATCATTATGTAATAATTACTTAGCTATAACATTTATAAAACTTAAGATCTGTTACGCATAAATGTAGACATGATCAAAAAAATTCACCATCGGTCCTTAGCCTAAGACAGGAAAAAGATGATATGAAGTGCTTGAAGTTAAGTAAGTCTATGAGCTTGTGCTTAACAATTCAAGATTTGCTTTTAATTGCTATTATATCTCTTACTTCCAAATAATATAAGCTGGGCAGTTTTCATGAAGCAGGTTTGAAAACATATTATCAGTTAATATAATAAAAGATCTCTCACTTTAGATAATCTTTTAAAAAAACATTTTTAATTTTAATTTTTCATTAAAAGTTGAGGAGCATGTCTACATATCTGCAGTTGGTTTATCAAATGTGCTAATTTCGGCTACTATTTATAAATTGTTATGGTGCTATCAAAGCCGAATATACAGGGAATTTACAAAATACTCTAAATTATAGAGTCCAACAAATTTTCGTCCATTTTCACTGGTACCAGTAAATCATAATTTAATTAACTCAATTATTCAACTTAACTCAAACACTGTGAGTTGGGGTTGAACCAAAAATATTTAGTAATATGGTCTTGTTAGTTAAAGGAAGTTGTGTTTAGCTCTTATGAAATGGAACACCTGTAGAATGTCAACTAATTTATTGTGTATACGATTGTCAGCATGTGATTCTTTTTATATTTAATGATTTAATCTGTAGAAAAGAATGTCACCAAATGGATTTGATGTATATATAAGGCATGTACGGTACGAAATTGTATAAATTACTCTAAATAAAGGACAAATAAATATACTTAATATAAAAGACATTCTTCTAGAGTTTCTTTAATTTATTTGTAAACTCCCAGTACATTTACGTAAGCAAACAGTGTGTGTTAATAGGAAAAGTGATAAAAAGCAAACCAAAAGTAGTACAAAAATGGTGAAGTAATTTTTGAATAAGTAGGCAAGTAACTTAATAATTACTCTAACTAGAAAGTAACCTAATTAAAATACTTTTATGAGCTAGAAAAAATGATACTATACAATAGGTAGGATACAGATAAACTACAAGAACTAACCATCGGGTTGCTTGGAACCTGGTGTTATTGATCTTAAGAAGTCTTCCGGAGTCATGTATATTTCATGCTGGTCAGAGGAAGTGCCCTGAACTTGTAAAGTGGCGAAATAACGAAAAACTTTATCAGGAGTTGAATAGTGTCTCATGCGGTTTTCATATTCTATTATCTGTTAATAATGTAATAAAAACACAAATTATTTTTCCTGATGATTAAGTACAAACAATATTAAGTATGATCACTATTCATAATGTGCAAACTCAATCTGATTGTACATTTGTGTGCTTTGAATTGAAGATGCACACACAATAAGTTTCATGAATTTAGAGTTGCTTTAAATCAATTTAAAAATCCAACAGGAAGACAACATTTAAAACAAAGATTATTTCACATTTCACCAAGAGTTAATAACATCACCCAATGCTGTTGTTAAAGGCAGGCATAAAACCAAAGCAAAGTGTGCACTTTAGTGTCATCATTTTTAGTTCGCATTGCATTTTTACCATCAGGCTGTTTAATTCCGGGTGTAATGGCCCTTAAAAAATCGTCGGGTGTCATGAACACTTCAGTTCCGTGAAGTCCCGTCACTCTGACAGTTGCGAAATAACGGAAAATTTTATCGGGGGTCGAATACGCTCGCATACGATTTTCGTATTCAATGATCTACTGATTTTCAGCAATCGTTAATCGTTGACCGTTTCAAATAAGAAAAGGTGATATTACCTTACGATCGCGAAAACCTATCTTTTCCTTGCGATGCTTCTTCGGTTTAATATCCTCCTCGCTCTGGACCTCGCCGCTCGATTCAATTTGCTTTTCTTCCAATTCAGAGTGCGCGTCGACAGATGGAAAGTACTCGTAATATTTAGCCTCGAACCTTAAGAACGTTACTCGTTGATGAACAGTTAGACTTTTTTTTACTTTCTTACCAATCATAATCCAAGCACGACCCAATGCCGAAAAATATAAGGATTGAATAATATATCTTAGAGAAGAGGGGCTCTTTCTCTTGTTTGTGGCCGAAGTTTTTGTAATGCCTTTTCTGATATCCGTTGCCCTGTTGAAGCCGTGGGGCTAAAAACGGTCGAGCAACGTTAGTGTATCTCAAACAATAAAATCTGTGCACGTTGGACACTGATCTAAGAACTTGAGACCTGAACATGTCTATTCCATTAAAAAACCGTAAGTATTTTTAGATTAGTAGAACGAAACCATTAAATAAACATTCATGATTCAAGCTGTCCTATCAAGTACATCATTAAACTATCATAATTGTGTCTATTCCAATCAAGCACAGAACCAGTTCACCCCAACCTAAGTCCTAATTCCTAATAGTACGCAACAAATCTAATGAACTTGAAAACTTTGGAACTTCACGACCTTTTGTTATGAAATTGTGCGACAGCAAGCATAAGTGACACTTCTGTTGGCATCACTGAAAAATATAAACGTCAGAAAAATTGGGTTTAGTTTTGCCAACTTATGAGATAGATCACTTTTTATGGTTTTTTCAAATCATTAGCGATTAAGGGATCCTTTTTCTAATAAAATAGGGATTCAAAAGGAAACCCATTTATATAACAATTCGTGTCGTAAAGTAAAAAAGAAGGTTATGTTATGTTTTGAAATACATGTACCGGGTGAACCCTAGAATTGTCAAATATCTGTAGAGAAAAGCATTTCACAGAAGAAAATGTCTGAATTAAAAAGTTAATTATTCCGCGAGGGAAATTTGGTGTTAAAAATACTGCATTTTCGATTGACCGCACTAGTGTGCACTCAGAGTATCTTCATCTCGTGTTATTACATGAGGTTAAAAGAAGATGCAAATACACTCAATGCAACCGGTGCATGTGAATCGAAAACACTGTTAGCGTCTCAGCCGCTGAGCGTCCCTGAATGCGCCCAATGACATTGCGGTAAACAGAATCCCTAAAATGTTGTCTTCCTTATTGCACTTGCGACAATTGTATTTGTTATCTTTGTTTCTCAATTCTCTCACGAGAGGAATGGGATTGCGACGATTGCGTTACCTGTACGGAGTAAGGTACCAAATATAACATACTTCGTACGGAGTGTTGATTTAGTACCTTAGGTACATAGCTTTCTGCAAGGCTGAACGCAGGCTGTTGTGATGTAATAATGTCTTAGGTCTTGAGCAGTGTAAACGGGACTGTGTGTAAGGTTCGCCATTACCCCATTACACAAGATGCCGGGCTCGGACCAAGAGCACGCTGCACTGTATTAGGGATGCGCATCGAATAGCAAAACATCGAAGTTGAACATCGATGGTAACATCGAAAAGCAAAATCGATGTCGCTAATACATCGTAGTAAAAATATCGATGTTTTCTAACATCGATTTTTCTGTATAATTACTAGACCTTTGCCAAGGAATTTTTTGTTCCTGTCTACTTAATTCAACTGGTAATGGTTTTATAATTTTTACAAAGATAAGTAATTAAACATAAATATTTTGAAAATTTTTGTGCAAATATTTTGATTTAAATTGTATCTAAAAAATGAAGTAGTAGTTAAATAAACTTACCAAAAGACAACACCTTATTATGAATACACTTATTAATGCATTTTTTTGCAACAGTCATGACGCAAAAATTGTCTGAATTCGTATTTATAACTCGGAACACGTGAAATGTTCGGGGAAAGCCATAATTTTAAATCAGAATTTCAAAAAAAAAAAATTAATCAAAGAAAACATTTTCGCTTCTTTTAGTAACTGTACCTACATACCGCTAGATGACTATCGCTTAACTTCGATGTTATAAAAACATCGATTGAAAATATCGATGTTCTAAAAACATCGACAGAAAAACATCTATGTAAAAATATCGATGTATTTTTGTTCAACATCGATGTTTGGAAAACATCGGTATTCGATGCGCATCCCTACACTGTATTGTTTGTGCTATTATTAATACTAATTAAAGTTATTCAAATAACTGAAGTGTTTTAATGTAAATAAAACATAACATGGCGCTGCGACGAGTTAAGTGAACCTAAATCAGAAGAATAAAAGTAAGTGGAAACTTTAAAATTATAATAGAAAAGAATAAAAATGGCGGTGCAGCCAGAGCAAGGTCAAACACGAATGTCGGGCTTGAAACCCCCGGATAATTTAACCGATCTAACAATGGAAGGTTTTAGTAGATGGAAACAACGATTTGAAATATATAGAACAGCTTCAGGAGCAGAAGAGATGCCTGCAAATGTACAAGTAGCACTTTTGTTGCATTGCATCGGTGAGCAGTGCATTGATATATACAATACGTTTACTCTGTCCAATGAACACAGAAATAATTATGAAGTTATTATGCAAAAATTTGTTGACCATTTTGTACCAATCAAAAATGAAAGTGTAAACTCACATTTATTTTTTACACGTAACCAGCACAGTGGTGAAAGCTTCGATGGATACTTAACGGACTTGAAAAAGTTAAGTGCGGACTGCAATTTTGGTGACCTTCGTGATAGGGACCGCGTTGTAGCTGGAATTTTAGACAAGACATTAAAGAATAGGTTGTTACGTGAAAACGACTTAACATTGCAAAAAACAGTTCAAATTTGTAAAGCTGCAGAACTTGCTGAAGCCCAGATTAAAAAATTTGAGAATGCTGCAGAAGTGTCGGTAGTGCGCAAGAGGCAACCTAACCAGCAAAAGACAGCGAGGGGATGGACAGGTGCATCTTCACAGCAGGACAGAAGTACGGAGCAGAGACAACAGAAGGTGGTGCCAACCAGCAATACAGGGACAAATGGAGTGTCATCTACAAAAGGACAGACTCCACGTGATGCTTGCCAGAAATGTGGTTTTACTCATCAGTGGAAAAAGTGCATATGGAAAAGTTTGCGGTAACTGTAGTAAATTAGGTCATTTTAAGAAAATGTGTAAAGCGTGCAAATATGTTAAAGTAATTAATACAGAAGGAAACAATGTCGAAGATGAAGTAGACTCATTAGTTTTAGATCTAATTAGTATAGACTCGATAAATGCCAGAAAAGACTGGATAGAACATTTAAGTTTTGTAGAATGTAGAAACAAAAAAGTAGCATTTAAGATAGATACGGGTGCTCAATGCAATGTTGTTCCAATTGACATATGCAAAAAGTTAGGTATTAAGCAAATAGAAAAATCAAATTTAAAATTGACAAGCTATGCAGGGAATAGATTAGATACAGTAGGGAAAATTAAATTACATTGTCTTGTGGGGAATAATACAAAAGAAGTGCAATTTGAAGTTTATAATGGTAATGCTGTGCCAATATTAGGATTACCAACAATTTGTGAACTTGGTTTGCTAAAAAGAGCAGATTCTGCAATGATTTCAGAATTACAGGTAAAAAATAAACCAGAGATTTTAGTCAAGTATAAAGATGTTTTCTCAGGGTTAGGAAAAATAAAAAAATACAAATATAAAATTGAACTGAAAGAAAATTCTGTTGGTAAAGTAGAACCAAGTAGACATGTGCCATTTAAGCTAATTGAAAAATTAAAGGTAGAAATAAGAGACATGGAACAAAAAGGTATAATATCTAAAATTGAAAAACCTACAGAGTTTGTAAATTCATTGGTATTAGTCACCAAAGCAGATGGCAAACTACGTGTTTGTTTGGATCCACAATATTTAAATACTTGTATTAAACGTGAGCATTATCGTATACCAACATTAGATGAAATTGTATCAAAATTAAACGGAGCCAAATACTTCACGACTTTAGATGCAAATAAAGCTTTTTGGCAGGTAGAACTTGATAACACATCTCGAGAACTAACAACATTTAATACGCCGTATGGTCGTTATTGTTTCAACCGATTACCATATGGGTTAAATTCAAGTCCTGAAGTATTTCACCGTGTTTTTAACCAAATATTTGGAGAAATTGAGAATGTTGCTACATATATAGATGATATTTTACTATGGGCAGACTCAAAGGAAAAACTAAATAAGACCCTAGAAAAAGTTTTAAATCGGGCAAGAGAATATAACGTAAAATTTAATTTGAAAAAATGTAAGTTCAATTTAACTGAAGTTGAATATTTAGGACACATCTTGAGCTACGATGGTATAAGAGTAGATCCAGAAAAAGTTAAGAGTATAAGAGAAATGGAAGTCCCGAGATCACAAAAGGAATTATTGCGATTCTTAGGCATGGTAAACTATGTAGGAAAATTTATACCTAATCTATCGCAATGTACAGCCAGTTTAAGGCAATTAATAAAAAAAAGAAATTCCTTTTGTGTGGGGAAATGAGCAACAAAAATCGTATGATAAGCTAAAGAATATGTTATGTCAACCACCCATTTTAGCATATTTTGATATATCAAAACCAATTACTTTGAGTGTCGACGCATCAAGCGAAGGTTTAGGATGTGTATTATTTCAAGCCGATAGGCCTGTGGTTTATGGTTCAAGGGCTTTAACGGAAACTGAAAAATTGTACAGTCAAATTGAAAAAGAATGCTTAGCAATTCTGTATGGATGTACTAAATTTAATCAGTATTTATATGGTCAACATTTTCTAGTAGAGACAGACCACAAACCACTGGTAGCTATTTTTAAAAAATCACTTAACAAATGCCCACTTCGCTTGCACAGGTTGAGAATCAGTTTACAGTCCTATGATTTTGAAATTATATACAAGCCAGGTAAAGAAATTGTAGTTGCAGATCATTTGCGTAGATCGTTTTTAAAAGAATCAACAACTGTGGAGGAGGAAAAAATTGAGGCGTTTGTTGCGATGATAGTAAAAAATTTAAATATTACTGATGAGAGGTTGGAGAAATTGAAAAGAGAAACGAGTGTAGATAATGAGTTACAAATTTTATTAAATTATATCAGGAATGGTTGGCCAAACAATAAGTCTGAGGTAGAAGAGTTAGTAAAACAATATTACTCCTTTGCTGATGAATTAAGTGAAACCCAAGGGCTAATTTTTAAAAACACATGTATAGTTATTCCGCGGAAATGTAGAACAGAAATATTAAAAAAGATACATTATGCACATTTAGGAATAGAAAAAAGTAAATCATTCGCAAGAAAAACGATATTTTGGCCGGGTATGTCAAAACACGTTGAAGATCACATAGGGAATTGTAACACCTGTTTAAGCTATCAAAATAATAACAGAAAAGAGCCAATGATATTAAAAGAAATACCAACACAGCCATGGAAAATTTTAGCTGCAGATATTTTTTATCTGCATGGAGAAAAACATCTATTAATTGTGGATGCCTACAGTAAATTCACTGAAATAGAATCATTAAAGGACATGACTACAGAAACTGTTATTGCTATTTTAAAGAAAATTTTCGCACGTTTCGGCTTACCAAGAATACTATACACCGATTCCGGAACGCAATTTACGAGCTATAAATTTAAGCAATTTTCGAAAGAATGGGATTTCGCTCATGTAATAACTACTCCGAAACACCACCAGTCCAATGGTTTAGCGGAAAGGTACATTCAGACCATAAAGAAATTAATGCAAAAAGCAAAACAGGACAATCGTGACAAGGAATTAGCTTTACTCCAATATCGAAACACACCTATTGATTCAAGTGGATTAACACCAACTGAGTTACTTTTTGGGAGGCAAACAAGAAACCTAATGCCAAGTTGTAGTGAAACTTTTAAAAGAGACGGAAGAGAACATTTAAATAACCTAAGAAAACGACATTTGAAGCAGAAAGAATATTACGATAAAGGAGCACGTAAACTACCTAAATTACAGGTGGGAGATTCAGTCAAAATTCATGAAGAACATGGTAAAGTTCCTCATGAAAACGGCAGAATAGTCGGTTTAAGCGATAACCCACGTTCATTCAAAATAAAAAAAGAAGACGGTACTGTGATATGCAGAAACAGAAGATCATTGACAGCAGGGAAAAATTTCGAAGAAAAAAGAGGCGATTATGACAGCTTGGATAGGACAGATCTAGGGGACACAGAAATACCGAATAATTCTAGCTTTGTATCTAGGCCCAGTAAAATTGAAAAAACAAATAGTTTGACTAGTTCGTTCCATTTACCAGCGCAAAATGCTCAGAAACAAGATACGATAGCGGTACCAAAAGTAACGCGATCCGGTCGAACTGTAATGATACCTTTGCGATATAGAGATTAAAATAAAATTGTAAAATGTACTTTATCATATAGAGATTAAAATGAAATTGTAAACTGTATTGTTTTTGTAAAGAAAGGGAGATGTTGTGATGTAATAATGTCTTAGGTCTTGAGCAGTGTAAACGGGACTGTGTCACTGTGTGTAAGGTTCGCCATTACACAAGATGCCGGGCTCGGACCAAGAGCACGCTGCACTGTATTGTTTGTGCTATTATTAATACTAATTAAAGTTATTCAAATAACTGAAGTGTTTTAATGTAAATAAAACATAACACAGGCAATCTTTTAAAGTGCTCGATTGTTTGAAATTGGCAACCCTGATAACTTATCTAACCTATATGTATAATTTGCTTGTCATAATAACAATAAGATAATAAACATTTGAGGTTATTTTGGGGCTTTATTTGTACTTAGTGAAATGTCGACTCAGAATAATGAAGATGTGGACTCTGAAGGCGTAACTGATTCACCCAAGAAAGGTAATAAAACCTTGCAATTTTTTTTTATTAAACTGATAATTCGCATTTCCAATTCAGGTCCAACCTTATCGACATCTACTTCTAGTTTCGAAGCTCTAGATCCGCACGACCCCAATCTAAGCAGGTTGGCCACAACCATGTTTAAAAAGACAGCCGATTATTTGTACGGTGAATTGACCGCGACACTAGACGATTACAGGCTATTAGAAAACATGAATCGGGCTACCATAACCAAGTATTCAGATATGAAACATATTTCGGGGAATATTTCAAAAAATATGTCCGAATTGAAAGATAAATGTATGTAGGATGTAAATGAAAAATTTCTTGTGTTATAAGTAAAGCACAGATTTATGTGTATTTTTAAGTCATGAATCTCTTTTTAGTTGGGCTTGAAATAGGCACTGTGGAGTATAACTCATGACAAAAATGCACATAAATCCTTGCTTTAGTTATAAGGTGTGTGAGTGCAGTAACTTACTGTTACTTAAATGAAAGAAACTTGCAATGTCGCAATTATAATGAGTGTCGTTTTAATTTGCAGATGACTCATTGCTGCCTTATCTGGAGCAAATAGAGCAGATCGAAGATAGTGTTGTTCGATTAGAACGAGCCGCATATAAATTGGATGCGTATTCCAAGAAATTGGAAGCGAAATTTAAGACTTTAGAGAAGCGATAGCAAGTCGGTTTTCATTTAATTTCACCGATGTAATTTTGTATATTTTTTCTTTTTTCCAATAATTATAAATGCTGATCATGTTAATAGTTGTGCAGTTGTATCTATTTTAATATAAAGAGATCACTTGGTTAACAAATTGTTTCTTTTCTGCAAAAATTATCTGAAAAAATAGAATTGAAATCGAACCAAATCTCGTAACAGATATAGGGTAGCGTAAAGCCTTTATTAGAAGTCAAAATTTAGTTGTACCTGGTCAGCCAACGAGGGAAAATTAGTTACTAAAGTATTTTTCATAAGAGAAGAGCGCTGCGTCATTAATCGCCAAAGTTACATTACAACCGACAAATATTTCAGTATTATTTTTTTGTCAACGACTAAGAAAGAAGGATGGAATTATGCTTCACATGTCTGATTATGCAACGTCAAACGCGTTTTATTTATAACGCAGAGCTCTTCTCTTATGAAAAAAATTTTATTGGCTAATGGTTTAGGGTGAATCGAAGTAACCTTTTTCGTTACTATGAATATTTGTTTATTTTTTTAATTTGTTTTTATTTTATATTGTTCACTATTATTTTGGGGTGGGAGTTCCAGCAGAGTGGGGCTCCCTATCACTCACATGCCTATATAAACGTGTGAAAGCGCAGCCACAACAAGTCATCTGCCCGTCAGTGCATGACTTTAACGCCCTAAGCGACCTGGCTCCAGTCCCTTACCTACCAGATACGGGTGTCTCGTATATACCGTCCCATTGAGTGGGTGTCTCGCTCATACCTACCAGATACTGGTGTCTCGTATATACCGTCCCTTTGACTGGTTGTCTCGCTCATGCCTACCAGATACGTGTATGACGTCTCTTTGAGGGACGCTCTTACCTTCCAGATTCGGGTGTCTCTTATATACCGTCCGCTCCTGTTAGAAAGGTTATGTTTTTAAACCAATTTTACTAATCGCGTTTGTAAAAAGGTTCCGATTTTACACTACCCGGTTCGGAATAATGCATTAACCTGTCAAACCTGACCTGAGCAACCCGGTTGAATTTACGGAAACTCCTTTAGTTCTCGTCGGACCCCGGTGTCATGTTGATGTGTTATGCCGTTTAGAGAAACTATCGAAGCTCTTGCTTAAAGAATTGAGGCTCTGCCGGAATTTCCCTAAATCCCTAGTGCTCCACTGATTGAGATTTGGGGTACTTTAGCCCCATTCCAAGCTTGAGAAAACTACAAATTTCGGGTAAAAATTGTGCGAATTGTCTGACGCCATTTTGCACGCTAACGAGTCTGTTCTTTCCTTTCTATTCAGGCTTTTATGTTTGGCTCTACTTCACGTGTTAGTTCTACTTCTAGCTCACGTTTTAGTATGACCGTGGTGCCTTAGGTTTGACTCGAGCCGAGTCGACTCAATCTTCACTGCCTCGACGCCTAACTTGGAAATGCAGTCCCGCCATATTCGCGACCTTTATCGATCGGTTCAATCCAGATTAGCGACGTTGGACACGAACAGCAGATGGCGTGGTGACCGCCAACTTCACATCGTATACAAGCGAATCGACACTACCGACTGGGTTTGAAAGAAAAGTTTCGAGTTCGATTATTTTTAATTCATAGATTTCGTATCGTTGCACAACTCTTGCGTGCCTTTTGGTGAGCGAATTTTCGGCTGAATGCAGAGAGTGCATTATATATGTAGTTTGTCATTGAGTGAATAAGTCGATGATAACCTTAAGAGTTTACGCAGTTTATCTTTGTTTGAACTTTGCTTGTTGTGAGCAAGCACCTGTATAACCCGGTCTAATTTGAACCTGCCTTTGCTCGAACTTTTCTTCATCAATAAAGTTTAAATTTAATTTTAAGTGCGTGTTTACGTTACCCTTCCTTCACGTACCAGTGAGTCAAGTGTAACCTGCACGATCAAATCGGTTCGGGGACACCGACGAGGTCGTTTGTCGATCAACTGGATATGTCCATCCTGGCGCCCTTAATAATTTAACATCGTATTAGACTCACCCCTATCTCACTGTTGCTATCAGAGGGGAAAGCTGGTGGAAGATACAACGCAGAATTTGTCACCTGGTCAAGGTAAGGCTAAGGCTGTCAAGTTTAGAGTAAATTCGGTGGCAATCGAACGACCGGGAGGGCCGTACTCCCGAAAAAGAATGAGGTGAGATTCAGAATTTCAAAGTCCCATATCCTGAAAATCATTGAGAATTGGATCTGGGTTTATTAGAATTTCTTTCTTGTTTTGGTCTCTACTATCACCTATCAGATACGGGTGCCTCGTATATGCCGTCCCTTTGAGTGGGTGTCTCGCTCATACCTACCACATATTATACAAGTGTCTCGTATATACCGTCCCTTTGAGTGGGTGTCTCGCTCATACCTGACAGATACGGGTGTCTCGTGTATACTGCCCCTTTGAGTGGGTATCTTGCTCTTACCTGCCAGATACAGGCGTCTCGTATATACCGTCTGATTCCTGGACTTTACTTTCCAAGTTGTAAATATGAACTTTACTCTGAATAAAGTTGTGTTGCTAAATGATCGACGTGTTTTTATTTACGCTGAGCCTGGACGGCGCGCCGTCGAAAAACCGCGAACCGCTAGACCGACGTCGACAGAGCAGCGGAAACAACACCAGAGAGAGAAAGACGACCTGTTACTAGGGTAACCCCAACTTGAACGTAAATACACAAAGCAAATAATATTCATTAATCAATCTATTTAAATTATTTATCATGTTAATTTTTCTGTACTATATGCAAAACCAAATAGACTTAAAATAATTAAATTATCAATATCAGATATACACATATATGTACATGTAAGTAGAAAGCATCAAAGCCAAATGTAAAAAATTTACAATACATACGTAATTCAACAAATTACTTATGAGTCACATTTATTAATACAAATTTTCTCTCCTTTGTTTCATACCAATGGCATATTTAAGAATTTATAAACATAGTTTTCTATGCAATTTTTCTTTGCTTGGCTTTGAAGCTTCCCAGCTGGTATAATAATTATACACTTACAACTACGAAATAATCATAATTTAGAAATTTAATTTTACGTCGAATTAAAATAACACAAATGGGAATTACAGTTTTATTAAATGATCCATCAACTCTCGATACTCGCTTTCATGTCGTTTCTTATTCCCTGTCGCCGTGGTAGCCAAAGCCGGTCGAGTTATAACCCTGCGTTCACAGAAAGGATCGTTAAACAGAAATCAACACTTTATTCTCAACTGCGTGCCTACATAACAGTACCAACATTTAAATAACTAATAAAAAATACAACATGAGCACTTACTTTCATGACAATATTTACTACTTATACTCTCACAGAAAGCAAATGTAATAAATGAGTGAATTTATAAACTCGGCAGCCTAGTAGCACGAAAACCTGCCATTTTTATAAATTTGTTTGACTGATTTACAAATGTGTTTGAATACTTATAGTTTAGCACCACAAATTCGGGGCGTTTACTTTTTGAAACAATATTGAACATACTTTTCTTTTTTTAGTATTTTTTTTAAAATTAACATATATAAATAAGTAGGGCAATAAAAATAAAACGCTTAGGTTTTCTAAAGCAAGTTTGTCATTTACACTTCATACTCACAAATAAATAACATTTAAATGTATGTAATATGCTATATGCATGAAAACACCTTAACCACATGTTTTTTGGTAACATTAACGGGTATGTAACCTCTATACAACGACTTAGCTAAAAACAACAGAAAATACTGAATTCAATAAAACAGCACAACGTGCAGTTCTAGGTTCTAATCTAACAAATTAGGTACAACATGAGAATAAAGAACTGCACTATAATACACCCAGTAAAACCTTGCTTAAGAGTATTCGAAATAAACAAATATTCGCCATTATTAATGAACATGAAAAACATAACAGTTTTATTTGCCAATATTTGGAACTGCAGTGATAATTTATTTGTGAAAATCTAGACACAGTTAATATTTTTAACAGTTTAAGTAAATGAAATATTTCCTTCTGCAGTCACATACATTTTAAAAATATAATTAAAAGAAATGTTGTCAAGAGAAATTTTCAGAAACAAATTATTCAAACTTGCAGTGTTCATGAGTAAATCAGCCTGCTGATTTCTTGAAATAATTTTTCCAAGAGACTTACAATTAATTTAGCATAAACTCTTAACGCTGCTAAATCTCGGAAACTAATCGAAGAAATAACAGTGCATCTTTTCATACGTAATTCCTACATGTGACATTTTTTTTCACTAGTAACTACCTAAAATAGATAAATCTGAGAGAGGTGTTATACTTCTATAGACGTTCCGAAGGATGTAATTTTCCAAAGACGCTTTTAAAGTGACAGGAGGTCATTGATCATAGCTTGATATTCCCGATTATGTTGAGTTTTGTTTCCTGTGGCCGGACTTGGTGCCACTGGTCTACCTATGTAACTGCAGGAAACAGTTGCATTTTATTATAAATTTAATAATTTTTTGCGTTAAAGAAAAAGGGCAGAGTTTACAATAAAAAACGCGCATGCAACTCAATTAAGACAATTCAAATAAAAGATTTAGAACATGCAATACATGCAAATTGTGTTCATCATAAACTAATCGAAAATAAAAATCAAAAATTGTAAAATCAACACCTCTGTTAAACTAAATATTTTTCTTATTTACAACAAACAATAATGTAGGTATATTTCAAGTAATCTTAGCAAACACTTTAGCAAAAAGTCCTCAAAGTATGATGAGTATAGAAATGAATAAGAAACGTTTTAAAACTTAACACGTAACTAGTCCACCTACACAAAATTAACAAACAAATAAACAAACCAAACATTACTACAGTTCATGTGAAAGGTTGTGCATGTACTGCAGAAACGGGGTGCAACAAAAATCAGTGATTCGGCATTGCAAACTTTTCAAGCAGGTTAACCACAACCAAAAAGAAGCAAGCTAAACAACATATAGAAGATATGATTCACTATCATTTCCTCACCCAACTTCTCTGGTTTCTGTGTCCAGGTCATTAGGTTGAGGAACGGGTTCAGACTTCCCAAACAAACCACTCAACCAACTACCTCGCTTCACCCTGGGCGTGTCCATTAAAAAAAAGACAGAAATTAAACTTTACATACGAAACCACCGAACTCGACTGCTTTTATGAATCATATCTTCCACATATTCCCACAAAATAAGTTGTCGTTTACTTACTTAATATCTCTTGAACCTGTAAGAGCAGTCTGGAAACGTGGCTGGACGTAGTTCCAGTATCCTTGATTCTTATGCTCTTCCTGACCGAAGTACAAACTTGCATTCGGATACTTGGCGCACTCTTGCTTGATCAGATCATATGGGAACGGAGAAATCTACAAAACAGGAAATTTAAGGAGGAAAAAAATTAAAACCCTCTGTATTATGCGAACCTGCTCGAGCCGCACAAGGGCGATCTCATTTTCGAGTTTCTTACTTTCGCGTTCCTTCCTGAAGTCATAATAAATCTTCCCCGAGCAAAACACAATCTTTTTAACCCTGCTGGGGTCGGCGTTTTCATCGGGAATAACTCTTCTGAATTCCGTGTTTTCGGTCATCTCGTCGAAACTGCTTCTGGCATGCGGCAAGCGCAACAAACTCTTGGGGTACATGAGGACGAGCGGTTTGCGGAAAGGCAGCGCAATTTGACGGCGCAAAATATGAAACACGTTGGCAGGCGTCGAACAGTTAGCCACTATCCAGTTACAGTCGTGAAGCTGTCGAACTGCGAAGTCGTCGCTTTCCGGGGGGAAGTAGTCCGGGTCGTCGGAGCACATCTGTAAGAAACGCTCTGGGCGGCAACTTGAGTGCTCCGGACCCATACCTAATAGACGAAAATAAATAATGTTTTATCGCCATTTGAAACAAGAATTAGTTAAAAACGTTTGACTCCACAGCCACCCAGAACTACAATAATTGTTGGACACATGTTAGATCAAGAGATGCTTCAGCTTTTTGTGTAATTTTTTTTACTTACCTTCCATACCGTGGGGTAATTGCAAAACAAGGCCACTCTGACGTACCCATTTGGCTTGCCCGGAAGAAATAAACTGATCTATGATACACTGAGCCGTATTAGAGAAGTCCCCGAACTGGGCTTCCCAAATAACAAGAGCGTTGGGGTTAGTCATCGAATACCCAACTTCGAAACCTAGCACACCGTACTCGGAGAGAGAGCTGTTGCATACAATGTACGGTGCCTGATCGGGGTACAAATGGCAAAGAGGGCTGAAACACATTTCCTTTTAGCAACCAACTCCTTCGGTACTTGTCGTTACCTACTTGTAAGTTGCTTTATCAACGGTCTGATGATGTAAAACGTGGTGGCGATGAGAGAAAGTCCCCCTTTCTACGTCTTGACCGGATAAACGCACGTGGATACCTTCTTTGAGCAGGGAGCCGTAGGCAAAGGCTTCCGCGATGGCCCAGTCACACTGTCGATTGTTCACCATATCCATGCGGGCTTTCAAGATACGTTCCAGGCCTACGAGTTGACGTTTTAAATCGAGTGCAACGCAAATATCAACAACAACCTTTATGTATAATAAATTCGGCTGCGTTTGGAGGCGGTGAAGAAAATCTCCTGCCGATGTGCACCAGGGTGTCTTCCTTAATGCCGGTCTTTCCGACTTTGAGGGGATCCTTGCCCTCGAAGAAACCTGACCAGGGGCTGTCGAGCCAGTCCTTGTGCTTAACGTGTGTTTCTTTGCGCGCTGATTGGAAGGCCTCCTCACAGATTTTCTCGTACTTATCTTTAACGTCTTGCACCTAATGAATCGTTTCGTTCAATACAAGTCGGGCGAGGGCCTTTGAAAATGTTTTACCTCGGCTGGTGTGACGACGCCTTCGTTCATCAGTTGCGAGGAGTACTTTTCCAAGATTGGGTTGATCGATTTAATCTTGGTGTACATGAGCGGTTGGGTGAACATCGGCTCATCATTTTCGTTGTGGCCGTTACGACGGTAGCAGACGATGTCGATGACGACGTCCTTGTGGAAAGTCGCTCGCCATTCAGCGGCGATATTGCACACGTGTATCACAGATTCGGGGTCGTCGGAGTTAACGTGGAAAATTGGGGCATTCACAACGCGAGCCACATCTACACAGAGGAAAGAGCAACGCGTGAAGAATCACTTTGAAAACTACACAAATTAAACTGACCAGTGCAGTAAGGAGAGGATCTTGAATAACGTGGATCAGTAGTGAACCCAATTTGGTTGTTAATAACGATGTGAATGGCCCCATGCGTAGTGTATGCGGGCAAGTCGGATAAGTGCATGGTTTCGAAAACTACACCTTGTCCACAAAAAGCGGCATCACCGTGTATGTGAATGGACATGACCTTAAAAGGAAGAGCATTAAAATACAGAAGCAAAATACCATGAAGGGAGAGGGAACCACCTTTTTTCCTTCACTGTCACCACGATAGAATTGCTCGGCCCTCGTTTTACCTTGAACCACCGACGCAACACATTCTAAATGTGAAGGATTCGCACATACGGCCAATCGAATATTCTTATTTGTAACACGATTCAGTCTAGGGATAAATTAATTTACGTCTGCGCAACGAATTTACTCTCATATATTAAATACCTTTCGATGTATGTCCCCAAGTGATATTTGACGTCTCCTGATCCCTCATCCTCTGCCTCCAAACCGGCGAATTGGTTAAAGATTTGACTAAGGGGTTTGCGACACACGTTAGCCAAGCAATTGAGTCGACCACGATGGGCCATGCCCATGATAACGCTTTCCACGCCAAGCTCTGTGCTCTTGTCGATGATTTGCTTCATTGCGGGGATTAAAATCTCGCAGCCCTCCAAACCGAATCGCTTTTCCGACGTGTACTTTCGTGACAGGAAACTTTCAAAGCTGTAAAATTTGCTTTAGTTTTCTTCAAGCTGAATTTGCCACACTCACCCTGCGGCTCTCGTTAACCTCGCCAGGATCAATCTCTTTTGGTCGTTGCCCATCTGCATACATCCCGGAGTTTCCATTTTCTTCCTAATCCAATTGCATTGCTCCAAGCTATTAATGAACATGAATTCGACGCCGATGTGACGACAGTACGTCAGCTCCAGCCGCTTCAGGATTTCCTTTAAAGGCAACGATTTTTCTTTGCCGCCGATGAAGGTGGTCGACGGCAGCTTGAAACTGCGATCCATATCTGTATCATCTGGGTGTGAGGAGGCGCGCAAATGTGCAGGACGAAAATTGAAGGGAAAGAAGAGGAGAGTACGAGAAAAAGGAAGCGGAATAAACAAAGATACTCGTTAGCATTTAAAAAAAACAAAATCATCAAAGCACAGTTTGAAACTATTTTACGACGGCAATCAATACTACGATAATAGAATTTGCAACAGTTGATTCAATGCTTTAATAGAAAAGCCATTTCTCACATTCTTTGGTTCTTATCATGTTTCTGTATTCTGGATCCATAAATACTGTAGCAAAATCTAAATTAAGAAGAAGAGAAACCGGTAAATGATTGTTACCTTCCTATGTTCACTCATCAATATAGGAGAATAATTATCAATTAATGCAAAATTGAATTAACCATAGGTATAGTTTTAGGCCTTACCCTTACTGGTCGTTGGTTGTCTCCAAATGTGTAAGGGGTCCAAGTCGGCACAATTATGGCCTATAACCTACAATTTAGTAAAATCTCAATCGTCACTACTACTACTTTTATTTTATAAACATTTAAGAAAACAAAGAAAGAATGTTTTTTTTTAAGTTCAAGTAGGAGTGAAGTAGCTTCAAACTGTGCACGTTAATGTAGTTGCGAGTTTCAACGACACCACTTGAATTATAATAAAACTACATATTGTAAGGACCCGAAAAATGCGTAAAGGAATTTTGAAATTATTTTTTTAAGCTATTCCTGAAAGAAATCAGAGAACAGGAAGCGCGTATCGCTTTATGAGATATGAACGTGCTTTCAAACCAGAGGTGATATTAGGTTGCGAGGATTAAATTTCTCTATCTCACTGAATCAGCGTTCGGAGATGAAAACGCCGTTTGGCCAGCTTCTCTGGCCTTGACCGCGCGACACGTGGTTAAAAATGGTGAAAGCAAGATGAGTACGTCATCTCGTGAAAAGCGGCTCACCGCTGGAAACTCGAATCAATCGCGAGTTTTGTTGAAATATTGCTGACTTTGAAAATAAAATCCCTATCTGGTTTTAGAGTGGAGGCGAAGGCTTAAATAGCCGCCGCGAAGAAAAAATTAACAGTTCCCGGCTCCCTAAGTTTTGTCCGCGTTAATTTCTGGTCGTAATTTTAGTTTAATTAATTTTTGTTCTAAGTTCGGTTTTATTTTTGATTTAATATTAAAATTTTCCAAAGTTTGTTTCGGGGTAGAAAAAGCAAAAGCATTTTCCGTGTAGCCTTTGTGTCAGTTATTTTAAAATAAATTCGCTCGCTAAGGAAACAATTCTCGTAATTCTAAATCAAGTGGTTTTTCGGATACGTGAAAATCATTCAAGATTCGTCCCCGGTAAGCTCAATGTCATTGTTGCTTGAAAATTATTAACAAAAAGTGTATTACACCAATCTCCGTTCTTGTCGAAGTTTTTATTAACAAAAAAAAAGTATTTATTTAACAAAGGATGGTAAAAGTCAAAGTTGAGACATCCTAACCCTCGAACTTCCCATGTAAAATACATTTATCGTAAAATTTTGGTTATATGAGAAAAACCATTTTATCAAAATATAAACCAGCTTTTCCCGTACTCGCGGTCCTTACAATATCTCGTTGAAAATCGCTTTGAAATTCAAATACTTCCTACGAACTTAGCCTGTGTTGGCGAATTATCTCATCTGGTGGTGAACCCTGCCTTTCTGTGATGGTTGTTGTACGATCGGAATACATGATACCCAGGGGATCCACCTGGGCTACTAAATGACCTCGAGCCTATGATTACAAAATTGCAGTAAATGTAAAAGAAATACTTTAAACTGCACTAGAAATATGTATGTATAACAAAAATTTATGTTAAAATAACAAACCTATGTTATTTGTATCGATTTAAAAAAAGTCATTTTAAATTTTTTTACTTTTTAAAATAACTCATGGAATGCAGAATTGTTAGCAGCATTACTGTGATGGGAATGGGAATTTAAGAAAAAATTACCTGATAACTTCTGATGATGGCCTGCACTGCTAAGTGATCTTCGATGGTCTTGTCGTCAAGGGTGGATATGCCTCCGACACCAGATAATGCCGGCAGAAGCGAAGAAATGGGTAATTCATTCTTGCCTGGTGACCCTAACGACGGAGGCGGCTGATAACCTGTCCGCCCTTGCACTGAGTTTCGGAAAAAAGAGTCCCAAGACTGTAAGAAAAAATATATTCGTCAAAACCGAATACGTACTTTCCTCTTCAAGTTCATATACCGTATGCTTCGTTTTTAGTTTCAATGAGACAGTCGGTATATGAAAGTAACCCCTACCGTTAAATTAAAAAAAAAAGGTAGATCCATTTATTTGTTCCAAGGCGATAAAATCGTGAAGAAAAAACATGATCAAACTGCTTTTTATTATTTATTCCAAATACCCGAGATGGATTAGGTATGTAGATGAATTTCATTATGACTTTGATTCGTTTTTCAACCTTCATTATCTTACAGCTAAGAAATTTATTTAAAAAAATGTCTTTTATCTTAGCATTGAACTGATCTGATCGTGATCATAATCGACACATGATACACGTGTTTTTAAATTGAACAAAAAGTGCCTCGTCAAATTGGAAATTAAAAAATCACCTGGCACAAAATTGAACTGCGTTAAATTAGTATGTAATCTTATTAATTAAAAAAAAAAACGTAATCAAATAATAAAATGTACTTGAAATAATACTCTGGAGGTTTGTCATGACGCATGACGCCTACGTAGGTAGTACTAATTTAAAATTAAAACCAGTCAGATCTAGTACCTTGCCATGTGATAATGAAATCGAATTAAGATATAAGTGTGATGTATTCAGCTAAAAACCAAACAATGGGCTTTACATTTTACGTCATCTACGACGCAAAAGAGGCATCACTTTTTCTTTTTTTTTCATCAAACACAAATTTAAAAGTAGGTACTCCCAAAATTTTGTTAACTCTTGTGCACACTCTTGTGCAAGTTAGAATTCGTTTATTTAATTACTATTTAATATCACATGCTCAGAATTCGTTTATTTAATTACTATTTAATATCACATGCTCTTGCCAATTAGAATTTCAATCATGTGATTTTATCATTATGTAATTAAGGTGTTACGAGGAACAAGCTATTTTTCCTGACTCAAACCATCGTTGAACTGAGAGAGCACTATCTGTATTTTTGGTGAAATTGAAAAAAAAAAACGCTTTTGAAATGTTTAATTATAAAAAAAAGAAATTACGCGTCATGGTTGTTCGTAATTATAATCTACCAAATTAGTCTGCTTATAATTAACGTATCTAAATTTTTAAAACAAAATAATCGGGCATAAATAAGGCCATATCTGGTCTTTGGTTTCTTATGTGATGCATAAGCGTTTATGTTAATGAGATGCATACCGCAAGTCCATAAATTACGTTTTACCGCGGATCTATAAATTATGCTATTTTTTTACAGTGAAGCTGTAAAAAGATGGGAAACTTTGTAGCATGAAACGTCGATTACTACTTCAAAAAAATTTCAAGGATTTGTTAAAGAAAAAGAATTAACAAATTGTCGATGTGGACCCAAACGTATATACCTACACCACAGGTGTAAGCTGCGTTCATTTATCCAACTCCGTTCACTCTATTTATTCTTTTCGCACTCTAAAGAGTGAGAGCAAATCAGTTTTAATTCAAAAATTGTTGCTAATGGTTTAAGCTTCGGCTTAAACCATTAGCAACAATTTTTTACCATTAGGTGCGAGTCTGGAATACACTAGAATCTTGTCGGCATTATAGGTGGCGCGACTAGTCTAAAAATAGAATTTACTTCACGGAACGTAGTAACAGTGAAACACATGAAACCACGATCAAAATAACTGCTGGAAAGAAATGCTAGTTTTAGTAAAACCGTTAGATTCCAGAGCTCTTTTTACCGTCTTCAAATTAAAACTTTTTAACGGGCGTAAGTGGATAATGTATATTGCAAACTTGCGTGACATAGCAAGACTTAATAAGAAAGGTACAGGAGGGAATACATTCATTGTATTAAATATGGCGGTAATAAAGACTGCAATAGTCTTACGTCCAAATTAAAATGAAGAGGACTTTGCTGCCGCAGTCTTTATCGTTTACCATGTTTAATATATTTCCTTCTTAGTCTCGACCATTATAAAACACTGCTGTCATACAAATCGGTTTCCAATTTGCAGTCACACATGAATTTGCTGTACCTTACAGAACCTTTCTACCCTATTATGTAATTTACCAATGTATTGTAAAAAGCTAAACCTTATTAAATAGTTCTCCTTTAAAACTATGTTAAAGGAGAGACGTCCTTATGTCAGCTCAGCGATGAAATAAATAAGGAAAACTATTTTAAATGCACAAGCATCTGGTTTGGGTGAAACCTGTATAACATGTCAAAGAAAAAACTAATTAATATTTACATGAATGAAAAAACATGCTGATGAGAAAACCGCAGAGAAAGTCCTTCGTAAACCTCAGGCAGATTTCCGTCGAATCGAACTTGTTGAGAATCTTGTCCAGGAGGAACGTGAAAATCAACGTCATCGAGGACATTTTAAACGAAAACACTACAAATTTTGACAAAACGTTTAACTACAAAACAAAGGGGACTTTGATAAATAATAATTTCATAAATAATTATCCACTACGTTAGTATAGAATTGACTTGACGCCTTAGAGGTCGATGAAAAGAGACAAAACTAAAACAACAGAGAATGTAAAAGCAGAAGAGAGTAAACAGTTTAGCCACAGTACAAGTAATTATAATTACCCAGTAGCGTCACTTAAACGTCAGTGTCAAAAAAGCGACCATACTGTTTGATGCCCTTATGGAAATGTAATCGACAGGTATCAAACAATATGGCAAATGCGACAGTTATATTTTGGTGACGCTACTATTGTTATACTGTGGTTTAACTACAAACAGTAACATGTAGAAAAGACCACAGGACTAGCCATCCTAATATGTTAAAGAAATATCTGATGTACTCAATGTTTCAGACGGAAACTAGAAATGAGAATGCATTTAATCAATCAACTATGCTCTATTAGTCTGAAAAACGTAATAAATGTAAATTATCTTGTGATTTAATTAGTTATGAATAAAATACTAACAACGTTGTTCAATACAATAGCGTAGAAAATAAATTATATACACATCATCATCTGATGTACTGATGATGTGCTTTCAAACGTGACGTTAAGAAAAAATGTTCACAGTTCACACAATGTTAAATAAACGTTTGTGTTAATAAATGTTAATATCGACGGTGATCTTATTTTAACGCTAACCGCTTAAGTAAATTAATTTACCTGATTAATTATGATAAACTTAGACGAGCTTCCGAACTATTTAGTAAGTAGGTGTATATCCATAAGAATTTTGCGACAAACATTTACGTTGACGCTGTGAATTAACGTCGTTGCATTGCTAATTGAAAGTGGCTTTTTGCGGTTTAGATTTTTTATCTCGCGAACGTTTTGCTTAGAGCAGGTCCGGCCTTGATACGTTTCATTTGAGATTTAGAGCAAGGTAAATATTGCATTGAAATTGTTTTACATTGTTAAAGGTTATTTCATTGAATTTGTTTTTTTTATGAATTCGGGGTTTGGAGAAGTGAGTTTGCTGAAAATGAAGTGGCTGTTCAGAGGTTCGCCACTAGAAATGAAAATAGTATTGGAAACAGCTCAAATTAAAAAAAAATAGATTATGTAATTTAATCATTGTTTATTAAACTTTCTCTTATCGTTATTATTTTTTTAATATGTGCACCTAGGACCTTAAATGAATATGTTATGGGTAGAGTGATTAATTGTTATGAATAATGCCTGAACTCTACGTCTACATCCATATAACGACTGGAGATAACAGGCAATGTGATAATGATAAAACTGTGTTAATGTATTACTTTGGCCATGACCTTTGCGCAATTAATGTCCTGTAAAGTTACAAAATGTTTAAAAAAAAACTATTTTAATTTACTGCGTTGTGGTCCAATGAAACATAAACATTAATTTTTAAGGATAATTATTAGATGTAAATTTGTTTTTGTGGTGGGCAACTAATTAATAGTTTTTAAAATTATTCATTCAAATCAATAATGCTTTCGGATACAACGTTCAAATATCCCTCTTGAACATTGTAATGATGAGCGAGCACTCGATAAATGTAAAAAGGAAACTATACAAGGAGGTGAGGAGACGAGAATCGATTAAATTTGTATTTTGGGATTTTAGCTGTCATTTCATAATTTTATTACACGAGATTTTTTAAAGATGTGGGGGCTCGCACGTTGCTTAGCGCTCAACGAAGCACGTCATGATGACAGGTGACAACAAAACATTTGTCAGAAACGGTACACTGACAGACATCGAGAAACGTCAGATAGACAAGTATGGACTACGTGTCACGTTGACATTTACGTAACAAAGCAACGATGACGATCTCGCAAATAAACAAAATGCAGGCCGCCCCTCGACGAATTAAAGCAAAACCGCACTCGTTCATAATTGGCCCGCAAATAGAATCGCATTCTCAAACTTGGTCGCTAAGACAACCCCTGGAGTAGACACAAAAAGACTGCCCCCTGGCGAATGAGATGCAGCTCTGATCATCAGTGATTCGTTTACACCCTTAGACCAATGAAGCAGAGTTACTTGACCCCCGCTTTGAAAAAGCCCTATAAAAGCGAGATCAAATCAAGGTCCAGTATGTCTTGAGCAGCGCACTGTCGGGAGCACTCACCAAAGCCCCCCGCGCAATCAATTGTCAGGAGCAACACACACACTCTCCCATGCAGCTTATTGTCGGAAGCACATCCAAAGCATCCCGTGCAACTCATTGTCAGGAGCAACACACACATACTCTAGCGTACAGTTTCTTTCTATTTGTTGTTAAAGTTGCAAGTTGTGTTAAATAAAATTATATACCAGAACACACCCACAAAGATATGGCTGCGTTACCAATTTCCTAATCTTTTGTTTCTACTTTGGCTTCAGTGATCGTTCTATCTGCTTACAAACTCTAAGGTTTTGGTTTTATTTCATTTGTACGTTGTTCCTAGTCGCTTTCCATGACAGTTGGGGACACTGAAAATAAAACTGGAATTTAGGGCGGGAGGGGCGTGAATTCGATATTCGTGTTGTTCGTCCGGCGTGCCTCTTGGTAGCCATTCTTCGACGTGCACTTCGCGAACTTGGTCGCATTTTCGTACTAGCTTATTTTGGAAGCTGGAGACTGACCACCCAAAGGTTATTGAGGATCTCATCGTTCGTGAACGACTTCTGGGCTTGAATTCTCTAAACCAGGGAGAGGGTTCGTTTTATGGGAGTGACGTCAAAATCACGTAAACTCTCGCATGAACCTATACACATCTTTCGAGAAATGCGTCATTTTCGGGAGCGATCACTTCTCTCCAGTTCGAGAATAAGCCCCCTGGAAGCTTTCCAGTGCTTTTATAACAGATAAAGTCCCTATCGTTGAATTTTGTTAGGGATGCCACGTGTTCGAGCCGACGCGACGCGTCGCAGTTTCTTTCCGCTTTGGGCCCTTATATCTAAAAGGGCAATTACGCGAGGGTCGAAAACTTTAGAAAATCTGTGTCACGTCTTCGTGATCTTGACGTAACCGTTTGGATGTTCTCCGAACGAGATTAGGCGAGAATATTTCCGCCGATTCCGAGAGCCTCTTCTACTGTAACACCGTCGTTCATCACTCCGGAACCCTTGAAAGATCTGCCGATCTGGGTCGAGCCAGTGTCGTGTGCTGCAGCCCCCTTGCAGACAGGGCGTAACGTAGAATTGGTGCGATTCGAGTGTGGTATAGTACTATCCCTCTGTTTTTCTATTTATACGCGTCTTTAATTGATTACGGGTACCTTCAGTGCCTCGTGATACCGTTCCTGCCTGCCGAAGACCTTAGTTCCTTAAGAACTTACGTTTAGTTGCATGTTTTCATAAAGTAACATTCTTGCAATTGCGTTTACTGTCCCTATGACAGAATTTATTGTACGTCAATTTGTGAGCCAAACAGGATATCCTCGCCGGTGATTTCGCGTTAGTCGACGACGCTTTGTAATTTCTAAATTATTGAAAGTAACGAATTTATTTTCGGGCAGATTGTTAAAGCCGCCCCTGTAATCGAATGCTGAGCGTTTCGCTCATTTTATTGGGCCACAATTTTGTTGCGTATTAATAAACACTGCATCACCGTTTGTCATATTCTTATTTATTGTCAATATACAGGGTGACCGATAGTTGTGTTATATTCAGGTGTCTCATAAACATGTATGTCCGTATTCATAATGCCTCCTCGAGGCTTCCTTGAATGAGGAACCCCTTAGAATGTGAGTTGTTCTAATGCAACCGCCTTACTACAATCCCATTCTAAGGGATTCCTCATTGAAGGAAGCCTCGAAGAAGCACTATGCTTTGAGGAAATTAAATCTGAGGGAATCTCAAACGCTTTTAACTACGTGTGCAGTCCTAGCGGTGCCTAGCGTTTTTCACTGTACTATTTGGAACTTATATTCGCCCTTTTTATTTTAAAGCCAGGTATCAAGCTACCGACAATCCAATTGTAGCCCACCCCGTCTCCACTGAGCTGGGCATAATTCCAGGTAGGTTTTCTTCAACACCAACGAGTTTCCTTCAGCGATCGCACCTTATACAAGGTCAATTAGGTAGATACTGTAAGCAATATTTTTCACAGTCGGTGAGTGTACCGGAGTAGTTCGGTGGACCTGTACGAGGTCCAACGATTTTCCAGCACCCTGTTATATAGAGAACTAGGTATCGGATCTACTTCTCTTTTGTCAAGATTCATTATAAACAGTGCAATAGGTTGTTCATATTATTTCAATTCAAAATGCAAATACGCAATTTGCTTTCTTATCGATACCTAATGCATAGGATTCCAGGATTATCGCTAATAAATTTGAGATTATAAGCGCTATTATTATCAAATTATGTGACAATAAATCAAGTCACATTGTTCCTTATTTTGAGATAAGATTGAGTATTTTACAAACAAATTAAGCCATCCTACATGGCCACGGTCAAATGTATTATACGATCCATTATTAGGTATTATGTATTACATTTCATGACAAAGCTCATCAGTAATAAATCAAATAAGATGGATTACCTATTAATTTGAGGATATTAAATATTGAATAGAGACTGAAACCACGTTTTTAATTACGTCAAAACTGAGGGGTCAATACTTTTGAATTCCTTACATTATGATATGAGATATGACGGAACACTCCGCGCAATAAAATATTGTGCAATATTATGTAAGTTTTCTATTCAAGATAAGAGATTTTGTTTCTAGACAAGCGACCGACTTTATCTTGACGGTCGCTAGATTTTTCCACGATTTTAAGATCGAGTGTACATAGATGAGATTCCTTCTCCAATTTAACTGACAAATAGTTTGCTAAATTTATTAAAGGGACATTATAAAAACTGGAAATAACAACAAAAATATAAAACAACTCTGATGACCAATAAGTTACAAAGTCCATAGAGTAGATATGCCAATTTTACAGCACCCTGTACATTCATTGATAGATAATAATTCAAAAAAAAAACTCCTTAATGTAAAAAAGCAAATGATGATTTATTAAAATAAAGTAACCACTTTAGCGACCCTGAATATGGGGTGTGACTGAATCATTTAAACTTGAAGAAAATACATTATTACATAATAATTGATCCAAACTATGTTCCTACCCAAAAAATAATTTACTTGTCTTAAAATAGTTATGTTTTGTGCCAGTAATTTGTTTGTATGTTTTGCCAAGTACATAGTGCACAGTGAGCAAAGGGGAATCCAATCTGAACGACCTCTGGACGACCAGCGTCGTAACGATGATATCGTAATTGCTATTTCACTGATCGTTCAATTGATCAAAGAAATACATTTTGATTGTCATGGCCTAGAGAGCCTAGACCAATTGGATTTATGTTTGACCATTTTTAAAAAGTGCTTTCCTTTTGATGATGATACACTTAGTACAAAAATATGTTCAAGTAATGATCAGGTTTCAAGGAATTAATTAAATATGTTTTTTTGCTGTTGGGTAAAAAGGTGAATTAATCATTACTCAGTTGTTCGAAATTGAATACTCATTGAACTAATCTCTTAAGCCTCCAGTGATCGACCTTATTACTAATTTTAATAAAGTACTTCATTGTTTATTCAAATTTATCGAATAAATTTATAACAATTAATCTTTGAGTAGCTTTAAAAACGTTTGACTTATTGACTTCTCCGGGGGATAAATAATAAAATAATGTTATCAACAATTTCTTTAATTTTATTATTTATCCTGAAGCTGTCAATGTATAGCAAAAGATTGACAATCCAAACATTTTTAAAAAATATCTGAAGATAATTATTACCAAACTGTTTGCCTGATTTCAAAGGTCTTTGATGTACCTCTAGATAAATATTTTATTTGGAGCAACTTAAGAATGGACCTCCCCTGAATCGCCTAGTCCAAAACAACGTAATACATATCTTTCCCTGATTGCACCAGGATTGCAAGCTATAAATACCAAGCGATCGAAAATAAAATGATTCAGAGTAGGCCATGAATATTTACAAAAAAAAAAATTGGTAATACTGTCTGTCAAATTCAATAGCTGTCATTTTAATACCTAATAATTGTTTTAAAATGTTTGATTTTAACACAAAACGTTCATTGTTGAAAGTTATTTCAGAATAATAATTCTGAAATCTGAATGGTTTCGTTTTCAATTGCAATTATCCCTATATTTCGGAATTTTCCCTAAACTTGGCAACCCTGAATTCACCCCTTAACATTTCAATTTTTGGAAATAAAAGTTGATAAAAATTCAAGAACTTACAGAGTGTACGCTGTTTGGATCTACGAGCCATGCGTTGTACATATCTTCAATGTACGACGATGATGATCCATTTAGGAACTCTTCTTGTGTGGCTGGAGCTGTGCTTTGGTATTTAATGGATGTACTGTATATCGCCGGTGAAGCGTTTTTCGTTAGAAGCCATGCCCCGAGTGCCTGCGAGTTCACCGCCTTGAATGTGTTCACCAAGATCCTTGCTCGATGCATGTTCCGTCTGTCACATACAAGCAATACAACACGTATGATAATTTGATTTAATTAATGCACTCTTTTATCTATATACCGTTGATTAGATAACACGGTAGTACATGACGTAAAATAATAGTTATACTGGTATGGTATACTTCAAATTTAAAAGAAAGGAAAACGTCAAAATTATCCTGTTCTAACCTCAAAATCGTGACGCTTCTGAACCGGTTGGTAATTTGATTAGAACTAAATTTTCATGTCACAAACTACTTTCACGTGCCTTGCTGAAGGGCAAGAACGTAAATGTCGTAAATTAAGTGCAACGAAAATAAATATTGCGAAAGAAAACACGTGACGAATTTTAAATAGACTTGGCCCTCCATAATATTGTGGAATTCGCTTACAATGTGGTTATGTGTAATAATTATTATGAAATATGCAAAAGAATGAATTTAAGTTTTTAACACCTTAACGTCAATAATGCTGATTTTGTAGTGAATTATAGCCTCGAACTTGTAGAAAATCGATAAGACCTATCACAACGTATATACCATTACGTAACGTAAAGCATTTGTGCAAGTATTCAGAAATCCACGAATGTTATCTTCGCGAAAAGATTAACTGTAATTTGTCAACTCACTAACGATTTGGTCGTTTCACTCTGTATTGGGAATTACTTATCAAAAATTACCTTTTGATGTTACACCGACGACCTAAGACATAAAACTGACTATTTACGAAACAAATTCCCCTAGTTACCTCGGATTATTTTCTAGAACAATTGAACGCCGCTCCAATTTTACGTCACAGATTACATTATTTCCTATTTTAATACGTTGTTTCCTTAACATCTAATGTTTATTTATTCAAATGATTAAGTACTTATATCATTTTTTACAGAATGTATCGTTTCAAAACTGTATTTCCTTCATCGGATTAGCTACGACTGCACCATTACCATACCATAAGTTACATAGATATATGTAAATATAGATATATGCCCGAAAAACTGAGACAAAACGATTAAATTTTCGACGGAAATATTACCGTGCAAGTCAAACTTTCTACGCAAATATTTTAATTTATTGACTGCGTTCAGCCATATGTAGCGATTAATTTCTGCTGTAAGCTGCGTTCAACTCCTCTTTTCGCACTCTAAAGAGTGAAAGCGAATAAGTCTTAATGCAAGTAAGAGTGAGATAAAAGTGCGAAAAGAATAAAAATAGGTCGCGTAGCACAGCTCAAAGTTGTAGCGCTTTAAATTACCTGAACTAGTTTTCAGTTGTAGAGGTTATGAACTCATTATGCTGCAATGCAGTGCTGAAATGTAACGTATACAGAGACAGACTTCCCTTGATTAATGGCGGCCGCTTGAAGAAAGCGCTGCAAACTATGACGTCACACGCACCTCGTTCAGATTTACGCCTTATTAAAGCACTGTAGCGTTGCGGTTACCTGAATGCGGCAATAGAGTGAACGGAGTTGAATAGACGAACGCAGGTGTTGTCTGTTGCTAGTTGTTACAGAGCAGCACAGTTGATTATAGGCGTTTTAATGAAAAGCAGCGAATAAAACTTGGCTTTGAGATTGCCTGCGTTCAGCCTAGCAGAAAGCTACGTAGCGGTCCGCGTGCGCCACGTAGCGTGACGTCATATATGTGTTCAAGCACGAAGCTAAACTTTTCTAAAGGAGAGCGATAAACTTAGCGGCCGCCATGTTCTAAATCGCTTTACGGAGTAAAACAAAGAATCCGTTCAGCCAGTTCTCAATTAGCTAATACGAAACAAATTGGCGCTCTGCTACATAGCAATAGCAAAGTATAAGCGCTATGTTTGGCGGAACGCAGCCATTATCATTTTCTTCCAAATATTTTTCTTCATAAATACAACTTACACTGAAATAAAATTTGACACGCTGTAATGATAAAAATCGCAAAGTTGTTTTACGAAAGTTAAAAGAAGATAGCAGATAGCTATATAAAAGTTCTTAAAATTATCGATCGATCGATCAACCGACATGTTATAGAAAAATTACGTGTAAGTACAGTTGCGGACAGAAAATTTCGGATGTCACTGTCATTCCACTGACGTAAAAGTTAAGGAATTCCTATATGTATACGTCAGATGAGTGACAGTGACATCCGAAATTTTCTGTCCGCATCTGTACATTCCGATAGATTTGCGAAAATGATTGTCATTTCTCAATTTTTTTTTTTCGAATCCTCTTCTACAAATCTATTGTCTGTGTTCAGCCAGGGACATTAAAGTCCCTAGATAGATAAAGTACCGCATTTATACGACATTTTGAGTCAAAATAAGCGATCGAACCTTGGGAACGCAATTTTAAAGGTCCTCATAAGTTCTGTCTGACTGTTCACGGATTAATATTATCTGTTCACAAATTAAAAGACCACTGACGATGTTGCCTTGTGAAAAGTACGACCGGCAACATTGTCCAAGTTAGAAATTTGAAAACAAAATTGACAAGTAGTATTTGAAATAAACGTTCCTATACAAAACGATAGGAATGCAATAAAAATAATTCAAATAGCAAATAATGAACCAAACAAAGAAATAATTTTTTTCCATAGGTCACTTGATTAGAAAAGATATTGATCAGACAACTAATTAATTTTACGGATCATATATGTATATTTCTTTTCATATAACAATATTTATTGTAATTATTATTGTAACTAATAGCAAATTGCTAAATAAACGACTTATTATTATTACTATTTCTCGAATCTTATTCAGTTAAATTTAATATAGTAAGTGTGTATGATGAACTGTTGGTTTGTGAACTTTCCAGAATTTTGTAAAATGCTTATGTGCGTCTGTGAAATTAGAAATAGCATCCAATAATAGCATTCATTTCACTAACTAGAACGGTTCTGAACAGCTCAAGTCCACCAAACCCTTGTTCCATTAACTAATGTAAGTGGAAGCGTGTCACGCACTAGAACAGTTCACACGAGATTCCCCTCACCCCTCATCTTAGGTGGTGCTCGACGCATGGTCGCATGGTGAGGTTATGTTGATGTCATTTGAATTTTGTGTTCCTTTGAGAACAGTACAGAACAGTTGAAAGTGTATGCTGTACGGAGGTTGAAGCTCGCGAAAGGAATGCTACTAATATTAAAACTTTGAAGGCGACATAACCTCTAAATTTGTTTACATTTCCCACAGGACCAATAGCGTACCGTCACAGCAGGGGAATGTTCCTCATTCTTTCAGCATAAAATACACAACTGTGAGCTATTGGCACTAAATAAAAATCTCTTACCAAAAATTTTATTATGTGAAATCCAATGAAACGTAAGTAAAACCACTGAAAACGGACATTCAATTTAGATGTGTAAAACACATCCGACGCTGCTGACTTATTTACATTTCAACAATGTACGAAACGTTTACGAAACTGATAAATGATGCTACAAATAGCATAAGAATTAGTCATGACACAAGTTATCACATTAATTTTCATTCGAAACTACTTATTAATACGTAATATGAACAATTATTTGACTCCGGCAAGTCAGCTGTTCACGAATGCATCCATTATAATGCCCCTCGAACTCGATCAATCAGACGCTGTGTCTGATCAAAACAAAGTCATAGGTTATGCCGAATTCAATAACTTATATATCACACTATAGTCGAGTTTTCGCGGTACAAAGTTAAAACGCGAAGTTATAACTAAAAGTAACTTAAGTGACATCTCTATAGTTCCAACTTTAAGTTATCGCGAAAACGAAAATCGTTCTTACTTGAAAGTTGTCAGTTCAAATGAAATCATTAAAGTGAAAATTAAAGCTTTTCTGAATATCAAAAAGTGTGAGTGGAGTGCTTTGTAACCTATAGTATAAATTCATGAAATCGTCACTTCTGATTTGTTGTGGAATAAGATCACATCTAATCAAATTTAAGCAGTGACAGTTCTATGACGTCTTTAACTTTTCTCTTGACCAACGTTATAACTTGACTGAAAGTGAACATGGCGGCACTTCCGATTAAAGTTAAAACTTTATCCGCGAAAACGACTTTTTGCTGTCAAAGTTATAACAAAGTTACAACTTTACTATCGCGAAAACTCGCCTTATGTATTTGTATTTATCCGATTTCAATGATAAATTCTCTCCAATCCTACCTCCATGGCTGGCTCCTGATGTGTTCTAGTCGCAGGTAAGGTTTCGGCTAAGAGATGGCGCTGAACCTAGCAGAGCACTCTACAGAACTCTACCAGAACCATGTTGTAAATTTCAAAAAAATTATAGCGCTAGTGCTAGTTGTAGTTTTTTTGTGTTTTTGGGCGTCCAAGGTTGACGAGTGTTTACGAGTTCCTAAGTAAGTTTAATATAGGAATATTTTACGAACTTGATTCCAATATGCTATGTAATTGTCAACTGTCAAGTCTCAAGTACTAACCCGTCCAGCCAACATTTTAACTGCTGTGATTTGCTACATTTAAGCGGCTCGCTGTGTAGCCTTTGCACAATATTTAGCTGCTTCTAGCTGTACAAAACCATTATTTGCGCATTCCAAAAAAAATGCATGCTTTAACTTCATGAAATTCCCAGAAAGCAGCTAGCGGAGATGTTTTGTCATAACAACTAAGAGAAGCAAAACATTTAAAATATTTCAGGAAAATGCTGAACATTAAACGTTAAAATTATTAATTACATTATTCTTTCGGAATGACAAAAATTATATTAAAATCTGATAATTGTATGTTAGCCAGCATTATGTGTTTTCTAAAGCCCAGTTGTACAATGCCAGTTTAAATTTAAGCTGAATTAAACCCTTAACAATGGTTATTTCAACAATTGTTGTTAAGGGTTTAATCTTTGGCTTAAAGTTAAACTGGAATTGTACAACTGGGTCTAAGACTACATATATTTTTTTTCCGTGACTTGTAAATAGATTATGAAATAATGAAATTTGATTGTACAGGGTGGATCAAAGTCGATGTCTTTTATGGGTATCTCTGTAACTATAAGAGATAGAAAAAAACTAGTGGCCAAGTCTCGATCTCTTTTTTACAGATAAAAACAGACTAAACAAAAATTGGCTATCTTCTTTTGTTTATATCTTCTTTTGAGTTATAAGCAAAAATTGACATTTTCGACGTTTCGTCAATCGCGCATATCTCGTTTATTTTTACAGATATTAAAAAACTGTTTTGACATTATTAGGACACTTTTTGAATACAATTCAGTGATGTAGTTGGTTTCTTGATATTTAATAAAATTTTCGAGTTATAACATAAAGTTATACTTTTTTAATGGAAATCATAGTATGCAATGCCACCGTTAAATAGAGATTTTTTTCTGTTTTCCAAAATATATACTTTGTTGGGTTTATTAGTTACAATTAGTAGAATAAAACGCCTTTTTTATTATTCTTGGGTGCATTCTATTCTTAGTAGGCTGGTTTCAACAAAGACTCGACAATTTTTTTGTTTGTTTTTATTAAATATCAACTCTTGTTAAAATATTTTGACAGTTGCAGCACTTGCAGCCGCGTAACTCGAAAATTTAATTAAAAATCAAAAAACCAACTACACCATTGAATTGTATTCCAAGTGTCCTAATAATGTCAAAACAGTTTTTTAATATCTGCAATAATAAACGAGATATGACTGATTGACGAAAAGTCGAAAATCTCAATTGTGGCTTATAACTCGAAAACAAAAGAAGTTAGCCAATTTTTGTTTACTCTATTGACTTTATCTCTAAAAAAGAGATCGAGACTTGGCCACTACTTTTTTTCTACCTCTTATAGTTACAGAGATGCCCATAAGAGACATCGAAATTGATCCACCCTGTACGTAACTTCCTGTTGCAATTAACATAGGAAAAAAATTTGAAAGCATCCGAATTATTTATTATTATTTATATTTTACAATTGACTTGGCCATAGTACCATTCTTCAAAAACCATAACCATCAAATTAAAAATGTGCATAATTTAATTCTTTATCGACCACTTTACAAAGACGTATAATAAAGAGTTGGAGCTATGAGCTCAAATCAATAAAAGTATTTTCTTGGAATTGCAGTGCTTTTGTAAAAAAAAAAACAATTGCACAATACATTTAAAATTTTAAAAATAGGCACAGTTTCATTTAATACATTTTCTTTTTGTTTTATTCTCATTAACAATTAGCAACTTTAACTTGACCAGAGTTCCAAAATTGTCAAAACTAAATATTCTCAGAACTATTTGAAGATTACACTGTCAATAGCGATTTAATTATGAACATTACTCATTAACGAGAAATACTTGAGATTAGCACATATCATATCAAAGGCTCATTAGAATTTACAAATAAGTGAGGCAGTTATTTTGAACACACAAATAAGTTTTCTTTTTACTTTTTTAACTTTTTTATACGTGTTTTGATCAGCAATTGTTGGTATATTTTAAATGACAACAAAAACTTGTATTCGATGTAGCAATGTCAAAGATAAAAGAAAATTTGCGGCTCTCCAAGAATTTTTAATTTCTGAATTCGTCCCTTAAAGAAAGCGTTTAGCATTTAGGTATACAAACAATTAATAATGGACTCTAATAAAGCATAGCACGTTATGTACATAAATATTTTTATAATGTATGTATATACACAATTTCACTTTATACAATTTACTTTACTACATTTATACATTCAAAAGTTCAAGAAATAGATCAAAACTCATTGGCGTTAGTAAATATTTTGGTTTAAATTTTTACAATATATCCTACTTTACCTACTTTTAACTGAAAATAAAAAAATAAATACTATTAAAAAAAATCTAATCCCATAATTACAATTAATTTTAAACTACAAGAAATAATTTACACATAAAAATTACGAAGAAAAGAAGACAAAACAAATTAAACTTAATTATTGATTTAGTCCTAAAATAAAAATACACACATCAATATTTTCTAACACAAAAAGAAAATCCAAATGTTGCTACGAGTAGAGATATCAAATCAAAATAATTAAAAATTGGCATTCCAGCACATAAGTTATTTCCATTAAAAAGAAATCTATCACATTTCACTTCATTTGTAAATTGTTTCAACAATTACAGCAACGTTTTTTTCCCTTTGGTTTTACAGTTCACGGGAAAATCCTTCCTGGTATAATATAGCAACAATCATTTATTTTTAATTAACATGTGCCGCCTGGACGCGCGTCCACAAAAAATACCAATCACAAAAATGAAACCTATTACCATAAGAATCAAAAAGAAGAAGTAATGCCTGGCCGGTGATCCAACGACTTGTGTGTATAAATCTTGTAAGTTGGCAAGTGGAATCAACTAAAAAAAAATTAAAGAAATTGACATGTTGAAATTTAAATTTGAGCAATCTTACTTCCTCAGCGTTTCTATACATTTCTAGTCGTTTTGTAAGCATTGACTTACAACTGGGAGATAAATCTCTAGATTCGTCGTCCACGATTAGTTTTAGGCACTTTATATCTGCAAATGTAGAAAGTTAATCAATTTGATAGAGAGTTTTTAAGGTGGAACATACGTCGTCCACTTCCTTGAGGTATGTCGCTGCAATATCTCAATAAATCAAGTGCACATGATTGTTGTAGAAGTGGATCGACTTGAATGTCTGCTTGCGATTCCTCTATCATATTGGCTACTTCAATTTGGCACACCCTCGTTGGAATCTTTCGATTCAGTAACGCTGTCTTCAAACATTCTTCCACTGCACCAGAATCTTCGCCATCTTGTTTACAGATGGTCTCTAACTCGTCTTTACAAACGGCTTTAAGCAAGGGATTCAGTTGTACGTCGAGGGCTTGTTCCCTCAAGATATCGGCCATTTCCTTTTCACACTTGTTGTTTAATTTCGAGAGCTTGAAGGCATTCCTGAGGCATCGAATCACCTCTCCGTTAAGTTCCTTGTCGGGCTGCTCACGCGAAATTATTTCAGCGCAATGTTCTTTTATGTCCGCGTTGCAGTTTTCTTGTAGCGATGGATTCAAACGGTAATCGGAAGTCTGTTCTATCATGCGGTGGATGACTATGAGGCGACACTTTTTATTGAAACCTTTTTCATCTTTGTTTTTCTTCATAAAACATAAATGACAGTGTAGCTCGAATACATGTACAGATAAGTAAATAAACTGTAACTTACTTTTAAACAATTTAAAATGTGTGAGTGATCCATTTTTGGGCAAAACTGTTCGATGGTGTCGGCACACATAGTAATAAGAGCATAATCAACGGAATTGTCGGTGATTTCTTCTTTCTTCACTTTAAACAATTCGCTCTGGCAAGTTTCAGATAATTCCTGCTCTGGAATAGATTGAAGGCATTCCAAAACCTAGATGGAATATTTTAATCAACATGAAAAGTACGATGATAAGAGAATTACCTGAGCAGACCCATGTGGAACGTCTTTGCAGAATTTTTTAATGTCGGAATTACACGCTTTCGCTAATTTAGGGTCATAATTAATATTTTCTCGTTGCTGAAATAATTGAGCTCTCAACTGTTGTCGACATTCCTTCTGTATATCACTTTTTACACCCGCCATTGTATCTTTAACAATTTTTTCACTCAAACAGCTTACGACATCCGCCTTAGTCTTTTCGTTGCTGCAATACTTGGTAGCGTACGCTTTGCAAGCGACTTTAAACTTGTACGTAAAACGATAGTCTTTCAGTGAAATTAACTGAAAGTGTTCGATGCTCACTTTGCATTTCACATTGCTTTTAACGTTTGCCTCGTTTTTATGGGATATTAAGCAATCCATGACGTCGCTTTCCTCGTTCTTCAGCTCTGATGCGCACACGCTCCTAATTACTTCTCTGCAGTTCCTCTTGATGTACGGGTTTAGTTCAATGTGTTCGGCCTCTGATTCGGTGAACGCTATGATCGATTCCTTGCAGTGATCACCTAATTTATCCATGTTGTCCTGCAGGCAAAGTATTTCTTCTCCTTTGGCGGTCTTATCGAAACAGAACATTGCCAGATCATCGAGACAGTCCTCCTCAATTTTCGGATGTAGATCGACACTTATCGCACGTTGACTCATGACTCGTTTAATTTGCTCAAAACATTTAGGCTTTAGTCTCAAATCTTTCTCTGGATGGTATGCATATCTAAAAACGTTCAAGGATCAATAAGTAGCATGGCAAAAATGTCCTAATAAAATATTTCCTTTGGTTGATCTTGAAATATAGACAAGAAATAGGTGTCAATACACGTTTAATTTTTTTAATATATTTAAGAGCACCTTTTAGACAACATGGTTAATATTTGTTATCGCTTAATTTAAATTTAACTTTGTTATCATCATTTAATTGAATATGCAAGTCTGATTGTTTCAGAGTATCCTGTAATAGACAAACAACTTAAAATATTTACCTGTATAAGCAAGGTAAGATTAAAGGGGCATTATCTGGCCCCTTAGCAGCGTTATCCTCCCACTCTTTCGTCGCGTGACATATCTGTGCGGCATCGTCCCTGCAAGCTCGATACAACTGCGGATCTAACTTGAAGTCCCTAGCGACAAAATACTGAATTTGAATCAGAGCATCTTCACATTCCTCAGTCATGTGATCCTCGCCGATGTTATCCATCAAGCACGACATAACCCGGGCATCTCCCCCCTGAACATCCTTACAAGCCACTTTTACCACGGAAAAACATGCTTCATGCAAAACCGGATCAACTCGCCAGTCTTCAGCTGCGTCCGTGTTTTTAATTAATGTTTCCAACTGTAAAACCAAGAAATTTGTATCTGAAATAAAATAAAAAAATAGACACTTACGGCTCTCTGACAACTCTCCTTTATTCTCTTCTTGACGTTTTTAAACCTAAGATGATCCATGAGGCAGTGAATCGTTTTGCCACCGACCGAAAGTTCATTGCAGAACTGCTTTATATCCGAAGCACAACCGTCTACGATCTCAGGCGATAGCCGGTAGTCTTCCATTAAAATTTTACGATGATCCCTCATTTCGGCCTCACAATCAGAGTCGACTTTCGTTCCGTTCCTCACAATGTTCTCCAAACACAGAAGCACCTGAGCCAAGCGAATCATCCTATCGTCCGAAGTTTGCCGGCGGCAGTGTGACTTCTTTATGTCGTCCTTGCACGCTCGCATCAGACCCTTGCTGATGCGATAGTCCTCGGAAATCAGCTTCTGCCTCCGCAATAAATGATTCTTACATTTCTCGGTTATTTGCTCGTTGTAGTAGCGCATGAGACATTTAAAAACGCGACCGCTTCCCGGGGGAAACTGATTGCAATAGCGCATTTGATCCTCCGCGCATGACAAATAAAGCTGTCGGTCTAGTTTGATATTATCCGACTGTATTTCCGAGAGCTTAGCAACTTCCTTGTGGCAGTCCTCTTCGATTTCTGAAAAGTGGTTTTGCAAGCACACTATCGTATCGGCTTGCGACTGCCTGTCCTGATCGATTCTCCCGCACGAGAATGTTTGAATTGCCCTCTCGCAACTCTTCAGGAAGTTCGAAATCCACTTGAAATCACTGAATGCGATTTTCTCCAAGCGCAATATAAGGTCGATGCAGTCTTTACTTCCGATGTCATCTTTACTGTTCACCACACACTTCAAGTACGTATCCGCTTCGGCACCTTGGCACTTTTGATTCAACGATTCCTTTTTACAAACGGGTTGCAGGAGGTTTTTTATGTTCCTATCGTCGATGACCTGTCGGGTGTGATTCCAAACGACGTGCTGACACTTTTCGTTTAGCGTTACAGAGTAATCAGACTGCAAGCATTCTAATATTAAAATGTCATCGTTCGCAGCCAAATTGTTGCATAGACGTTTTGCATCTGCACAGATCGGTTCGTCTATGATTGTTTTTCTGAGGTTATCTGCATGCACCTTCCAAATGAATAAAATTAGTACGTGAAAGTACGGAAGTTCCATATTTTTTTCCAAATAGTTTTAAACACTGATTAAAACTCGACTTTACTTCCTATTTAATAAATACCTAATTACGGGCAAATTGTGAATGAATTGCAAGCAAGATTACATATCAGAACCGGTATTGTCATGTCACGTATTCAGTTTTAACTACAGTTTATTTATTGTCCTTACCGCAGCACCACAATTATTAACTGTTTTTATATTCCTACTTTATTTTTACATACACAGACCAAAAAATTAATATTTTTAATAACAGGAAGTTTACACATGCACGACTACCAAGAAAAAATACAATGCTAACAACTGGCTAACAAAATCAGTGTTGCCAACATCAGGGGGTGGGCACTTGAATTATCGTTTTTGGACGCTGTTTTCTGCGCCCTCTTACCGATGTATACATGACTATACGAGACATTAATACCACAAATATCCAAATGAGGTCGCTACTGTCGTTAATTCTTGCGTCTTTCCCAGTTTCCGCCATTGTAGATTTTACATGATTTGAAAATCGTTGTGCTATCATTCGTGTTTGTTATTTTGGAGTAAACGATAGTTATTTTATTTGACTGTGTTCTGTGTTGTGTGTTTAATTAAACGTGATTGAAATTTTATTTTGTGTTCATCGTTTCTATGTTTGGAATATATTGAGTGTGTAATAGTTTTATAAGCTCAGTTTTATTTCGATTGCTACAGTTCTATACAGAACATTTCGCTTACTGTAGGTAATGTATGTGGAAAAATTACTGAGCACTATATCATCATAATTAATAATTCGTTGTAGAATAGACTGTATAAAGTAATATAAAATGGCAGTGGAAGGATGTGGGAGAAGAGCAAAGTGTATTGTTATGACGTGCACTGACACTAGTTCTATAAGGTAATTAATTGTAGGTATGTATTTTAGTACATATTAATGAATGTTAATGTAGGTACAGATTTTCTGTGAAGAATGCTACAGTAAAGGCGATATGGTTGAAAAGGATTAGTAACGAAGACATTATGCATTATACTGACGGGGACCTTTACAATAGAGCATTTGTTTGTAGTAATCATTTTTTGGATGTCTGTAAGGGAAAACGCAAATTACTTCGCAATTCACTACCTACAATAAATGTGCCAGGTATGTATTAGAATATTTATTTAAGAATGCTAAAATATTATGAATTGTGTTTTGATGTAGGATTTCATGAAGAACCAAATGTTAAAAATTCATTTTACAATGAAAATTTCACATATCTTGAGACACATAATAAGGGTAAAACTTCTGCAACTAATGTACCAACAAGCAATGATGAAATTAAACCTTCTACGTCTGCTGCTCCAGAGTTTTATGAAATCCAAGTTCAAGAACACGCAAATATTGAAAAGCATACAGCAGAAACTAATATTAGAGGTATGTGTATTTGTATTAATTATTCATTCATATGTATACATATAGTTGAAGTTAATTTTGAACCGTCAAAGGACGACTTCTCAAAAATTCCAACTAAAGGCATTTTCGGAAACTATGATCTTGGGTCAGTTCGATCAATTGGATCACTCACGGTTCATACAAGTAAATGTGTAAAATTTCTATTTCGAACGTCAAGATCACTGAACTTACTAATCGGATTAATCGGATCATAATTTCCGAAAATGCCTAAAGGAGTTGTCTTGTTTTGGCAGTAACCCGACGATATAACATTTTTTAGTAATATTACTAACTAGAAGTAAATCACCGAGGTCATTACCACGATTTAATACCACAGACATCACTGATAGTATTACTTGTAGGAATAATAGAATGAATAAAATTCGTTTTAACTGGAAAAAACGATTATTGTTTGCAATTTTATTAGACATTAATGACCAATACTAATAATAAGACATTGATGTCAGAATTTTGAATAAAATATCATTTCTTTGCAGTTTCACAAAGGGTGAAAAAGAGCGTTAAAGTTAAACATTTAACCAAATAGCATCAACACCTGTATAAATTTGTTGCAACGTATAAAAACCGCTGCCGTAAATTGCGAAGCCGTGTTTCATCCCTGAAACAACGTCTAAAAATGGCAGAACATTTTGCTTCATCTAAAATATTTACCAGAATAAAACAATCAAATGCTGTTGCTTACAACTTCATCATAAGTCAACTTAAGTTGGCATCGAGAAAACTTCAAGGGAGACGATTCACTATTGAAGACAAAATATTGGCTCTGTCATTCTATAAATGTAGCCCGAAGTCCTATTGTTTATTACGCAAAGTTTTTGCCCTGCCGGCGACAAGAACTTTGAGGAGATTATTGGAAAAAATTCCATTCTTTCCCGGAATTAATGGAGCTATATTCGACCATTTGAAGATTTCTGGTTCAATCTCAGACGAAGACCGTTATTGTACATTAATTTTTGATGAGGTTTCACTACAGCCAGGTCTATATTACAAGAAATCGAAAGATTACATAGAAGGATTTCAATGTTTTGGAAAGGAAAGATGTTTAAAACTGGCTGATCATGCATTAGTGTTTTTGGTCCAAAGTATTTTCGGCAACTGGAAGCAACCCCTGGCCTTCATGTTTTGTGAAAACTCAACATCCTCCCATCAACTGGCAATCCTGATCAAAGAAATCATTCATAACTTGCAAAGGTGTCACTTAATTCCAGTTGCAACAATATGTAACCAAGGTGCAACAAATCGCGGAGCAATAAAGTTATTACTTGAAGAGACAAGACGAACACACGAACGTATATTTGGATTCGAGGCCAATGGAGAAGAAATAATCCCATTATATGACTACCCACGCTTATTGAAATGTCTTCGGAATAATCTCTTAACAAAAGATTTATTGTATGAACAGAATGGAATAACGAAAAAGGCTTTGTGGGATCATTTACTACAGGTGTACAACTGGGACGCACCTACACGCTATTTCAATGTTTTTACCAAACTGACCGATTCTCATGTCATACCGACTAAAATTAAGAAAATGAAAATCAGCTACTGCACCCAGGTCTTTAGCCAACGCGTGGGGAAATTTATGCAGTGCCTTATTGATTCAGGTAATGATGTGTTGAAGGATAAGTAGTTCATAAATACAGTGTTTATTTTTTAAAGGTTCATCAGTTCTTCCTAAAGAAGCGGCGGATACAGCATCGCTGTTTTTGTTTTTGGATGAGCTGTTCGACAGTTGCAATGGGGTTGCGCAGTATGGGGATAGTGGGCATCCTCTCCGATGTCGTGTCACTGAAAATTCGCCACATCATTCATTTTGGTCACAAGCAAAGTTGGTATTACGTAGCATGCGATATCAATGCAAAACTTCTGGAAAAATTAATAATCCTCCATCTGTGGCCAATTGGATACACACGATTAATAGACTGGAATATATGTGGAGGAAATTGTCTTCTCTGGGATTTTCGTATATGATCCCAAGAAAATTCAATCAAGATGCAATTGAAAATTTTTTCTCTTGCATAAGAAGCCACGGCGCAAGAAACATAAACCCTACATGTGATGGTTTCATTAATTCTTTTAAAACATTAACAATAAATAACCTCCTTTCTTCAAAATCTTTAAGTTCCAACTGCGAAAAGGACATGTCCGAAAGACTTCTAAATAATTTTCGAAAACTTTTAACTGGAACCGATATGTCGCCACAGTCCAATGTCATAGATATTCACTTAAACATAAACATAACAGTGACGCCAGCCCACGAATATATTGAAAATTATATATGTGGATATGTTGCCAGGAGCATATTTAAGAAAGTAGGTAAATGCAATATCTGTATGGAGAATTTAATAACAACAGAAGATGAAGAACAACACAGACTAATAGTATTACGAAGATATAATCATAAGTCTTTGCTGTTGCCATCTAGTGAATTTATGCAATTATTTCATGAAAGCAGCATTTTAATTATTCAAGAAATGTTACGAGTTTGCTTAAATAATAATATTAGAAATAAAATAGTTACAAATGTTGTAAATAAACTTAATTTCACTGACGCTAGTTGTCCACATCACCCTAATTTACCATTTGCATTTTTAAATACATTAACTACGTTAATTATTTTTGCGTGGACTAAGTCTGTTAACAAAATATTGAATGGACAGGATAGCCGCTTTAAACCTGGTGTTGACCAGGATCCCATTAAAAACTTGGCATTCAGGAAAAGGCAACTCAGGAAATAAAATTATTGTTTATTGTACATATTTTATTCATGTATTTTTAATTTTCAGTGTACGTGTTAGTATACTCTCTAATATGTTATACCAATATTTCGAATTTTTTGATAAATTTTAAATTATAAATTACTTTTTAAGTATTTTTTGTATAGGTATTGTCGTTTTTGTATAAATATGTATATTTATTTCTCAATATAACTACATATATTCCAATACTTAAGTATTTTATTAAGTGTAATTTCAATATTTTATACCATTTAGTTACATATGGTCGAATTTAATTACGTCTTATGTATACATTTTGTTAATGTACAATTCATTTATTCACTTTATACCCTATTATTTGTCCCTGTTTATTATTATTTTGGAAGTTTCTATTATATTATCCTTGCATTAAAACCCTCATTTATTCTTTTTCTTATAAAATATGTTTCACTTTATATTTTCTAGGAAGGAAGAACTTTTACAAATGAAGGCACTGTAAATCATAATAGTACACATATGTAATGTACTAATTGAATTGTACCTACGTACGTTAACAAAATGTATGCATTAAACGTAACAAATATTTCAAAATGTAACCTTCCAAGGATTTAAATGAACCGCTTACTTTAGTTACGAACCAATTAATATTGCCGCCCTTCATCTAAGGTATAGTAGTTATGTATACATCGGTTAGATGGTGTGCAAACTCTCGGCCGATTTTTTTCTGAAGAATGTCCTTTTTATTCTCTTTTTCTATGGCCAACATGTAAAACTGAAAAATCTCTTTTGTTGAGACAGAAAAAATCTGTTTTATAACATATGTCCAAATAAATTTCTGATAAGGTAGGTCATGGAGTGTAAAAATCTACAACACCAAGCAGTTTTTGAAGTTAGTGACATATCAAGCTTAGAGCTCGAGAACCATCGATAGCACTATCGGTAAACATCGATAGTTTACTACTATCGAATGTAATCGATAGTTTCCTAGAACAATCGATTGTTTTCGATAGTTTTCCTTTTCACCGTCAGATATCACCTACGAAGAAATGCCGTTTTTTGAGTTTGGATCTTAATGTTGTCGGGTGCTCTCATTTCCGTGTAGGATAGGTATTTTTTTCTTATGCTAGAAGTAATTACCCAGTAGCAACACTTAAACGTCAGTGTCAAAAAAACGCCTTAGCTTAATTTTAAACTGGCATTCTACAACTGGGCCTAAAAGTTAACTATTTGAAGATTTTTATTGTCTTAAAAATAAAGTTTTATAATTTTTGGTTGCCTTATTTATACATCGAAAAAATTTGCAACATTTGCTTATTTATTTTGTACTATCGAAAATTATCAATAATTATCGATAGTTTGAAACTCAACTATCGATAATTATCGATGGTACCCACTATCGATAGTTCTCAATCACCAATCTGTGGTATGGCCAATTAAACTTCGATTTTACTTAACTACTCAAGAAATGGACAATATTTTTATGTAAATAATGTAATAATTTATCTTCCATGGCCTACCTTTATCAGAAATTTATTTGACATATGTTACAAAGTAGTCAAGAATTACTGTTTTAGTTGGCAGTACTGAATTTTATTTTTAAATGGTACAATTGGAGTAACATCCGGTTGTTGATGCCTTGACACGACAGCTTTCACTCTACAAGCATCATTTAGCATTTCAAATTCAAATTAAAACGCTAGTTTCAATTCACATAACGTACAATCTTGTCTGTGTTCAGGGTCGTTATTCTCGAACTGGAGAGAAGCGATCGCTCCCGAAAATGACGTAGGCTCTCGTATAAAATATAGAAATGTTTCGAAAATTGCGTCATTTTGACGTCATATTCGGGAGCAATCGTTTCTCTCCGGTTGTGTCAAATAAACCAACAAAGCATATATCCGGTTGCAGTATTGCAAATAGCCGAATAAGAAAATGCTCTTAATTGTATTGTCAAATCAAACAGTTATTTTTGACCACTTTGTATATGAAGTCAAAAAGTCAATATTTTGAAGTTAAAAAATCGAAAAAGGGTAAAATTGTCCCATCTCTCGACACTGGTAATTTGAAACAGACGTCAACATTCATTTAGAAAAATGCCTGAACCTTGATTTTTCATAAAACGGGTGAACTGATACAAGTATAGCGGAAACTGTTTTACCGATAATCTCATATCTTCTGTAATTTAAAGTAAATAACAAAGATAGATCTAATGATTATCTCATCGGCAGTACAAGAAAGAAGAAAGTGCAAGGCTCCAAAGCCTCCAAAAATCCCTTAAAATAGTAAAAGACTTAAATGTATCACTTGTTTACAGAAAATTGTTTACAGAATGTGGAAAATAATACTCAAACGTTAAATATTTCAGAAGGCTGTTCATTTAAAACTAATTTTGGGCATCTTCGACACAAACAAAATAAAAACTCACTCCACAACGTAAAAAATATCAAAAGGATAATAAAGAATTAATCAATTATTACTAAATGCGGAAATAGAATTTAAAATAAAAGAAATGGAGTTAAAATTAAAAACATATGAATGTAAAATGTTTCAATAAAAATAAATAAATAATTTTCTCTATTAATTTATTAGTTAGGTTACAACTATTTTATTTAAACTTATTTAGTTCCTTAATCTCTCAAGTTTATTCACCGACGCACCAAAAGAACTGAGTTGCAACAACGTAGGGCCAGGGGCTGCATTGACGATTACGAGCTATATTATAACATTAACAAGTTTATTGCTGATTCCCGGAAAGTCGCCTCAGAACGTAAATAGAATAAGTAGGTCAATAGGATAGTTCCTTTAGCGCCGGCAGTAAATTCTAGGTAGTCCTGTAGCCGAGTGTCTAGACGGATAAAGTAACGCATGTCTAATTGCGGTAATAAAACCTTTGGTGACCCTTTTGGGAGGTTCTCAGCAAGTAAACCATTTCAGTTCAGTTTTCGGTCCAGTTAATTAATTTGGCAATAAGTTTAATTTGTTTTTTTTTTGTTTGGACAGTTTTATTGGTTATTTAGTTGTCCATAAAAATCAATAAACAAGGTGGCACGTCGGCGTGCTATATATAGTTTTCAGAATGGCTAAAAGAAATCGCCTTTTGAAGTTATTACCATGTTAACAAATAGGTGTGTACATCAAGGAAAGTACTGACGAAAGTGAAAAGGAAGATCAAGAAGAATATTTAGAACATCTTCTGTTACCATTAGATAATATAGAACTTGAAACAGAGATTTAAAGTTTTCTACATCGCGACGTTTTCTGTAATTAATTCATACTTTTGCTGTGACATGCGTACCTATTCTCTTTTTGTTACAGTAAGTTACAGTTAAATTTTAAGTCTATCATGTTTTGAACAAGGTTTCGTATATTAAATTTTGTTTGAGCGTATATTCCTAATTTTCACAATTTTGGCCACTGATTTGATCTGCTTACACCACTATGCACTGTTTGCAAGAAAGACGTCTTTGTTGTTCTAACCAAAAGAAAACTAAAAACCATCAAGTGTGCTACATCATTGTAATCAGAAAAGAAACATTATTTATATTACATTAAATATAAAAACCCAAGATGGCGCCCATAAGAGAAAAACAGTTGTCGTTTTCTTGCAATTTTTGTTGCGATGATAAAGACGATAGCAGAATTAAATTCCTTGTAAGAAAGTGCCTTAATAATGCCGAACTTAGAAATAAACATATCTTTAACCGTTTCTGTTAAAAAAAATTAAAAACGCAAATCGCGACTCTTCTTTCCTTCAAATATCTTGAAAACCGTAAAAGATGTGTAAATTTTCCGTTCAGCTTATTAATTAGCTTAAAGAAATGCAACTTTGCCCTAATTTAACCGACTTCAAATAACTGAGATCCCTGTGGTTGTCCTCGAGAAACGGACACCCCTTCTACTAATCATAGTTGCTAAATAAACTCATAAATTCGTTCTAAATTCAGATACAAACACAAAATCCGGCAATTACTTTGCGGATGTCAATAAACCGCCACATTGCAGAAACTGATCTACCGCAAAGTGGTAACTTCCGTCAAATGTAATTGCATTCATCCATGCCGTATGTTCCTCTCCTTGGTTGGAACAAAGCTATGTAACTTTTTTGCTTATACTATTCATTGCTGCCATGTATTTCTGGTTCTATACATATTAGGGGCAGATTAAAAAATGCAAACAGGGTCAGACCAGCCTTAATTCTTAATTAATTGCTACTAACTATAGGTTCGTTCCATCAGCAGTAATTTCCGACTATTTCTAAACTGTCAAAAGTAGTTATCCAGCGAAATAATAATCGATATTAATAGCGCTGTCAAGTGTACAGCTTTGATGAGTGTATGTTTTTGACGGTTCGAACCAGTCAGAAACTACTGATAGAACAAACTTTATGTATACATACATCAACTATGTTGCAATAACAATTGTGATCTATTCTTATAAAATTAATTTGATTTATGGTAGGTTTTTACTAAACGTTTATGCTAATTTCACTCTTTTACGTTACACTGTCATTTTCTATTAATGAAATCTCGCTTCGTATTTTTTTATTACTGTCTTAAAAAGCAAAACTTTAATACATGAATGTGTAATGTATGCACGTTTATGCATACACAGATGAGTCACGGAAAAACAAAATTGTGACAGACAAGTAGGATCTCCTAATTAAAATCCGCAATTATCAGAAAGATGATGCAGCCAGCATCCGACGAACGCAATATTTAAATCAATGATAACCTCTGCGGATTCGATCAGCGCATCTTCGAAACGGATTCTCTTAAAGGTCAAGGGTGACACTACCTACCTACGTTTGGTGATTTATAAATAATGCGCAGATATTTTTGAATCATCTTAAATTACGTGCAGTAGGTATTACTATAGTTTCAGGAATTATGCACACGTTTACGTAGATTTTTAATGACATGGTTATCGTAACAAACCAATATTTCCTACGAGAAGTAACAGAGAATTAAGTAATTAAAGTAACTTAGAATTAGTGTTCATTTTGTGTTTTCATTAGTGTGTGTATTTTTCAAGTCATAGACAGAAAGACAGAAAGTCTCCATACTTTTATGAGCGGTAGTGTATCTATACTAAATATAAAAAGCACACCTAAATAATAACGGTTACAGAATTTCTATCTTTAAGGCCTAATTTTACAATCGTGGAATAAGGACGGAATAACTGTTCGCCGAATATCCTTTAATGTTCCTCCATATCTACGTCACACCTACGTCACGTTATTCTAAGAATAATGCTTATCCGACGATTGTAAAATTGGGCTCAAGAATAAAAAGTGCTCAAATCGAACACCCTGCATAATCACATCACAGTTTTTACTGCTTTACAAAGTTTTTTTTTATGATATTAAATTTTTTCGTTCATTTCAAAAGTTCCTGAACGTATTTTCGGAAATTTTACTTTACGACTGGGGAAGTTTCATGTAAGTGGGATATTTGTGTAGGTAAATTATTCCATTCTTTGTGTCAATGACAAGCACTCCTACATTCTACATAACTCAAAGGCATTTAATCTAAGAATAAAGGCAAGAATAATCTGATTACATTCAAGGAGGAATGAATAATGCAGTTCCATTTTAAAAGCATATTTCGGAAATGATAATGCACTTGACGTTGGATGATTCTTAGTTAATTAAATACTTGATCATATACAGGGTGTAATCAATTAAGATTCACATATCTAACGACTATTAGTAAGCACAAGAAAAAAAGCGAAGTTATGAGATACGTTTGGGAAAAATGTCAACAATAACTTCGGAAAAATATACCTTCCTTTAGTTTTTACGGAATTTGGACTATAGAAAATACTAATTTTGAATAGACTGAATTAAACAGGAAGGACTAGATATAGTTAATCTACATAACATTGCATAAACTAATTTTATAGCGTTGTTATGAGATTGAATTAGGAATTACTTAACACGTGCATCGACGACAATAAACTTCCACCAGTTTCTACCTAATTTAAATTTAATGTTGAAGCAGAAATTTCTTTGACGAATCGAGTTGTAAATAAAACGAATTCCAAAATTCAACGACTGAAAGTCCTGATTGTGATTAACATAAACGACTACGGTTTATTAGTTTCGGCGATGATTTCATTCTAATAAGATTTTTGCGTATAAGAACAAAATAGTTTCCGCGATATATTTTCTAAAATATTAAGTATTTATTAATTGATTCCATTTGAGATAATTATAACAGTAACACGTAACGAATGTAAGCGATAAATTGATTTGAATTAACAGGGCGAGTAATTATCGCACTGTTACGTGTATTCATTTAATATGTAATATCTAGTTGGAAATACATAATTGTTTTAATTAACACTTTTAGCGAATTTTGAGGTCACTTTGAAAACGAAAGTGTTTGATATCGTATCGTGATTTGACAACATTCTTTAAGTATATCATTTTGGACGTTAACAAAGAAATAAATAAATGAATTTTCTTCGGCTTGAACTTTCCTTTATTCTTCATTTGTCGCTGCACAAAGTAAAAAGGTCGCATTTAATATCAATGCCATAAATTATTCAACAGAATCCCTATGAAAAAATAAATAAAATAAAAATAGGCCCGTCCCATACTAATAAACATGTATCTGAAAGTGCATCGTTTTCGATATACAAGGTATTAAAGTTTGGTAACAAACTAAACAAATTATTTGGTATTCAAATTATGTTTTTCTGACTGTTACATTTATGTAGATTGGGGGGCAATATCGGTCCTAATATAGAACCTTGCGGCACTCCTTTTAGTATTTAAAGTCCTGTTTGCAATTTTAACTATTCCAGTGAACTTATTGTGAGCGAAATGAGTTTTGTTTAATAATAAATTAAATGTGGTATAATAAATATATATATTTTTTTTATACATACTATAAAGTTTTTAAATCGAGAGTGCGTCCTTGCGAAGTTTTTTCTTAACAACGTGATTTACTACTGGCATATTTAATTTAAGGCCGTTCGTTACGTGAAAAAAGGCCGCCGAAAAAAATTATCAATTACAAAAGAAAAGGCGACGCTATTTTGGGATCGTCACGGATGACAGTTTTTCGACCGTAACCGTAACCTTCGGCATTCATTAATATTTACCTTGATCGGCGATCATCGCGTTGAACAAAAATCTTTGAAGTAAATCTTGATGTTTTGAAGTAAACACCAACATCCGCAAACCGATCAAATTCATATACTTAATAGTTTCGCCAGGACGAAACTCGTTTTATATAATCTGTATATGTATACCTAGTAGTATTTTTTTTTTAGATGAAAGTGGAATCAGCCACATTTTTATAGTTTCTGTGAGTTTCAAATTCAAACATAAACAAATATGCAACATATAAGTTGTGCAACACAACTTCCGGATTCCTTCTTTCACATTTATTCACATTATTTTATTATTTAACAATCGAAGCAGCCAGATTTTTAGAGTTATATAACAAAAAAAATGGGAAGAAGTTTAGTCCAAAAAATGTTTCTCTAACTTAAAAACAACATTAACTTTCGTATTTTTAAGGCACTGTATGTCAAAATTATTTAAAACTCTACAGGGTGATCCACTTTCTCAGATCAGAATACTTATTTCCAGCGAACCGTTTTATGTATGCAGTCGCACGTCCATAACTCGAACCTCCACAACTTGAAATTTTCTATAAGTCGAAATTTACTGATGTCCCTGTACATTTTGTATAACTGAAATCTCTTTCTTTAATTTGAAATTTCTATAACTCGAAGTAATTTTCCGGTCCCTTGAGATTCGAGTTATGGAGGTTCCACTGTATATTCTAAATGTTAAGTTAAATCATCTCGTTTTATAACATTCTTTAAAAAAATACAAATTGAGAAGTAGTATTTTTATTTCGCGCGTCGTATATGAATGGCATGAAGAAAAGAAAAAAAAACACCGCAAAGATAGAACGATCAAGAAACAAAAAAATATATATACAGAAAGTGTCGCGCGTCTATAGTCATTTCGTTAATGTTCGTTCGCGGGGAGGAAGGCAGTTCAGTGTGATGCGACCAGGATTGGGACGTAGATAAATAATGAGACGTATGTATAAATACCCATTAATTACGCGTAGATTTTGTAATTATCTACGTCGTTAAAGACTACGTTGTTGTCTACTTCTTCGTTTTCAGGTTATAATTAATTATTTATAAACAATCTAATATCTATTTTGATGTAAACTGAATAAAATTGTTATTTACAAGAAGAAAAAACACGAAAAATGCAATATTTATTGAAATACGTCAAATGAACATTCATTTTGAGGTTAGAAAAGTGACATTTTGTATAAACTACGTCGAACAAAAATTACATTTAACTACATAACAATTACGTGCAGACGTAATATAATGTAAAAATATTCTTTTTACGAGTAATTTTCCCAACCCCCGATGCGAGGTTTGCTATTGAGTGCAGCCAGTGTGACCAACGTGTAAAAAGCTTTCTCAACGACTTTAAAATTTGTTACTAGATTCAGGAATGAATTTTTAAAAAATCATTAAAAATACATACATACACACAAGTTAGAGCAAGCAGAAACAAAAGACGGCCGATTGAAAAAAATGGTAACAAAATTCAGGAATAATCAAGTTCAAAAATAAAAAAATTATAATAATAAAAACAAAACATATTCACTGGAAAATATGAATTTTTTTGACATTTCTCCTATGCCGCAATCGAATTTACAATACAGTTTCATAGATTAATAAATTTCAAAAAAATAATAATAAGAACGTTGAGAAAGCAACGAAAATTAAATAAACCGAAAGAAAAACTTTCAATAGATGGCGCTGCTGAATGTCTCATAAACGCGTCATTTTTTTATGACCGACCAGAAATAACTGTCGGTTGAAATTCAATGCTCAATGGATAGTGGTCTTCCAACATAACCTGTCAATAACCAGTGAGTCACAGTCGTAGAAACAAATGAAGAGAGAACTATCGGCAAGTTTCACCAGATGGCGGTGTTAAATGTCAAAAAGCAATAAATAGTCTTAAAATCATACGCCAGTCATTTTATAGACACAATTAACAAAATTAAAAAATACGAATTTAAAATAATATAAAAAAAAAATAAATAAAAAAAGACGCAACAAAGCAAAATTCTGGATTGCGTTCGAAAGCATAGCGATTTTGAACCTATTCTGCGTCTCGCTCATCTGTTGCAAGATGGCTTGTGTTTATATGATTTCCATGACAACGGGCACACCATAAGCGCCCTACTTAAAAGTGGGATGTGAGAACTGCGTCCGTTGCCATGGAAATAATGTAAACAAAAGACGTTTTGAAACAGATGAGCGAGACGCAAAATATGTTAAAAATCGTGAGTGAGAAAGACGCAATTACACGCCCAAGACGCTCTCAGAGCTATAGTTTGTAAACACAACCAAGTAGATTCATAAATTAAAACAAACGAAAAAAAAACTTTCAGCAAGTTCCAATAGATGGCGCTGTTGAATGAAAGCAGAATTCAGTAGATTCATAAACTAAAGCAAACGAAAAAAAAACTTTCAGCATGTTTCAACCGACCAGAAACCAGAAATAATTATTATCAGTTGAAATTCAATGCTCAATGGATAGTGGTCAAGAACCAGTGAATCGCGATCGTAAAAACAAATGAAAAGTGAACTACAGGCAAGTTTCACTAGATGGCGTTGTTGAATGTATTACAAAACGCAATAAATAGTTTTAAAATCATACACAAGTAATTTTTTTTAGACAAAATTAACAAAATTAAAAAATACGAGTGTACAGGTAACAGTAATATAAACAAATAAATAAAAACAAAAGACAACAAAGCAGAATTCAGTAGATTCATAAACTAAAGCAAACGAAAAAAAAACTTTCAGCATGTTTCAATAGATGGCGCTGTTGAATGTCTCATAAACGCTCAATGGATAGTGGTTTTTCAGGTGAATCTCAGTCGCAGAAACAAATGAAAAGAAGCAAGTTTCACCAGATGGCGCTGTTGAATCTCTTACAATAAACAGTTTTAAAATCATACACGAGGAATTGCTCAGCGTATTCGCATTATACAGGGTGCCCTTTTTAAATCGTGGCCCCTGAAGGTTTTAAGAAAGGCAACCCATCAATCAAATCAGAAATAACTCGATGACATAACGTACTAAAATCACGGAAGCGGAATGGGTTGCCTCTTTTCAATTTGTAAGGAGTCACGATTTGAGATGGGCACTGTACGTATAGTTATTTTGAAATGCAACGCATGCGAAGTACAATACTATACCTAATACACTAATCCTAAGGGTTTGCAGCTTTCAGTTCTTTTTACGAAGTAAAACTTGAAAATCCCTTCTTTTTAGAAGAAAAAAAACCCTTAAAAGGGATTTCATTATCTCTTAGGTTGGCAATACTGAATCCAGCGCCACAGTACTTATAAGTAATTACCCAGTAGCGCCACTTAAACGTCAGTGTCAAAAGAAGCGGCCGTACTGTTTGATACCCTTATGGAAATGTAATGTAATTTGCAAATCGGTAGGTATCAAACAAAATGGCAAATGTGATAGTTATACTCTACTGTGTAGATTCCTATACTAGCTGCCTTCTTTCGTTTTATCCAAACGCAACGTTACGTGTTTAGATTCGAAGATAGATATTCTCTTGCAAATGGATCAATCCCTTCCCCCTTTCAATCTTCCTATTTTCACGATTCATTTGGATTCAAATGCATTCGGATCTCGTGTGTTTCATTGCAATAATCCAGATCTAGAATGGACAACCAGAAAACTATTCGAATCACGATTCAAACTTTTTAGCTACTGTACCAGTGCTGCACGCATAAAATCGTTAAATGACTAAGATCAAGATTAACGTGAACGTGATATACAGTTCGTTTTTTCAATATATATCAATCGATCGATAGATAAGTCCCTTCTAACTTTCGTGAAACGCCCTTGCGACTTCTGTCATGTCCTGTCATTTCGTCGTATACTTTCTTAACTCAGATCTATACGATCGTCATATAAATAAAAGACGAAGTTTAGGTAGGAAGATGGCGAACGTTCACGAAGTTGAGGTGTTTGACCATAGGGTCGTAACACGTACTGTATACTGTTAGTAAATACAACGGATAAAGTTAAAAGTAATAAAACGAAAGAAATAATAAGAGAATAAATTGATATCAAATCATATACAGTGTGTCCCAGATTGAGTAGGCTACCATGGGTAACTTTCTTATTAGTGAAGATAGAGATTTGGTTAAATGGGCAATATTTTGCAGTTTTATGTACTGATTCAGATTCCGTTGAGAAAATTTGAAAATTCCAGATAGTTCAGATATTATCGCAGAAAAACTGAAAATCGCTATTTTCTTTAATGTCCAATAACTTCGCAATTATAAAAATATGAAAAAATGTTTCATATAAAAGTTACTATGTTTGATAAAATACAGCTGAAAATATAGTCAAAATAAAATTCAAAATGGCGGCTGTCAAGATATTGATAGCAACTTTCTTATTTTAAATGGACGCCATATTGAATTTTTGTGCGATTAAATAGCATTTTTTTTCTCGTTTCAACCGTGTACCACAACCCATATCTAAATAAAAAATTATTTAAAAAATTTAATATATTTTTTTAAATCAAGTAAGCGGGTTGCCTTTACTTATTATTAATCAAGTAAGCGGGTTGCCTTTACTTATTACTTAAATTTCTTAAAAATAAGAAAATTATTTAAAAAATGTAAACCTCGCCTCACACTGTATACAATTTATTATTCGAACAGGAAGTAAAATCTGCATATGATTATTAGTTTAAATTTGTCAGAAGATAATAAAATAAAAGTTTTTATAACTAATAAAATATAATAATTTATAATCTTTAGAACCCGCAGAAAACCACTTTTTATGTAACATCGATTTGTGTAGTGATCGTCGTACCGTTGCAGAAATGTATGTGCCTACTTTTTCAAAATGAAACATAGAGATACTAACGTTGAAAGTGTTCATAAAAGCGTGTTATTAGTTCCAGACGCAAATTAATAAATAATGAAAATGTTTAATAATAAGAATTGTAAATGCGAGTTTCATTGTGTTAACGTCGAAGGTTAAACATCTTAGGTGTATAATACATCATAAAAAACTGCGCGTGTCGCTCTTCTTACAATACCAAACAATTCAATTTTCTCAGGAAAAATCTTAGTACTCAAAAAAGAATCTCCTTTGTGGTCCAGTCCAGATCCTGAGCAACGCAAAATGACTCTTGGTACTTTCGTTGAATTTTGGGACATCCTGTCATACAGGTAGGTAACATCTTCAAATTGCCGAAGGTAGAGGTGGAAGGCTAGGATTTTATATAAATAGAAGATGATTGTCTCTAGTAAATGATATTCTATTTTAAAAGGCTTACTTGTGCATTCATAAATTGTGGTGATATTTCGACGAGTATTAGGATGAAATTATTTATATTAAGTGTGAGTATATCAAATTATCTTTATGTATGTAAATGTATACTTTTAAATACTATTACTTTTTAATCGTACTTTAGTTTATGTTTGTCATATAATCATATACGTCCTGTTATGTATAAAATAGTTTTTCAATTGAAAAAATTTGTGAAAAATGTGGACGTTACTAAGTCGTAAGGTTTCGTCTATACATAGGGTTGCTCTGGGAGTTTGTAAAATGAACAGAATAGTATCATAACATAAAATGTAAAGAAATGAATAGCATTCAAGATCCACTTTAGTAAAACCTTCAAAAGTGTTTTGACAAAAAGGAATGTAACACCTTGATTACCTACATTCCTCATTATTGACTACATTTCTTAACGTGTATATTTCCGATGTTATTTGCAATTAAGTTCATTTTTGTTTCGTCTTTTCTTTATATACTTACCTGTTTTTAATATTGAAAATCAATCTTTAAAAGTGATTACTACTTGGTTTCCTCTGGTACCAAAGTCGAAAGAAAATCTTTTATAAATATTTGTGACTGCGTAATATATTTTCACTAAGTAGCTCTAATGACTTGGTCGGTCGCGATTTTTTTCCTTGAATTGCATTTAAATTACATAAGTAAACAGTAATAAATACACGTGCCGTTATGTATAAGTGCTCGAGTCGGAACTGCGTGACAAATTAGTACCTATGCATCACGGTGTTCATGGCAGACGTCTGATTAGCCATGAATTTTTTTCTAAATTTACATCAGCAAGACAAACAGCAATGATTCAGGCAATCAAGATTTGTTGCCGATAATTAAGTCAAAATGTTTCTGTATACAGAACAAGTTCTAATCGCCAAAACTAACATGATCGTATCGAAAGTGAAACTTTTTAATTTAATTAGTAGCCCTATGTGTGTTACGTGGTATTATTTTGCATTAAATTATGCTCGTTTAAGATCAATTTATTTATTTATTATATTCGTATCAAAACATGAATCTCATTGAAGTACCACGTGCTTTCATACATTTGGAACGCGCTGTACATACCAATATAGCTTTAAATTAAACAGACTCCAGCATCTTTTATTAGACGTAACCATTTACTTTTGCGTTTGGGTATTCGACTTAAATCAAAACTGAGCCAGCCGGTATAATATACAAATTAAAATTTCATGTAAATTCAAAAGACGTCTTAACCGGATCCACCATGAAATATATGCAAACCAGTTGGATGTTCAACAATTGCGTAACGACGAAACACGTTCTCGCCAGGCATATTTAATTTAATTTAAATAATAGCTTCTGTGAATCGTAATTATCGCAAAGAATATAGTTGAACAAACTCTAAATTCATTTATAAATTACCTAGATTCTCAAATGGAAACATTTACAGGTGACCCTTTTGTGTTCCTCTCTCAACACGTTGGCTGAGGATCTTCGCCTTGTGGACTTAGATCCGCCGGAAGCGCAAAAGTACATCGACAGTAAAGACCAAAGTTTAAAATATGCGCCCAAGATCGAAACCAACGTACCAGCCGTCAGGGTACTAGGCAGAACTCCAACCCACGTACTAGAAGACATATACTTAGCTAATCAGTATCATGGGCAAGATGGTTTGGGCGGATACCTTTACGGCTACTCAGTTCCAGACATCGCCAAAACGGAGAAGAAGAAGGCAGGCGGAGATTTAACCGGCGCTTATAATTACGTTAACGGCGATGGACAAGAGATTAAAGTTCAGTATTGGGACCGAGGTGATGGCTTCCATCAGATCGACAACGTGCCGAAAATCCTCCCGAAACAGATCGACGATTTACCGGAAGTCAAAGCCGCCAAAGAAGAGCACGCTAGGATTTGGAAAGAAGAGGCCGAAAGGAATTCTCGACCCATTGCGTAATTGCTATCTTCTCTTCTTAGATTTTTTTTTTAATAAATCTGTTTGCAGAAATCCTTACGCTTCCTATCAGCAACAACCACAACAACCGCAATACCAACCACAACAGCCTCAATATCAACAACAACAATACCAACCACAACAGCCTCAATATCAACAGCAACAATACCAACCACAACAGCCTCAATATCAACAACCCCAACCTGGGCAATATCAACCGGGTAACTTAAACAACATCGACTACTCAGGCCAGTATTCCTCGAACGATCAAAGCTACGCCGCAAATCCGAATAAACCAAATGGGAGGGAATGGGAATATAAACCAACCGAGGAAGAGCAAGGGCCACCGAAAGGTTTCTTCTATAACTTCGATTATCCCGTGGGTATCATAGTTTCGAAGCAAGGGGAATTGGGGGACATCTACGGCAAGAACAAGGCGGCCTACGAACAGCAACTCAAAAATGGATCGGGTCCAAGCGGAAGCTACCAAGTTCACGCTTAGACCTTAGACTTATTTGATCAGCAGGAAATTATTATTATCGAGTAAAAATTTACTGCCGATCGAAAATTTATAATCTACATAAAAATTATGAAGGCAAGTTTGAAGTGTTATTATTTATTAGCAATTGTATAACCTACCTTATTTATTATTACATATGAGTAAACTTTACGCATTCTTTTTTATGGGTATGCGGGGAATTTATTGGAAAAGGAATCAAATAAAGGGTTGTAATAGGGGTGTAAGGGAACCAACACGTAATATTGTTTGGGGCGAGGTTGCACCGCTGAGAATCGATTGACGATCGGGATTCTTTGAAGGGTGCCTCCGACAACCCCCGAAGCACCGGTCACGATGTTGCTGACTATATCGGGGACATTCACTTCAATTGGGAAAACGCCAGTGCCCATGATGAAGTCGCCGATTGAGTTCCAAAATATCTTCTGGTTAGGAGATCGATCCGAGTAGACGTACATGTACCTGCAAATTAAAAATTTAAACAAAGTTAACATTCACACATGTGTTTATCAATTTTCTAAATCAATCACTAATATCTCAAAGTCTGTTGAACGTAGTTGTAATTAAATGGTAAGATGGTCCGTCAAATTTGTAAAGTATACAGTATAAGGAAAAATGATTGTGGACAATTTGAATTTCCCGCGCTTCATATTTTTTGAGAGTAGGCCAAATCCATAGACATTGCCAACTGGTACAACTGGAGGTGAACTAGATTAACTTCCAGGGTGGTTATTCTCGAACTGGCGAGAAGCGATCGCTCCCGAAAATGACGTCAAAATGACGTAGGCTCTCATATAAAACTATACAAATCTTTTGGAAATTGCGTCATTTTGACGTCATTTTCGGGAGCGATCGCTTCTCCCCAGTTCGAGAATAACCACCCAGGTGTTTACGGCTTGACACTGACAGCTGTCACTTTACAAGCGCCATTTCTAGTTTTCTCACCCCAATGTCTCTCCATAAGTTCAAAAGCTTAAATGCAGTTTACTTACAATTAGAAATATTTCACGTTGACAACATTTAACAACTGTCAAAATTGTAGGGTTAAGTTTTATAAATAAACAGTTGATTAATTAGGATTAGATGGTTGATAAATACAAGTAGAGAAGATGACATAATTTTTTGATGTCTATTGGTTTGACAATGTTTGACATCGGTTTGAAACTTCCAATTATTTGTTGGTTTTAGAATTTATAATTTGGCAACACTGTTTAATATCCAATTTAAATAACCGTCAAACTTTTACGTATTTGTATAAACTCAAAAAGCTCGACTTGGAACATAAAATATGTTTCACTGCAAGTTACTTTGAAAACAAGAACGTGTAATTGAGCCGAGGCACAAACCTAACCTCAAATATGCGACGTTGCCAACTTATTCGGTGTTACCAACTCAATGATGGAAATGATGGCTTAAAACAATCGATCTTTTTCTCTGTAACTTGCGTATGCATTTGTTGGGTAACATAGTTTCTACAATCGTCTAAAAGAATGCCCACGTTGTTTGAAATCGCGCCATCTATTGACGTTTTCTTGAATTACATACAACCGGTAAATTTAAAACGCTCGAAAATTCAATCGCCATCAATAAAGTAAATAAGAATTACGTCATATAATAAAAACTACGGCATCTATTGACGTTTCCTTGCACTGTAAATATCTATACACCAGATTTAGAGTGCAAAAAATTACCATCCTGGTGATTCTCATTCATTTTTTGTAGCTTTAGTGAGTCCTGTATTGAACTCTTAGTAATCATGGTAATGTAAAGCTACGCCATCTCTTGACGTTTTTTTCGGAACCTTAAAATTTTGTATGGCAATTGTTACTGCATCCGGGCCCCGTCACTTAGAAGGCCGGCTCTGCTGGCTTTGGACAAGTAAACGGATAAAAAGTACATAATTCAACAACACAGCCTATATAGAAAATGGGAAGATTTTATTATGATTTCTTTACCACGACAAACACCTTTTTATACATAATACATATACAGGGTGTTTAAAAAACATGTTGGGATATTTCACCCAGTTATAGATCACATCAATACAAACACAAAAGTCTTAATGAATGTAGGTTCGCAAATCAACCGTTTTCGAGATTTTCTGAATTTTTAAAATGAAACTTATGTACGCGCGGAAGGCGTTGAATTTTGGTAGTAATAATGTGTGCAATTGGTTTGGAGATGAGCATGTGTAGCAATGGAAGAAGGACATGTAAGAACATCTACTATAATGAATTTTAATCAAGATTTTTTTAACGATAACAACAATAAATAATTTTTATTAAGCGGTCTAGTAACGTGCGTTCAATAAAAAAAACGGTCAAGTAGGCTGTAATTTTTGTAAAAAGTTTAATAAATTAGTAATAAACATTTATTTTTGCAATGTCTCCTTTGAGTTGGAGTGATGTTAGAAAAAGGCATTCAAAATTTTACAAAAATTAAAGCAGATTATAGCCTACTTGACCGTTTTTTTTTAATTGAACGCACGTTACAATTGTTGGTCTTCCACTTAACCACTCGAGCGCTTTATTAAGATGCTATTTCCTCCCTAATTGAGCACTTGATTAAGTAAGAACTCGCATGTTAAATAAATGCTCGAACGGCTGTTCGAGTTATTTTATAACACGGCCATTGTTCGGCATTGTTACGACCTTACGACTCCACTCTTTCGAAGCGGACAGTTTACAGAAAATTTAATTGCAATCAAATTTTAATGACGTTGTTAATTTGACAGTTCGCAATGTAATTATCATGGCAACTTAATCGTGATTAGTTTAATTCGAAATTAAATATTTGATTTGCTTTCTGTAAACCCGCTCTTAATATTTTTATTATAATCAACAACAAAGAAGGGGTTTTCCGACCATGCTTGCGGAAGGGTCCGATATTTCTTTTAAAAATTTGCATTAATTACAAATTGTTGTATAGAATTCCTTTAACATTTTTCCCGTGTTCTGTAAAGCCTCTTCTTCCGTTAGTATTTTTTTGTCGGCCTATTCAAGAATCACCCTGTATAAGGAAAATAAACAAACTCGCAAAATTCCTCCTTAAGGAGATAGGGCTCGGTAAAGTCGTCATATTAAATACTTAAAACCAAAGTATGTATCTCAAAATGTGAGTACTTTGTAAGTTCTTATTAATTATTGCACTCATTTCATTTTGAAGCGATTTAAAAAATAACTCAAAGAATTTTAAAGTTATTACAATATTCAGAATTTGATTGGAACTATTTCCTTAAGGAGGATTTTTTTTAAATGTTTCATATTAAAAATGTCCAGACTCGAAATAACTAACAACAGCGTTTCGTATACTCGCTCTAGATAAAATAATATTAAAAATTTAGTTAGAAATAAAAGTTACAAGTTTAAATTGTGTACTATACTCCCAGTGAAGATTTTTTCTTTAACAAAAAAGTTTGAAGTTATTAATTTAATCATTTATTATTGTTACTAAAGACGGTTCGAATTTTGAATAATATACAGAATGTATATGTACCAAATTAGCAAACCACTCTCTTATTAAGAGATACGAAACTACCGAATTAAATTGGAACAAAATTACCTACATAATTTAAGACATGGATAATTCTGTGAACACATTATTAATAAAAAGAAACTAAACTTACTTAGCCGGCGTTTCTTCAAGTGATTCCACATTTATTACGGGGGCACTTTCGCACAATTGAGACCAAATCGAAATAAATAAAACTGCAAATATTTTTATTTTGAGGCACATCTGGAGCGCAAATTTTACCGCAGGGAAAGCTGTAAGGTACAACAGAAGCAGTTCAATTTTAAAGTAGAATTAAATACCGTGTAGTTCATTTCTTGTTTTATTTTGTAACTGTATACTAACAATAATACAGTACTATACTTATTATAGAGGTGGCTCTGTGTGTCTTGTTGAAGTACATGTTTCAACATTCCTAACGGAATAACATGAAAGTATACGGAATGTCGTATAATGCACGGCAGTAATTAACGTTATTTTGTATGCACATCAGAGCTATGCAATAATTCAATTTAAAAGCTTGCAAAAGTAATTGAATTAGATTATTTTAAATAATTTTAATATACAGGGTGAATCTGAATATGTACATAGTTCGGTGAAAATTAAACCAGTAAGAGAATTGATATGGTTTGTAATAAATTAGAATTAATTAAAAATTTACTCTGAAATTGCCCATGGAATAAAACAATGTGTTGATTGGTTTCGTTCTGTAGAAACAATTAAGAGTCACCCTGTACAAAGCAGTTTTTTATTCCTAAAACAAAAATAGGGGATGAAATAAAAAAGTAAAATAATTACTCTTATAAAACCATTTACTAGCTTTTCGCTGGAATAAAAAGTTGCAATTTTAGAACGAAACACTGATCTTTATAAATATGTTTAAACAATTATAATTATACAGGGTGTAACCAATTAAGTTTCGCATAGTGTAACCACTATTAATACACAAGAAAAGAAGCGAAGTTATTTATGACATTAAAGTTTACTGAAGAGAGCGTGATTGGTTTTCTTTAATTTTTTTATTCGTTTCAGAATTTAATAAAAATAACGCAAAGCTTCCTGTTTCTACATGTGATTCGTTAAATGCGTAAAGCAGGCGGGGCAGACATGGCAAATGTAACAAAAGCACCGCCCACTTTACTGTTGTTCTTTTCTTTTCATTAATTGTCAGTATACATATACAGACCTAATTACATTAATTTAATAAAAGTAACGAATCTGCATCTTTCTGAATGTGATTCGTTAAATACACAAAGTAGGCGGAGCCCATGTGACATACGTAATACAAGCTCCGGCCACTTTACTGTTTTTTTTTCTAATTGTCAGTACTTACAAACATAATTACATAAAAACATTTAAAGAAGAGCCACCCGAGAAAACGTTGCTTTGTTTAGATAAAGAATAGATGTAAAAGCAATTAAAGTTTACTGAACAGAGCGCGATTGATTTTCCTTAATTTTTTTATTCGTTCCAGAATTTAATAAAAATAACGCAAAGCAGGCTGTTTCTGCTTGTGATTCAAACGTAACAAAAGCACCGCCCACTTTAATGTTGTTCTTTCCTTTTCATTAATTGTAAATACCTAATTACATTAATTTAATAAAAGTAACGAATCTACATCTTTCTGAATTCGTTAAATACACAAAGTAGGCGGAGCCAATGTGGCATACGTAACAGAAGCTCCGCCCACTTTACTGTTTCTTTTCCATTAATTGTTAGTAGGTACTTACGAACATAATTACATAAAAATAATTAAAGAAGAGCCACCCGAGAAAACGTTCTTTGTTTATTTATAAAGAGTGAGCAAGTAAAAATCAGATTAGAGTAGGCGGCGCCATGTCTGTGATTAACTGAATTAATTAATGTAATACATTCATGGACTGTCAAATTTATTGATTTTTTATTTAATTACAGAGGTACATTTTCTTCGCACCGCCTACTCTAATCTGATTTTTATTTGCTCACCGTTTAAAAGCAATCAAAGTTTACTGAACAGAGCGCCATTGGTTTTCCATAATCTTTTGAGTCGTTCCAGAAGTTAATAAATGTAACGCAAAGCAGCATGTTTCTGTATGTGATTCGTTAAATACACAAAGTAGGCGGGGCAGACATGGCATACGTGACAAAATCACTAATTAATTTCATTAATTGTCAGCATTTACAAACCTAATCAGTAATCACAAAGTAATTAGAGCAAAGTCACCGAAAAAATTGTATTTTTGTTTAATTATAAGAATACGCAAAGTAGGCGGAGCAAACACGACATGCGTAATGAAAGCACCGGCCACTTTACTGCTGTTCCTTTCTTCAATAATTGCCAGTGCTTTTACAAACTTAATTAGATAAAAAAATTAGAACAAAGTCACCCGAGAAAACGGCATCCTTGTTTAATTACAAAGGTACTCAAAGTAGGCGGGGCAAACACGGCTTGCGTAAGAAAGCACTGTTGACTTTACTACTGTTTCTTTCTTCATTAATTACCAGTGCTTTTACAAACTTAATGATGTTAACATAAAAAAAAGCTGCAAGAGTAAGCGGTATTTTTGTTTCATTACAAAAGTAGGCGGAGCAAACACGGCATGCGTAACGAAACCACCGCCCACGGTGAATTGAGTACTAACAGTGGCAGCATTCCAGTGAGATAGCGAACCGTTACGTCATCGCATACCCGCTTCTCCCTCTAACACATTAACTGTCAGCCAATCATTAACTATCACGGTTGACAGTTTGATTGACAGTTAATGCTGTAAAAGAAGAAGCGAATATACGGTGACGTAACGGTTCGCTATCTCACTTGCGAGAATGCTGCCACCGTTAGTATTCAGTTCACCGTGAGCACCGCCCACTTTACTACCGTTTCTTTCTACATAAAAACCGATATTTTTGGCATTTTTGTTTAATTATAGAAATAATCAAACTTCATCGAACATAGCACGATTGATTGACATTAATTAATTTAAGGATTTAATAAAAGTAACGAGAATGTAAATTGGTGAAAGCAGTTGGTTAAATATACGAATATAGGCGGAGCAAACGTAGTATCCATAACAAAAACTCCGCCCACTCTACCGCTTCTTTTTTACATTTTCATCTAATTTTTGGTATTTACTGAACTAATTACATAAAAACAATTAGAAAAAAAAGAAAGCCGGTAAATGTAACAGTTGTATTGAAGACAAAAACGTTACTTCACGCAACAACACGATTGGTTCACTGGAATGCGTTTAATTTGTATTGACACGTTAAGTATGTTAAGTGGGCGGAGCTTACGTAACAAAAGCACCGCTTGTCGATTATTTACACGTGAAATAAATAGGAAGCATTTACCCACCTAAGTTGGAAGTGAGTGTCGTTTTAAGCAAAGTAGGCGATATTTGCAGAGTTAATTCCTTACGTGATGAAGAACTTACAGTATTAACAAGTGAAACTTATTCGATTACGCCCTGTATATTTTTGTTTCATAAACTTCCGTAGACGAGAAGCTACGTTAATTAATGATTTTCCAACTTTCTTTCTGCGTTATTTATTCCGGTAGATAACGTTCGTATTGCTGGATCATTTTCGTTCAAGAACTACGTGCATGAAATTTTTATTGTGTGATTTCATCGTGGTACTCTACGTAAACTGAAGAAGACACACACGCATAACAGAATTTTGACCTCTATTGCACATGTATACCGTATGATGTGTATCATTATTACGGTAAACAAGTTACAGGCAAAATGGGACAAGTTCTTCATTGGATGTTGCTACAATTAAACCGCATTAAGAAGCGATTATAATTTACTATTAAACATGCTCTCTCATTAATGTTTAATTTATGTATATTCAAAATTTTTTATAACAAAATAAAGACACACAACGCGGCTTGTTTAATTATTTTTTTCCAAAACTGCTAAGTAGTATAAAACAACTTCAAGAGTAGAAGACATAAATATAGTATATACCTAAATAAATATATGTATCTATTATAATTAGTAGAGAATATAATAGGACAAATTACAAATTTTTTTCTTCACCAGCGTTATGCACAGAGGTCCTATTGTCTTCTGTAACATCGAAGTAATTCCTTAAAAGTCTCTCCAATATAATAGACGTTTCGTAAGTGACATCTCCAGATACTAATCCGTTGTTAAAATAAACACTGTTGTTGTACATAATAACATATGGAGTTGGGGATGTGACTTCGTCAACTTTTTCTGTTGAAGTGTGTTCGGGTTCTTCTTCGTCGTCTTTTTCAATGAAGCTCATCGTCGTCGTAGTGGTCTCGATTTCATCCTCGGTCACATTTTTTGGGGGTAAGTTATACACGCCGGAGTTCCAAGGGGGCGGTCTGCTTAGATCCTCGTAAACATAATTTGAAAACTGCGATTGAATCCTTTGGATGATGAACTCTACAATCGGAGGGAACTTATTTACGGTTCCGTTGACGGGACCGGACAAAAAGGTGTTACTGCTCGCGTTTCTCAAAGCTATTAACTGTAGGGGGTTTTTAATGGCGAACTGGAAAATACCCCTGCTGACATTTTCACTTTTTGTCCAGTCGAATTTCGCAGCAGCACAAAAACACACTGTGATAACCGCGAGTATGTTCATGTCTCATTTCGCTGTACGCTCGCACTGAAATAACCATTTCTGAGCAGGCAGGTATTCACAATTTAAAAAAAAAGTGTTACGATACTTTCTTCGCAAGTAATACAGGTCAAAGAAGCTCTTATCTTTTATTGTTATTGAATTGAATTCTATGTACAGTAGATAGTACTCGTCATACAAAGAAGAAGATTTCGGGGTCGAAATATTTTTGATTTTGTGAAAATATTCTCGATGTGAGAAAAAAAATAAACAAAGTCACAGTTTGTCGAAATGCCATGACAAACGTCATTTAAGAATCGCACACAAAATGCAAAATTTAAATGTAAGCCAAAACAAAGAAACCAATAACTTCACCGAAGGCTATGAAGATGCAGAATCCAAATCGGTTCGGGGGAATCCCTCTACGTCCATCGGATTACACAAAATAGCGTCCGCAGCCGGACGACTGACAGGAAACCTAAGCGCACAACCAGGAGCGCTCGATGGCTTCTTCGACAAATTAAAGCTGCTAGAACGTGAATGGCACCAGGCCGAAAAAAGGTATAAGAACTTGCAAATTGAGAACGACAAGACCGTCACGCAGTAAGTATGATATTTCCCCTAAAGAACCATGATTATGAGAAAGTAGTTAATTTATAGATTGGAAAGCGAAAGGACGAAATGTTCGGTGCTTCAAAAGAAGCTCAAGTTCATCCAGGACAACCACAAAAATTTCGAGCGACTTAAGCAGGTCTACCTGAACATGCGATATCAAGAATCTGCTGAGAAATCGAAGGCGGACATTCAAGAGAAATGCAGTCAGACCATCGAGTCTCCTGCACCGGATGTTGCCACGATTATGTCAAGCTTATCGAGGGATTCCCTGGTGTCCGTTAGGAAATCCGAATTAACAGAGGCACAAGAGAACCTGAAGGCGTTGAAAGAAATGGTGAAAAAGCGGGAGGAAAGCTGGGCGCTGAATTTGCACAGGGAGAGAACGTACAAGGAGCACATATGCATTTTGCAACACGAGAACGAAATGTTGAACCAGCTCATGAAAGTCAAGGACATGGAGATAAAGACCATGAGGATAACAGAGGAGATGAATAACAAGGCGAAAGATGAAATCGGGGTGTACCAACGAATCATAGCGAAAATGGATAAAAAAATAAGGTAACTTCTTTCTATAACAATTATTCTTTCGAAATAATATATTACTTTTTTAGGGAGTTCGAAAGGGGCGGAAGGGTTGCAAAATCCTCGCTTAATTTTGATGACAAAGAACGAAGATATTTCGAGGAAATAATATACAAGTATAGTACTTGGCCTTTATTCTTAGCAAGCGTAAAACTGAATTTATTTAAATTAGGAATCTAGCCTCGGCGAACCCGATGGATAAGCTTCGCACTCGAAGCCTGTCTCCTAACAAGTTAGCAGTAGATCGACCAGCATCAGTGCCTACTTCGAAACAAGTACTTAGAAAACCGGTAAAACTAAAGCCGGATAAGCTTAACCCTCGGAAAGAGGATTCGCTAGGTGAAATACAAGAACTAGAATTTTTAACGCGAGTGAAGAAGGAAATTGAAAGGAAGCAAGCGGACCTGGAAGGGAGAGCACAAGAAATCTCCGATGTGTCTAAGACGAAATAATGACATTTACTGCATCATTTTAGGAGTCTTTGTAGTATCTACTTATAAGAAGATATCTAATACAAATATAAACAGAAAATTATTTTAAAAAATGGTATTTTAGTTCAGTCCTTCAATTTGAATTCAAAAGTTAACATTTTTCATAATTCATGTGACAGTTTCAGTTCAATTTTAAATTTGTAAGCAAATCTATCGCTAGAATTGGTTATTTGAAGAATTTATAAACTTTCTAAGCAAGCCAAATTAATTTCTGGTTTAGTTCTATACTGTCAATCTACCTCCCGCATGGTGACAACTGATAACTGTTATTCCTAGTTTAAAAACAAATTGTAGTAGAAACTAGCGTCGGGTGTCCTATCTGATTATAACTCATTTATGTTATTGTGATTGACATTCGCGATGTTTCACTGTTCTTGGTAAAGTAAACTTCAATCTTGCTTGTGCGAGGTATTATCAATTGAAAGTTATTCCTTTTTCGAGCCAATTTCATTAGAAATTACTTTGGGACGCTTACTAAGTTTACACATTTTTCAAATAACCAAGAGTAACGCTAAATAAAATCATACCTGCCGTAGATACAACGGAACAGGCTTAGACAAGCCTCGAAGGAGGCTTCCGTTTTCTTTGTCGCAAACGAGCCCAAAAGCCCGTTTATTTTTCACTTTCAAAACAACCTCGTCTAATGAACAAATTGAGAGGAACTCTCCATACAGTCTGCTTACAATCGAGTAGCCACATGGACTAAAAGCTAAAAGGAATCTCGAAGATTTCGAAGTGTCGATCAATGCGAACGGTTCGCGGAAAAGGGGGGCGATATCTATTGGCCAATGACAGGCCTGTAGTGTTTCCTACTCTCGACATGGGCCAGTCTCATTTTAAAAGAATAGGGTGGTTCAGACTCGTATAACGTTTTAATGCGAGATTTTAGGACTAGTCCAAGTTATCAGGTTAAACTTTCGGCGTAATTACACTTTCATCAATATACAGGTTTACGAAAGTTAGAAAATAAATTTAACGACATTTTCACCCGTAACAACCTTGAGCAATGGACTACATAAGTGTGACGTATTTGGAGTGGGGAACTTTCCTTTTTCTTATTTTTCTCCGGAAATTTTATAATTTTTATTTATTTTCCTTTTTTTTAATTAAAACGCTTTTGTTTCGTCTTCGTTCTTTTTTTCTTATCATTGATATTTCTTTGCCGCGTTTCGCTTATTTTTCATCGGAAATTCTCCCTCTCAATTTTATTTTGAAATTGCCGATCGTCTTTTGTTTTCTTAACTGAAAAGTTCCTCTATTCTCCATTAGAAGTTCAATGTACTTGTTATTAGTAACCGTTTGCTTCTTCAGAAAATTTCCATTTCTCTCTCAATTTTGAATTCTTTTGTATTCAAGTTTTTCCTTTTCTCAATTTTTCACTCAATTGGCTTCTGTTTTTGTTCCCAAAAATGTTTTAACATATCAGTGTGAACATATCGGTGTGGTCCTTCATTTGCTTTTTTTTTTTAATTTTGAAAGGATACTTTTCTGCAATTTTCTCCTTTTTATAAAATTTTCATTTAATTTGCTGGTCGCCTTTGTTTTCATTATGAAAACGTCTTTCTTTATCATAAATATCTTCTTCTCCTTCAATTTTCGTTCAACTTACTTGTTAATCGTCGTTTATTGTGTCCGATCTTATTTTATAAGTTTAGAACTCAATCAAACTTTTGGAAAAATTATAGCTTTTTCCATTATGTTGGCAACACAGGTAACATTCCGGTAACAAGTGAATGTTACCTTATCGGTAACACTGGAAATTGACTGTAAGATAAAGTGGTATAATTACCGATCCACAACCCCAGTTAAGATTCTAATTGAAACATTAATTTAGTACGATTTTTAATTTATTTTAGGTGTACTACACCACCATATTCACACAAACATAACCTCAAACGTCAAGTATCGTAATCATTTGCTTCGAAGTTTACTGTTTACTCTAGCAACCGTTGCTATTAGGAAAAGTTTTGACGTCAGTATAATAATATAATTTATAAATTTAAAAACTGACGAAACCTGTCACTGTCACATGAATTATGAAAGACAAAAATTTTAAATTGGAAGGGCTATGTGAAACTGAATGTCAAAACGCTGACAACCATGACAGTTTTTGGCGGGCAAATTTTTAATTATTTGTCCTAGTTAAAAAAAAAAACAGCTAGGTCTGTTCCATTTGACAGAATTTCAAGTTTTGAACCGTTCAAATGATGCGCAGTATGAAATTTATATCCAATTTTGTGCGCTGCTCATGTGCTCAGTACGATTTTGAACGGTTCAGAACTCGAAATTCTGACGAATGGAACGGACCTTCTCTAATAGAAATTTGGCGTCGGGTCTCGGCATCTCGGGTGTCCTATCTGGTTATATTTAATCTACGATGCTGTCAACTGTCATTGCTGTTTGTGATTGACTTTTCTTGACATTTCAGTGTTTGTAAACTAACTTAACTTTGCCTGTGTGTGAATTTATCAGTTGAAAATTATTCTCCCTTCGTCCAATATTCAACTGAGTGTTGTCTCCTCTAATTAGTTACCATGCCAGTACAAGAAAGAAAATTAAAACTTACCTAATTGAATGTGCCACAATAAACATTTGTCAAAACACGTGAGTACAACAATGACATGAGTGGGTCGTCGGCAATTACACCTCCTGAACGGAGGACCACAGGTCCTGAAAAGCACGTGGTTCATTGGTTCAGGAAGGGACTTCGTTTACACGACAATCCCTCTTTTCGCGAAGGCCTCAAAGATGCTACCACGTTCCGCTGCATTTTCGTACTCGACCCATGGTTCGCAGGTTCTTCCAATGTGGGAATCAATAAGTGGAGGTTCCTCCTGCAATGTTTGGAAGACTTGGATAGAAGCTTGAGAAAATTAAATTCCCGTTTGTTTGTGATAAGGGGCCAACCGGCCGATGCTCTACCGAAATTATTTAAGGAATGGAATACCAATTATCTGACGTTCGAGGAGGATCCCGAACCGTTCGGACGAGTCAGAGATCATAATATCATGACGATGTGCAAAGAACTGGGTATTGTCGTTTTGAAAAGTGTTTCCCATACCTTATACAATCTTCAAGACATTATCGATCGAAACGGTGGTAAAACACCTCTTACTTATCATCAGTTCCTTACAATCATTGCAACCATGGACCCACCACCAAAATCAGAACCACCCGTGTCTATTCAGACTTTAAGTGAGGCCTATACACCAATCTTAGAAGATCACGATGAAAGATATGGAGTCCCTTCACTTGAAGAGTTAGGTTTTAATACTGACGGTTTACTTCCACCGGTCTGGCAAGGTGGTGAAAGCGAAGCACTCGCTCGCTTGGAGCGGCATTTAGAAAGGAAAGCGTGGATAGCTTCGTTCGGCCGGCCAAAAATGACGCCGCAGTCATTACTACCCTCTCAAACTGGCCTGTCGCCGTATTTACGTTTCGGATGTTTATCCACTCGCTTATTTTATTATCAACTCACTGACCTTTACAAGAAAATCAAGAAAGCTTTTCCACCATTATCACTGCATGGACAACTACTGTGGAGAGAATTCTTTTACTGTGCCGCTACTAAAAACCCTAACTTTGATAAAATGTTAGGTAATCCGATATGCGTACAAATTCCATGGGATAAAAATGCGGAGGCCTTGGCGAAATGGGCAAACGGGCAGACTGGATTTCCTTGGATCGATGCCATAATGACACAGTTAAAGGAGGAAGGTTGGATACATCATGTGGCAAGACATGCCGTCGCATGCTTTCTAACGAGGGGCGATCTCTGGATTTCTTGGGAAGAAGGAATGAAAGTATTCGAAGAACTATTGTTAGACGCCGATTGGTCTGTGAACGCAGGAACGTGGATGTGGTTAAGCTGCTCTAGTTTCTTCCAACAGTTCTTCCACTGCTATTGCCCGATCAAATTCGGTAGAAAAGCTGATCCGAACGGGGACTATATAAGAAAGTACCTTCCCGTACTTAAAAATGTACCTGTGCAATATATTCACGAACCGTGGACTGCTCCGGAGAGTATTCAGCGTGCTAGCAAGTGTATAATCGGAAAAGATTACCCGTTGCCGATGGTAAACCACGCAGCAGCGAGTAAGATTAATACGCAACGTATGAAGCAAGTCTACCAACAACTTACGAAGTATTGCAGTGTGGAAAGTGAACATTGCAAGATTCAAGCTCAAAGCAATTACAAAGAAGGGTATCAACCACAAGTGGTCGCCATTAGTGATCCAGATGCAGCAAAACATCAGTAATTATTTCATTTATAAATATTATACATGTGCATGTCAACAATTGATTAAGAATATAAAGTCACTTAATTTGATTCCTGTGTAAACCGAAGGCTGCAAGTTTATTTTTCTTCTTTAACTAAATGAGTATTTGTTTGTTAGCGACACAAAATATTTTTTAAATAAAACTATTTTTTCTTACTGATCTTTTTTTTAAATTAAATTAATAAAATATGTTACACTATTTAATTTTTTAAATTCTGCATAGATTGTACATAAATTGTATTAAATTACTTAAGGATACTTACATAATTTACAATTTCTTTTTTACAGATAAAATGGGCATTACTCAAGTTTAAAGGCAAAGAACAAACGTTGCTAATACAAGAACTAATTTTAAACACATATAAATTATATTACCTACATAAAATAAAAGTTATATCACCACTATTATGTTTTATTTATTAAAGAATTCTATTTACGCCGTTTTAAATTACAAGTTTTAAGAAGGACCCATTATGTTAAAGCTTTCTAGTAAATGAACTATATGTAAATATAATCTCAGTATGAATGCTTTTCCATAAACTCCTTTGCTTCGTTTATTTTCGCTGCTAGGTAAGGTGAACCTCCTCGATCCGGATGATTAGCCGCCATAACCTTCTTAAACGCTTCCTTTACCTTTACCTTGCTTGCGGTCGGGCTGATGCCTAATATTAAGGCCGCCTCCCTTCGATTAATCTTCGGATCGAATCCACCTTTGTAGTATTTGGAATTCGACATGGTTTCGGCGTCAAACTTTGGAAGGTTCTTCATCGCCTCGTTTACGGTTCTCGAGACGTTGGGTAATTGTTTCATGACATAACGTCCTACGAAGCCCACCGCCGCTAGCCCTAAACCGGCGGCAATTATTCCAGAAGACATCTTGCAGTTATTGCGTACTTTCGAACTTGCATCTATTTATACTTGAATTTTAACATAACCTCAAATATACAACAGTCATATGTAATAATGCAAGGTGAAAGTAGATAATAAATTCTGGTAACATAAAAATGTAACTAAATGCTTGGAGAAAACCTCCCAAGACGATTAGTTCTTACACAAAGCAGAAAAGAAAACTCTAGTCACAGAAAGTAATTATATATTTTACACACTATGTTTTATGTAATTGTGCCTAGGTATGTGGTTAATAAAGATGATTATTATTATTATTATTATTATTATTATCGGGAAGGAGCGTTAAAGTGGGTTTACAAGATGGCTACTTTCGTCTAGCTTTCTTTCAATAGTGAAAGTAATAAATGCTATTGCCTTGCACTTTATATTCAAAGGTAAGAATATAAAGAATTTATGCGTTCGATTCGTGCTGGTTTCACCACAAACGAAAGTGATCCAAATCACTTCTAGTTCAACCACCATCCAAAACGTCAACAAGTAATGATTCATACGTGGAAGTTCAAAATGGCACTTCCGTCGCACATTTCAATTTGGCTTTTATTAGGTGCTTTCGTTCGTGCCAAGGATTACTAATCATACAAACTGGATTAGCTTTGTGTACATTTATTTGTAACTTTTATGAATTGATTCGATAAAAAGCGAAGGAATAAAACTCATATTTCATAAAATGAACGGAAGAAAGTTACGAATAAATGCACACAAAGTGAATCCAGTTTTTATGATTAATTGATTAGTAAGCACGAACGAAAGCGCCTATAGTAACGGCTTCTTCCAGATAGTTTTCTATTCTGCGATTTTAATTTCCCATCAATGTTGCCAACCTAGGGGATTTTCAGGGTTTTTTTTAACACTAAAGAAAAAACTAATACTTATATAGAACAAATTTTTTAGTTATTTCATCTCCAATTAACTTTATCTGGCGATTAGTTCCCATAGTAACGGTTTGATCGCAATTACTACTTTGGGAATAAAGCGTCAGATAAAGTTAACTCGAGATGAAAAGGCCGCGCTTGTAAATTTTTGATCACGAAAATGAATATTTACAGTAGCGGACAATAAAATCCGGGCAAGCCATTTGCACAATGTAAACCTCACTTTAATATGTATTTTTGACGTTTAATACATGTCACTAGTAATTCTGAATTTTATTTATTTATTTTGACAGAAATATAACCGCAATAAAAGCCTGATTTACCAGATTTGTCGAAATATGCACGGCATGTCAAATTCTTGCTCGGATTTTATTGTCCGCTATGGCTATGGTACATGGTACCTAACTGAAATCTACGCTTATAATTTACTTTTATACTCCAGTCTGTGCTCCAGTGCCATCTGTTGACATATCAGTGTTGCCAGTTTAAAGGATAATAAATCCATTTTCAAGGATTTTTTTCAAATCCTTGGGTCAAAGGCCCGTGTGACGCTGGGTGTACTCGGCATAAGAATCTCAGATTGGAGCAGAGTAATTCTAGTCATGTGACTAAATCAATGAGAGTGTTCAGGTTTATTGGAATGAATTGGAGCACAAGTGGAGTATTTGTCATATTTTAACGGTTTTTTCTATGTTTTAATATTGCAAATGTACGATGAAATGAGCGCAAAAGTTGTTGCTGGATTTTTTACGCTAGAAATATGGCATAAATGTTAGATAGTAACGATGAAGAAGGAAAAAATAAATCAAAAATATTGCTTACAAAGGTATCACAATTTACCTGACACGACGCAAAAGCAATTTAAAACATTTTCACTTATAAAATCACATATTACATAATAAAATATTATACCATCTTCGACATTTTTTGCTTTATTTAAATCAAAAGACTTATTTTCCCGCCTTACTCTCTCTGCTCGCACATTGAAGTAGGAGCACATAAAGTACGCTCCGTGTAGTGCTCTGAATAAATTTGAAACATAACCGAGTGTGCGCCGAACGAATAAAGAAACAGAAAAGAGTAAATCGCGCACGCTTTTTGTACTCCGATCGTTATGCCGAATGCACCCACTACTGCCACTATGATATTTCTTGTGCAAGATTTGTTACGAAGTGAGCGAGAAGTAGTGCCAATTCAACCAATCAGAATTCACTGTGGTAACCATAGGTGGTAACTCATCTCCCTCACATTGTAACAAAAATGTTATCAAATCTTGCATGGTGTCACACGGGCCTTAAGGGATTTTTTTTCTAAAAAAGGCATTTTCAAATTTTATTTCGTAAAAGAAGCTGGAAGCTGACAGCCCCTAAACAGCTCAAAATTGTTCTTTTGTAATGTACATTCATTCTGTAGAAGGTAACCCACTTATATTAAAAAACCACCATCTATTGAGCAATTTTTCAACTGACAGTCATTTCTGGATGGTAACAAAAAGATAACTTGCATTGTTAGGCATTTAACAACGCGATTTGACGAAAGTATGTTCTTCGTTTATTTTTACGGAAGTAAGAAAATAAGAAAATGTCGAAAATAAAGGACGAAAGGAATTGAATTTGTTTGAGATATTAACCAGTGCCATCTATTGCAGTTTCTTGTATAATGTTAGGGGGGTATGTCTTTTATTTGGGGGAGCTTTAAACCTCAGATGGGGGACATCGTTGTCAATGGGTTGGCAACATTGTTCCCCATTTATTTACCGGCATGAATATGAAATGAAGCCAAAAGTGAGATTACTTGTTCCTAAAGGCTGTTATGTTCGCAGTTGGCACCGTTAGTACGTTGGTGGACTGGCTGTGATATCCATTATCCATATCCGAAATAGACAGCATAAGTGCCGAGTCAAAACTTTTCCAAGGCTGTGTTCATAAAAGACACTCTAGAGTACTCTTGGCTAATAATGCAGTCTCTCTTGTATAAATGAATTTACGTATTTTGTTTCTCATCTATGAATCATAAAAAACTAAATCAGGCGTGGTATCCAAAGCAACAAACACATTTTCTACACCCTGCTTAAAAGTGCGCCCGTTAACATGGTAATAATATAAACACAAGACTTCTTGAAACAGATAAGAGAGATGCAAAATAAGCAAATAATCATGATTAAGAGAGATACGATTACACGCCCAAGGTACAGTCGAAGGTATATTTTATGAACGCAAGCCAAATAGCAACGGTTGCTTGGGTAGACGGTAAACTTCGAAGCATATGACTTTATGACTACGATTCTTGACATTTGAGGTTAGGTTTGCGTGAACATGGTGGTGCAGTACGCCTAAAATGAGTTAAAAATCATACCTAGTTCATTCGTACTATATTAATGCTTCAATTCGGATCTTAACATGATCAACAAGTCAATCCATTTGTGCTTTATTTTATTGGCGTTTTTGATCTCCGCTAGATGCCGCTGCATATCACCACTTCTCCGCCATTTTTGTGTCAAAATGTAGAGATACGTAGTTTTTTGCGATTTTCACACTGCAGTACGGAACACATTATAAGCCATAAGCGTAAATAAAACACTTTTTTCACTGACTTGAGTTTTTTTGGAAAAGTTCCCCACTCCAAATACATCAATGTCACACTTATGTAGTCCACTTGTTGTCAGCAATTGTATACACAATGCTGGTAAAGAAGTATTCGATTTTCATGTTCGGCAAATATTGTTAATTATTAATTATTTTATGATAAATGCTATCACGAAATGACCTAATTAACTGAAGTAATTATTCATTTCGTAAGGACTGAAAGAATTAAACCTTGAATGGTTTGGTTAAAATTATTTTCGAATGAAATCACTAGATTCCTATATGCTCCTTCAGACACCAGATGTCGCTGCAGTAAGTGAAATGTGTCCAGCACCATTCTTGCCAGCACGAATAATAGTATTTTTAAGTTTAGATTTTAATAATTTTAACTACTTTGAACAACAACACTTCTAAAATTGACGGTTCTTAGTATGTTGAAAGCCAAAAAGCCCTTTCAAGAAAAGAAACTGCCAACGTACGGTGAAATTTCGATGTGGCGAGCATCAGCAAAATTGTTTCATAAATAATTAGTGTGTAATTTGCTCCATGGGTAGAAAACTACTTTAATTTAAATAATAATAGGGTTATTTTGTTATTTAAGAAATCCCCAAGTTTAGGACTACGGCGCCTCTACAGCAAATGAGAGAAACTAAGGAATTTTTTCCAAGTTACAGTGTTAATTATGATTTACAATTACACACTTTATGGTTTGTTTGTTATGTACCTACTTGGACTCATTTTTGTTTAATGTTGGTCTGTTAAAATATGCTCTAATAAATTGTGTTTATTTCATGCTAACCTAGGTCACTGACCACGTGAGTACGTCATACGATACTAACCAATCAGGACAGGACTGGATAATCAGCTGCAAAAATATACATGGCGGAGAGTGCGGTTATGACAAGTGTATTTTAATTAATGTCTGTATTTATCAGAGTACAAAGAACAATTGTGTAATCGGTCATGCCTCCGAAGCGAGGACCGAAAGCCCCCTCTGCAGGAAAAAAATCAGGTCGTCCGGCGAAAGTAACTAAAGTTGCCAATGGTAAGTCACTAAAAGCATTCCGAATTTTGTTGGCTGACCTTCTGGGAGAAATCGGCGGATTACGGGCCGACTCTCATAACGCCAGTATTGAAGCGTTTGAAAACACGTGAGATAAGATTGATAACGTCGTAATTTTCGATTAATACGTTTTACGCATTTGTTTACATTATCACGTGATTGCTGCGTGCAACTAATTTACAGGTTATTATGAAACGTCACTAGCACAAGGTCGGCTCCACATGCCTAGACATACGCGTGATAATGCTTGAAGACTCATCAAGATCGTTCTTTTAAATTCTAAAAGCCGGAGAGAGATGCACACACTTTCGGGGCCGCTGTATATAACGTCTACGCATCATTTTCCTTTTCAAGAGTTTAAAGAAAGATAGATGATTGGGAGTTCTTGTTTTTTATTGTCAAGCATTACCACCATCATGCTTACGCCTGCACAGCTAGTTCAATAAATTAATCAAAATCGCAATCTATTTTTTTAAATAGATTGTCAAATTGACATTAAGTATTTTAACTGTCAAGTCCCATAACTCACAGCGTTTTCGATTCACTTGCACCGGTTGCACTCAGTGTATTTGCATCTTCTTTTAACCTCATGTAATAACACGAGATGAAGATATTCTGAGCGCGCACTAGTATGGTCAATCGAAAACGCTATCGTACAATTTCCATATGCAGGTGAATCGTGTTACTGTTGTGATCAGGATCCTGCAAATGCATTTTAAACATAAATTTCATTACACAGACCATCGTATTCCGATCTTATGATTAGAGTCGTGTTTACTAAAGTCGGTATTAAAATAGTCAAGAAACGATAAAGCTTAATGTGGATTTAATGTGTAAGAGAGTGACGGACGAGCTTTGTCATAGGCATGGTCATAGGGAATAAACACGTTATTAAATTAAAGATGAGAATACACCCCATACAGGTTTTAAGGCATCATTTTAAACTGAAGCTTATGTTAAGAAATTTATTTAATTTAGGCCCAATTGTACAATTCCAGTTTAATTTTAAGCCAAAGCTTAAACCCTTAACGACATTTGTTGAAATAATCGTTGTGCAAATTCAAATGCTCAACAGTTGAGAGGATGAATGACATCAGTGACAGTTATGTTCGCGGCGAGCTTAAGCTATGACATACCTTTACGAAAACAAAATATTTCCATAGCCAATGCTACCGGAATATTAAATATAATCAGTGCAGGGCTCAATTATTGCCAACGAAATTTGTGGTAACAAAAAGCACTAATTCCGTTGTTAATTACTTATTCCGTTTTATCTCTCATGAGACGTCACTACGACGTTATTTTAATTAATACGCTCATGGTTCGTATTACGTTGTAAACAGTTACCTCGCGAATAAAATTACGTTATTTTTAAAATTGGGTTAACGTATGGTTCATTATCATTAATTACATTTATAAATTGTTTACTCCTTCGCCTGTTTATTTGTGGAATAGGTATTTGCAATTCTAGGCAGCAAAAAAAATTGGTGCTCACTTCAAAACAAAACGGTTCAAATTGAACTGACGTAAATGGTCACCTTTGGAAAAGTTACCGATGATTCAGATTAAAAAAAAACGATTTAGGTAGAACGACATAAGGTTACTTAATTACTTGTGTATTATTTTGCTTCAAGTATGCAAATTGTTTTTCGGAAATTCCTTTTTTGGCAGAGTTTTGATTTCTCTCTGCTTGACATCGTTGCTAAAATGCAATCAGTGTTTCCTATTTCCTGTTTTTCCAAATTACAATTAGGTATTCGTGACATATTAAAAAAATTGCACTGCGTGTGGAAAGTGCTCACTTTCGTCATCGTTGCAAAAAATGAATAATATAAAAACAAGTTTGTTTGTTTGTTTTTTTTTTTTTTGATAGCAAATCGTGATTACATAGTTGATAAATAAAATTAATTTAGCGTGTTACACCTGCGCATAATACGTGTAATTAATTACGGAAAATTCTGAGATTTCTGGCAAACGGGCAGTTTTTTTGTTAATTTTTTTCGTTCGCGTACGCAAATACATTTACTTCTTCTCCATTGACGTCAGGGATTCTTGCATTGCGTTTGTTTGTTTTTAGCCAAGGTTATTAAGGAATGGTTCATGATTGGTCCCTGCAAAATTCATCCTGCATTAATGATTTCGGTCTGTATTCGTATTGGTTCGTTAGCTCCTTTTTGGAGGACTTCTGGCGCGAAGGATCAGTGACTCGCGATGCGTGACAATTTTTTTTCAATTGTAACGATCTAACGATTAATGACAATGATTCCCGTGTTGGCATTCTATGACTGCGAAGACCTACACCAATATAAAACTTGTTTACTCCGCCGCATTCTAACCGTGTCACGTGTTTCATTGGTGTAAACATCGTGTTATATATAGGTACGCAGTCGTTTTTAACTGATGTTGACCTTGGAAAATTAATAATATTATTCGTAAAAAAGATAATTATATTTTTATAGCAAGACGAAAAATACAATAGATGGAATATGATTTAACTTTCATTCAGTAAGTTTTTAATAGCTGTTTTTAGAAGCATTTTGTTTATTACGTATTACCAGTTTTTCATTTATTATTTTTTCTATGTCTTATGAAATGTCTGTAAATCCTAAATTTTTTATTGCTTAAGTACGCAAGTTTACTTGGCTGGTTAAAAGTGATCTTCGGCGATCACCCGAAGATCATTTTCAACAATTCTCTGTACGTACAAGACGTTCTTCTCAGAAATCGAAACAACCTTCATTTTAATACAGAATTACACACTGCAATCTACTAGGAACAACCATTAAAATGTCGTAACTATATCATTCCTATCATTAACAGAAATTATAATATATAATATGTATTTAAAATAAAAATGAAGTTGGCTTTTATTGCCCGTACGTTGGGCAATGAGAACCATGAAAGAAATAAACTTGTTTCAACAAATAACTGCTACAGTTAATAAAATAAATATATAATAAACTTTTCGTTCATAATACAACATAAAATGTAATGTCGAGAAAAATACGAAAACAATAACAAAAGTACTTTAACATACTTGTTGATGTATTAGGTGCAAAAATCACATTATCCAACTAGTTCACAGTGTTGTTCTTTTACGAGTCATCGGCATCTTCAACAACAAAACATACTTTTATAATATCAGGGATAACAAGAGTCACCTGGCGGTAATAATAACTTGGCTCTCATTACCCCAGATAGCATTAATATTTTAGGCATGAAAATTAGAAAAAAAGCATAAATAAACGAGAAACCAAATATTAGAAACATAAAATATATTAACAACGTAGTAATTTGAAATCAAAAGATTGTGGGCGATTAAAAATTACGAAAAATAACAACGCAAGCGCTCACTGTTATTACTACACATTGTGCTGCTTCACCAAATTTCAATTTTTTTCGTTTGTTAATTACACTTAAACCAGGCTGGTTCTTATTGCCCGCAGGCTCTCATTACCTCCCTTACAACTTATAGTAAGTAGATCGCATGGAAACGGAATTTTTTTCTCGTATGAAGTGGTCCAATCTCCTTTCGGTCCCTTAACTTAATCTGCGAAGTTTAGAAAGCAAAATTCTACATTTCTGTAAGTGTTGGTGAAAGCGATGGAGATTGGAGACGTATGTAAATGCAACTGGATTGAGTTTTGTTGTCTTGCGTTATATGTAACACACATCGCCACCTGTTTGCTTACAATTACATTTATAACACTTTTTATAACACATTTATATTACTTAAATAATATATTTGTAATGTGATTAAGAAGACTTAACAATTTTTTAATTTAAAATTAAATACAAATGTAGGATTAGGGGAAAGAAAGTGGGGCAATGGCGGTCATCCAACGGAAGAGATGATAAAACTGAGAGTAGGTACCTAATCAAAACAAAACTTCCATTGTTTTCGATCAAAGTAAAACATTAAGATGAATACTTTGCTTTGCAGATGTGAGAGTGTTTTGCCGAGTTGGCTGGTTGTCTTTAGTACAGGACCTTTTGCCCAGCAATTGTATTAAATTTTGAATAGTCTAACCTTCGTGACAACTAGGTAACTAGGTAAATTTCTATTCTTTTGGAAAATAAAAGTCATTTTATAATCAGTTGTTTAACCAAGTAGTGATGTCTGGCACAAACAAAGTAGTTTTTTTTATTTATTGCCTTTGCACATGCACTAACTTGTTTGTACGTGAAGACGGCGTCCTTCATATCTTTCATAAATTAAGGTGATAAATTATCAGACGTCGCATTTACCGTGCAAATTAAACACTATATTTAAATGCACGTGGAGCTCTATCAAATATGTATACATTTTAGTTTGAAACTAGCTTCCTTCTCGTAGTAATGTTAGAAGATGACTTTTGTCGCACTTATGTCATAAAATAAAACGTGCTTCCATTTGTGTTGACTTCCACAAATATTGACATACATTTAATTCTTCATACTTTCTGCAATAATGGATGAAAGACGTTTATGCAGGGTGACTAATGCTTCAGTTTAGTTTTTAGTTAACTTCAGTTTTCGAGAAATAATTAATCAAAAATTAGCCCCAAAACGACGATGCGCCTCTGGCTAAAAACTAGAAGAGCAGATGAATGGGTATGGGTCGCCGGGTGGCTTAGCGGTAGCCTAAAAAATAAAGTCGTGTCGCTCGGCGGCGTAGGTTCGAATCCTACCATTAGCCATGGATGTTTGTGCTGTGCAAGGACAGAGACCCAGCTTTATCACACTATGTGCCTGGCAAAATGAGCCTAAGTAGCTCGGCCAGAGTTGGCGGGTACTGCGCAAAGCAAAGCAAGACAATACAGACAAGACAGATGAATGAAATAAATGCTCTCATAAAATTTTATGGTAGGCACGGCGCGGCGGCGCGTAGCATGGATCGTAAACTTGACCTTTAAGTGGAATTTCACGTCAACTTCGTTTTTAAGTCAACGCCCGTCGCGTCGCCGTGAAACACCAACTATAAAATATTTACTTGACAAATTAGGGTTAGGTTCACCCTGCCTTCATTCTTAGGTCATTGACAAGGCTCTGCACCAGCCCCAGCGCACTCAGGGTTGATTTCCTCGTCCTGAATCCATGTTGGCTACCGCTCATTATCCTTCTGCTCTCTAGCTCGTCAGTTAGCCTTCCCCCGATGACCTTCCCAAGGACATCTAGCAGACATATGTGGTCTCCCCGGTTCTGTTTTTTCTCGGCATTTCTATTAGAACCAGAACCAGGTTGGTCGTTTTCTAGATTTTTGGCAAGTACCCTACTTTCCACAACTCGTACACAGGTATATAGCTGGATTCCTTGCGATGGTGGCTTTTATTATCTCTGTTCGGGTCCCGTGCCTTCGAGCTCTTTATTCGTCCGGCACTCCTCCCCTCTTCAGTTCGTCCTCAGTAAAACGAGGCTCCTCAGGCTCATTTGGCTTTTATCTTCCCGCCATCCATTTCTTTTTTTCACTTTTTGGAAACTGTTGTTTGATTTGCCTGGCGCAATTTATTAGCTACGATCTTATACGCCTTTCCCCAAACGTCCTGCCGAAGTTCATTCCTTAGACTGTCCCAGCATCTGGCTTTTTCCTTTCTGATTGCTTTTTTAAGTAGCATCCTAGCATTTTTGTAATCGCTCCAAGCTGTCGCCCTTTGCAGATCTTTATTGCGATGCAATCTTTTCTCAACTCGGCAATGGTAGGTATCTGTCCACCAGTAAGCTGGGACTTTGTTATACTGCCCTCTCTTCCTTGTGAGGTGCTCGTCACATGGTCCGGTGAGAGCCTTAACGAGCTCTATCGGCCGTTTCATCTTACCATCAGTTTTTTACTTACGAAAATCTGCAGCAATTTTTTCGACTTTGCCATCCCGGAGCGGATTTCTTTACCTCGATATCGCCCCTTCGCCTTTGCTCTATCTCGAAGGTTATTATTGTATGGTATCTGAGGCTTTCCAGTTCCTCAGCGACCCTCCACTTCTTCTTGATGGAGGAACCGACCCACTCGAGGAATCTCTACTGAAATTAAAGAACAAATAAGAACATTGACATTTGGGGTTCACAAACGCAAACCACAACACAACACACACACACACAACCCCGAACGATTTCACAAAACCCATACGTAACAAAATACACTACAACACTAAATAGTCTAAACATGCAATAAAACTAAATTGAGATATGTCTCAAGGTCGAATTGAGTGCAGGCTAGAAGTCAATAAAATAATAATCAGAAAATTTATAGTCCTACTATACTTCTGAGTTTGTAAAACGTGGCGTCGTATTTCGTACGCGGTGCCGATTTTCCCGTAATCTGTAACATCGATTCTCTTATGCGTTTTTTTTCTTTGTGAGGAACAATTGTCGTTCACCCTGTATGTGATGGCATGTCTTACGACTTAACGTGCATTTTGCGTAAATTTTTAATTAATTATAATTTGTTGTGTAGAATTTTTTTAACATATCTCTCACGTTCTGGGAAGTTTCTTCTTTCGATAGTATTTCGACAGTATTTTCGACAGTATGTCTATTCAGAAATTACCTGTACGTCGCGTCGTTACGTTTGATGTTCGGAGTTGAAGCTTTCCTGGATTCTTTAATAAGTATATCGAACATGTTTTCAAAACCAAATTAAAAAAAGCATATATTGACATCTGTGATGTTTTTAAAAGCTATGCAATTTATTTCTCAAAACAATAAATTAAGGCCCAGTTTTACAATGCCTTAAGCTTAAACCCTTAACAACAGTTGTTGAAATAATCGTTGTAATGGGTTTAAGCTTCAGCTTAAATTGAAACTGGTATGGTAAAAACTGGGCCTGAGTTTATTCAATTAATAAATTTTTATCCAGGCGAATGCATAGCAACACTTTCCACATTCATTTCGCGAGTAATTTGTGCAAGCCGCAGGTTTTTTATTTTATTTATTGACATATGGTTAATGAAAGTAACAGATTCTTGTTTACGTTTGCGTAAGTATTTTGAGTAGACCATATTGATTTCTATTATACAGGCTGGTTTTAAATGGTAAGTAGGTAAAATATTTCAGGTATTCGCAAGAAGAAATGAAATATTTCGCAAGCAAGCGCTTGATCGGTTCATATGTATAATTAAATCTTACTTTGCATTTTCTTTCTGCATTCATAATTCAGATTATATAATTTAATTTTCATTTTAATCGATTTTCTGTTTACCCAGTATTAATTACTATCCATAAAATTTCTTGTCCGGAAACCAAATGTATAGTTAAACTTTAATTATTCGTTTTCTCAAATATCGGAATTTAATTATTTTTTTCTGGAACGTTGTCTTAAAAAAATGTTCAACACACAATAGAATACCTGCGTCATACATATGCATTTAAAATGGGAAAATGATAACGTCATCCGGATTCGAAAAATACATTGTGAATATTTACGACTTTACAGGAAATGGTACATTATTGTTAACACGATGACTTTTATATAATTTTGTTTTTCAACCAAAATATAACCATGAGGTGCAGTGATGTTAGTTCTTAATTAATTTATTAGAATTTTTCATGTGATCATCAGTGTCATCACACATATTATACTTTTTGAAAAATGATTTCGCTCATGTTCTAATCTAATTATGTAAATATTTACCGACACCGTAATTACTTTGGTTGACGTAAACGGGTGGTTAAAAACAAATTCGAGTCGCATGTTCCTTATTTTGAGTTGAGTAAATTTTCTAGTTTTCCTATTTATGTGCAGAACTAGCCTAGATGTGAAAATATTTGCCGAATGCATGCGATGACTTTCGAAATTTTGTTTGTCGTTCTAGTTTATGAGACCATTGTCTTCTTTAAAACAAATAACCACCAACTCGATTCTTTTAGCTTCTCAGCAGATTTAAAGTAAAATAATTTATTATTTTGAATTGTGTATGTGTGATTATTTTGTTGCTCAATTAAAACAAACCAGTTATAACCAAAATATTTCTGTTCTGTCGTGTCGTGGTTAAGTAACAATACTGATTTTTTCTAACAATAATGCAAATCATAGGATTTTGTACATTTTATTTTTCAACAGCAAATAAATCGTCCGTATCCAGTTTATATGTATAGAGGTACTTTCACGGAACTTGTCGTTTTACTTTTCTCGGGGTTTTGAGGACGGTTGCCATTTTAAAAAGGTTGCTTGAATTCGGAACTTTTAAACTATCCTTGTTAATTAAAAGCTTTTCGATGAAATTTCTTTTGAATCACGCGCGACTGAGGCGTAAAGACATGAAGTTTCGACATAATAAAAGAAGTACAGTATTAAGGAATTTTATTAGTTAAGTGGTAAATACATTCTTAAAAACATTTTAGTCAGCGTATTTAGCGAAATGGCGATAATTAAGAAAAATAAGAACGGCGCCTAACTTCCACAAAATATTCGGATTGACTAAAAAATATTTATTATATGCATATAACGTGGTTGCCTCAGTGTTTACTGTTTATTAGGATATGCATAATATTTATTATTTAATATTTTAAAATTGCTAAAAGAGTTCCTGGAAACTTTTCAGATTTTCAGTCTTGATTATCACATTATTATAGTGCGTCAATTAAAAAAAAAGTCATATATTGCGTTTTCCTTAATTATAGAGCGCAGGGCTTCAGGGGTTGTATTTATTGGTTGTTGGTTCAAGTCCAGTTTCTCTGGGATTGAATTTGCTGATGATATGCAATTTCGTTTTCGGAATTGTGAACACGTTTAACCTTATCTTACATAGTAGCTGTTTATTATCACTTCCTAATTAGTTGCATTTAATGTCCTTACGTCAGGTGTTTGAATAGGCAATATTTATTATCGCTTAGTTTACGACTGAAATTTACGCATCACTGTGATAAGAAGTAGAAGACTTATGAGCGCCTATCAAAATTAAATACACGGAAAGAAAAAAAAAACAATTTACACAAAGTCATCGGAGACTTTAATGCTGCCAAATTATGTCAGAAATTGAATAGAACTGAGGCCACGCGAGAAGCGCGTCATTAAACACGTGCGCTTCATTGAACCCGTGACGTCAGAAGCGGAGCCCGGCTTTGCGTTCCAGGCACACCGGGTAATTAAGGACCTATATAAAGCCGTTACGTCAGAAGCGGAGCCCGGCTGTGCGTTCCAGGCACACCGGGTAATTAAGGACCTATATAAGGCGTGCCAGGACGGCACTAAACCAGAGCTCGTGCAACGCAATTTCTGTATGGAGGTCGCCTTGCACCAATATCATGCGGTAAGGATAGAGCTGAACATCTTTACGTAACAATTTGTGGCACGTTCCCACAGAAAGCTCAATCTGCTGTGATCATAGGCGGATGGAGGTGTGAGGAGCATTTTTCATTGTCTTGCAACAACGACAAAAACCTTGGCAGTACATCCTTGAGGTTGACCTGTTGTTTTTCTTCGGAAAAGACCTCCAGTCTCACGAAACTGCTGTACACACAAATGCAGGTTGTCTTCGAGTATTTTGTGATCAATAATGTCCAGGGTTGCCAATCCACTCTAAGCCAATTACCCTATTCAAATTAAAAAAAAACCGCTCTTACCCACATTGAGTAATGAAATTGAAATGAATGAATGAAATGGTACAAAATTTATTTTATTTAAATACATAATATTATTAGACTTACCTTACACATATGGACGTTGCACGACAGATTTTTCAGGTTAAAATCATCTTATGTGGTACCGTGGGCGGCAATCGGCAACAGTGTTACCAACCGACCAAGCCAAGCATTTCGGAAGATAGTTGTGAAAAATTCCGATAATGTCCCTGAATTTCGGTTGAGCTAATTTAAATCACTTGATTAAAATCATATTTAAAATGATCTTATTCAGGCGATTTTTATTTTTGAAAATCATTAAAAAAAAATTAAAAATGGTCATGAAATAAACAAAACTGGGTCCAAATTTTTAAAATTAAGTGACAGTTATGGTGCAATTTTTGACGCTAAATAAAACAAAAGACGATCGAGAAATAAAGAACATTTATAAAATTAGAAAGTTCTTAGTAAATAAACAAAACTTTCTAAAATTAAGATTTGGAATTTGTGCAATTTTTGACGTAAAATAAAATAAAAGACGATCGAGAAATAAAGAAAACTTATAAAATTATTATTATAAAATTTTAAAAAATTTAAAATAAAAATTTCATTGATTAAAATTAGAAAAAAATAAAAGAAATCTCATTAAATAAAATGACAAAAAAATAAAAAATAAAAAATTCTCATTAAATAAACAATACTTTCTGCTTTCTATAAAATTACAAAAATTCATAAAAATTCAAATTAATTCTAAAAATTAAATTTTTTTATTAAATAAACAAAACTTTCTGAAATTAATTTGAGCAATTTTTGACGTAAAATAAAACAAAAAGCGATCGGCAGATTTATAAAATTAAAAAAATAATAAATTTAAAAAAATCTCATTGAATAAAATTAGAAAAAAAATAAAAATAAAAAAAATCTCATTAAATAAAATTACAAAAAAATAAAAATTAAAAAATTCCCATTAAATAAACCAGCGGTTCTCAACTTTCTTAGCTACGCGACCCCCCAAATAGTAAATATAAATAAAATTAATATTTCGCGACCCCCCCCCCCCCTCCTATAATTTTATTGCAAGTAAAATGTTTATAGTAAATAATTTTTGTCATAAAATGATTTCATTATTGTTTAGGCTATTTTCGCGACCCTCCTTTAATATCACCGCGACCCCCAGGTTGAGAAACGATGAAATAAACAATACTTTCTACTTTCTATAAAATTACAAAAAATTATAAAAATTACAAAAAATCATAAAATTTAAAAAAATATATAAAAATTGATTTTTTTTAAATTAAATAAAACGTTAAACGAATGTCACAGTTTGTATAACAAATTGACAAAATAAAATAAAATGGCTGTGAACCAATAAACTTTGAATCTATTAAATAAAACTTTCTAAAATTAATATTTGACATTTGTGCAATTTCTGACGTAAAATAAAACAAAAGACGATCGAAAAATTTGTAAATTAAAAAATATTGTATATGTATATAAAAAAATCTCTGAATAAAATTAGAAAAAAATTTCATTAAATAAAATTACAAATAAATAAAAATTAAAAATTCCCATTAAATAAACTACTTTCTATAAAATTACAAAAAATTATAAAAATTAAAAAATTCTCATTAAATAAACAAAACTTTCTAAAATTAAGATATGAACTTTAGGCAATTTTTGGCGTAAAATGAAACAAAAAACGATCGACGAATTTATAAAATAAAAAACATCTCGTTGAATAAAATTAGAAAAAAAATTAAAAAAACTCATTTAGTAAAATTACAAGAAACCATAAAAATTAAAAAATTCTCATTAAATAAACAGAACTTTCTAAAATTAAGATTTGATGTTTGTGCAATTTTTGACGAAAAATAAAACGATCGACAAATTTATAAAATTTAAAAAAATGTAAATATAAAAAAAATCTCATTAAATAAAATTTAAACAATAAAAATTAAAAAATTCTCATTAAACAAAATTTCTAAAATTAAGATTTGAAATTTGTGCAATTTTTGACGTAAAATAAAACAAAAGACGATTTAGAAATAAAGAAAAAAATTGATAAAATTACAAAAAAATAAAACTTAAAATAAAAGTTGAGTTCAAAATCGGTAGATCTACCTGATTTATCGGTAGAGTTGGCAGCACTGATCGACAATGTGGATTTGGCTGTTAGTTAGTTACTTTCGTTTTTGTCGGCTTCCGGCTTTAGTGATTTCTTTGTTGCCAATAGTAAAGTTGAAACATCACTAACAAGTCGTCAATTAAAAATTTAAAAATTAATTTTTTCTTCCTTGAAAATACCCATTTTTACCCACGTATTATTTTTACCCGCAAGGTTGCTTAAATTACCCGTAATTCGGGTAATTGCCCGCACATTGGCAACCCTGATAATGACATCAGGAAATTCAACTCTAAACTCTTCCAAGCAGTTTCGTACTCAGTATACGAATGCCCCATCGATTCTTGAATTATTCCGAAAACAATGTTACGTTCCGTGAAGTAATTATATTTTTAGAGTGCTGGAGACTCTAGGGTATTCCAGACTTGCACCAAATGATAGTAGAATTTGCTGGAATGTTCTATCCTTAGTCGAGAAGATGCAGGACCAAGGCGTTATAGAACCATCGCAAAGTCCATGGGCATCTCCTGTTGTACTGGTGACGAAGAAGGATGGCAGCACCCGTTTTTGTGTGGACTATAGATGATTAAATGATGACACGAAAAAGGACAATTACCCCTGGCCGCGGATCAATGACGCAATAAATACCTTATCCGGTGCGAAATTAAAAGTTACTATTGGCAAGTTGGTATGTATCCCGAAGACAAGGAAAAGATGCAACGCGACCGAGATCAATATTTGCCCATTTTTCTAATGGCAGTATGTGACACTGCTAAGCAATCGCCGCCGTATCGAGTTTTGTTTGGAGGAGAAATGCGTTTGCCATGTGATCTGAAGTTTGGACGTCCAGAAGCTAGGAGGTCTGAATTGCACGAGCATCTGCAGGACCTCGAGAATCGATTGGCGAGCACTCACCAATATGTGCGACGAAACATCAATCTGGTCACCGACAAAATGAAGACCCGGTACGATAGTGAACCAATCAAATGACATTCCAACCAGGAAACCAGGTGTGGCTGTGTAACCCCAAAAGGACATGTGGACTTTGTCCCAACACAGGAACTTTACGCAAAAAACTTTTTTCCAAATAGAAGCTTCAACACAATGGATATACAGGGTGTAAACTACACTTCACCGACTATTGGCCCATGAAAATGCCAAAATCGAAAAAATTAGTGTCCAGTGTCCTTTACCTTTGAAACAGTTGACATGCTTGCTCTGCAGAAAATTGAGATGGCCGCCATTCTCAAGGTTCTAGACGCCTTAAATGACAACAAATCGACAAGATTGTCACTTAACTGTTAGATTTAGAGATCGCAGACACATGTCGACACCGGAAATTACAGTTGCCGCGTATAATATACATAGGTATGTACCATCGCCGAAATTAAAAACGGAACAAAATTTTAAATTTTAATATTTCTGCGCAGGTACATTTGACGCTTTCAATAGAGTTGAGTGATGTTATACCTTAACATTATGTCACTCATGATTACGAAAGTGAGTTTCGAATAACTATAATCACTTAAAATTCAAATGATAGTAGCCTCGCTTCGAAGCTACATGTGCAATTACCATACATCTGTGTAAGTGTCGTTTGCTGCTCACATTAAATTATTGTACACTACACCGGTTCTGCCAGGAGGTCGATTGACGTCACTAGAATCGTGGGTCGGGAATTACGTCTTTCAGGGTCTTCAGGGACCGTTCAACTTTATTATTGCGTCGTGTGTTTTTTTGTTTTCATTTGTATTCAACTGCAACCATTTTGATGAGTACTTAATGAAATGGAAATGTAATAAATTTAATTACCTTCAATTGCGCCTTTGATTTGCATACTTGTTTTGTCGCGAAAATAAATCGTCTGGCAATTTTTTAAACATTGTATAAGTCTTGTCAGGATGAAATCTCATCATAAAAATTTTGAATTTCAATATTAAATTATTATTATCACTACATCCCCTATTATTATTATTATTATAATAGTGTAGTTTAAAATGGAAAACTGACTAACCATAAGATTAAAAAGCTCTGTTTGATTATGCGTTGTAAAGCGTGCCTTCAGATTAACGAAAACACGTGCATTGTATTTATTCCAACTACGTACGTACTCTGCTGTATACATGTATATCTAACTAATAGATTCATTGGGTTTCTATGCATTATGTCTCGTATTCCAATTTTTTTTCGCTATGCGAGTATGCGTTCGATCTCCCGACCTGCCTTAACTGTAAACCTCAGTGGTTTTATGACGCCATCAATCAACGCTTCTTCCAGTGATGCTGCGGAAACGATTTGAGAAAAAGGAGAGTTAAGGTACGGTCTATCTTCAGCGACTATTCGATGCGAATAGTCGCAGCGATTAATCGCATTAGCTCATATGCATCCCGACCCGACTATTAAACGCAGCGTCTTTCTGCGACTTGTTGCTGAAGATAGACCAATCACGTATGCAATGCATATGAGCAACTAATGCGATTAATCGCTGCGTTTATGCGCATCGAATTATCGCTGAAGATAGACCGTACCTTTACTCTCTCTCTTTTTAATCCGTTTCCTTTCTTGATTATTAATTGCCTAATTAAAAACTGAAGTTTGGTAAGACCCTGTATATACGGTCAATTTAAATCAAACACTTGCCGTACCTTTCATTAATCATTTGTATAAATATTTTGTGTTACATGTGTGAAGCTCTTATTATATGAGTAAATACTTCAGTAATCATTAATACGTCGGCGAATGTATGTTAAATTATATTACGTACTCATAATCTTACTTTGTTAATAACTTCGTAAAACTGAAAGACACTGTTTTGATCCGCAAAAATATTCCTCGTCATTACCATAATCAAACAGTATTTAATTAATAATGTTTAATTTTTAACAAACTATCGTTAATAGTTGGTATAGTCCTTGAGAAGAAAGTTACGAACGAGAGTTAAACTCTTAGGCCCGATTTTACAATCGTCGGATAAGTAATATTCTTAGAATAACGTGACGTAGGTGTGACGTAGATATGGAGGATATTCGGCGAACAGTTATTCCTTCCTTATTCCACGATTGTAAAACTGGGCCTTAATAAGAGTGATGATGGGTTGGAAAAAGGAAAGGTGGCAAAAAGAGGTGGAATGTTGAAACTAAAACTTCTTCTTCTTACAAATTCAACTCGTGATGGTAGGTGGTCTTCGTTGCAAATAAGGGAAAGTAATTTAGATGTACTCTTGATTGAAATTGCGGACATTTGTATACTGGCAGAGCAACGTGTGTTCCTGCCACCAACTTAGATTGAAATGTATGGATGCAATAAACGCACTAGTAAGACTTTATGCTCAATTGATTTGACTCCTGCGCTACTTCTTCCGATACGTTGCCTTCATATCCTTCTCTCGCCGTCAAGCCGATGCTTCAGTAAACAAAGATACAGACGGTATCATCCCGACTAAGTGGTCCGAAGTGAATTACACAAATTAAGATTTGCCGTTTGGCAAGTGAACTTTGTAGCTATTATTGGACGATTTATATGTCGGTGAGTGTCGTGTCGTATCAAACGGATTAACTTACGTGATGGCAGCGTTAAGATAATTGGTAAGCTGATTGTAGATAGAGACAGCTACATACATAGATGGATTTGTATAAATTTTGAATAAATGGTTGTACATGTAGAATACTCGTAGTAGTTTTCCACGAATAAATTGTTAAGAGTGTTTGATTGATTTTATTAATTTTAATAAATGCCCTGTTAAGTCCGGAAAATTTTACGTTTTAAATTAAGTGAACTAACAGTAGTTTATAATCCTGTAAAGGAAATAATAGACATTAAAAGATTACAAACGAGGAATATGTAGTTTCATCTCGGCAGTTTAACTGGGATATGTTGATATATAGGGTGTTATTTTACCTGAGTCGTTTATTGATGCCCTTATATCCTGGTGATTAGGACATACTAGTAGGTAGGACTTAACAGTGACTCTGCCAGATAGATCTGAGCACTTTGAATGTTACTCGCTAATCCTGGAGCCTTTTTATACGTCTCATTCTGACTGTATAAGTGTTTGTTTTCTTTTACTTTATATGGCGAGTAAATTATTTAATTGTTACTTGGACTCGTTTATCTTGGAACCAAAATGGCGACGATATTGTAATGGCTTACTTTGTAATACATTTTCTGTTGAAAACTTTTCATGCTCTTAAATAACGACTCAAGTTCGGTAGTACTCTGTATTTTGACTTTTTAATTTTGTGCTTATGGAAATTTCTTCGCTTCCATGTCGATGAGAATAATTTGTAGAAGTCATCCAACTGCGGGATAAACATTTAAACAAAAACAAAGATAAAGAACTTCAATTTATATAATTAACTACATATTCCATTTATGTTGATATAATGGTGTGACAATATGAATAACAAAATAATAGATCCAGATTAAGATGACCTTGTACGCCAAATATTTTTTTATGTGCACTGACGTCAATATGATTTAAGTGGTTTTTGAAATGCATCTGAATGTAGGTATAGACAATGTTCTTAAACGTGTTTTTTTTTCTTCGTCATGTATGATTGCTCGTTTTAGGTCTTAAAACTTGTTGTTCTGCTACTGTTATTACACCAACAAATAATTTAATTCGTGTATTGAATTAATTTGCTTTTATTTAATGAAAGCAATCGTGAATAATATTACTGATTTCTGCTTATTGAAAACAATCACATTTTGTTGCAAACGATAATGAAACATTCTTTTTTTTTAATTATAATACATTTTCTATTTACATTTGATTCATAGTAGCATAAATATACTTGTTTTCATACTTTTCTTTTCTTGTTAATAAGTTGATGTGATTGCTATGAAAAGGACTGTAGTTAGCTTTTAGCAAACTCATGCTTACGCCATCCATATCTTATCCATAATCAAGAAAGAACGTAAAACAAATTCGTTGCGATTAGTCTGCGTATGACAAGAACGATTTTATCAAAGCTGCCTGATAGTTGCGACAAACTGTAGAATGGATTGTCGATAGCTTTTTTGATACAAAATTCATTTCGCTCAGTAAATGTTAACCTTGAGCAACAATACGCGATTATCACTGCAAATCAATCAGAGTTCAATAGCTTACATCCTTTTATACAAGGTGTTATTGTAATTGAGTCATTATTTAATAGCTCGCGTGGTGGGGTCACTCTTGAGCGAAAGCTATATGATGTAAAGAGCAGAGCTGAGCAGATTGCTTCTATTTTTTTAGAATTAATGTAATTTAGTTTTAATTAGTTTTGCAAAAATTGTAGGTCTTTTAATGGCGGGAATCTACTACAAGTATGCTAATTTATCGACAATAGTGTAACTTTGGAAATATTTGTTAAATAATTAACCGTTTATTTAACTACTTGACTCTCCTATCTGTGGGTCACTTTTTTATGAGTTCCTATTAAGACCCCACATCATGTGTTATGTAACTGATTATTATTAGATAGATAGCGAATATCCTATGATTGGTCGTTTACTCTATTGCCAATTTAACGATGGTGATAAGCGTTTCGAGTATTTATTTCGGCGCTGTTCTCATCGTTAAAATTGTTGTTGACAGTTTCCTTCTTGTACACTGTTACCCAACGATGATCAACTTTAATCTTGGCATTGTTGAGACTTTTTAAAGTTCTATTTAAGGAGGAAATTAATTTTTAAAGTATGAATTCGTTTGAGTTAAATTGATAAAATTGTGTCATACTATACTTGGATGGTCACCTCATTCCATTAAATAAAGAATACTTAAGCGATGCCCGCTGCGAATTTGATGCGGATCTTAATAAATAATTTTATTTTTATCAAGTGCCCTTGAAGTTAACTTGCTGAATTATTTATTAACTGCAATATACAAAAATTAACCTTGGCGCCTGTCACCATGTTTGATACTGAGATTGTTTATTTGAAGCACTCTTTTTTTCTAGTAGAATATTTTTCCTAATGATCGCGATACTGTAATTTTGGGACCGAGATTAAGGTGAAACACGAGTACAACTGATTAACTTTATTAAAAGTAATGTAACTGGTATGTACAGTATGGTTCCGATACTTCCAAGAGACGACACGTGTAAAACAAATCTCCGTTAATTTATTTAATACGTTATTTATTTAATACATAATCAGAATAATGGCATTGGGGTTGATCGCGAGACCTGAACGAGGGTCACATCAAACCTAACAAGGAAACAAAGTTTACAATAAAGATCGCTCTACGACGTTCCTGCACAAATAAATAGTGTGAAATATTGACATATAAATTTAACTGAAACGTGATAGTTTTCGAATAACATATTTCTTGGTTGACTGCTTCTTCGGCCTTAATGAGTAATATATATAAACATAAATTTAAACCGAAATGGAACTTAACTAAACATCTAAATAAATTGATTTAATAACTACGATAGTCTTGTTGGTTTCACAACAATACAAATGAGTTTCAATTTTCATTATACATAAGTGAGTTAATTAAGAAAAAATTTACTACTTGAATCAAGAATATAAATCGCACAAATTATTAATTTTATGCCATAACTTCACCGATTTATTTTTATTCGTATAAATAAATCTGTGCATGTATAAATTCCTTGAATTAATCAGTATGCAACAGCATCTTCCAAAGTATTTTTATATTTGTTTATCGGCTCTAATGAAGCATTTCTCTAAACTGCAAGTAAACATGTAAATTAATCTGCTCACAATTAGTCGAGATCGCAATGCAGTATTGAGTATGTACGTAAAATGAACGTTCACTGGTTTCATTTTCGCGTCACTTTGCAGTGCAATAATTGTCAAAATTGTGATACTGTCTCGTTAAACATATTATTACGCTCTTGATGTGATGACAGTGAATGATCGATTGTGAACGAACGCACCTATACATGTTCAGTGAAGTGTTGCTCGAATAAAATGGATAGATAATCTGATAGAGTAAGTTTCTATACATGAATGAAAAAAGAGATAAAATAAACAAAAAAATGACAATTAACTAAAACATTGTAGATACATAATTTGTAAATTGCATGATATAGTTGATAGTGAGTACAGGGCTTGGAAAGCCAGTTAAATGTTCAATGTTAAATGACAGATATTCGGTAGATACTCCGGAAGCCAAAAGAAGAAGTACATTTTTATATCAGTAAATAGGCTAAATAAAAACTCAAATCTTGTACATACAAGATTTGGTTCAATTTCTTGAACAATTTAAATTATGCAACAAAATTTAATTCAATTAAAGAAATATCTGAAAATATAGAACGTGTTCTATCTTTACCTTAAAAAAATTCTTCTAAACCTAAGTAGTATTATCGAAATTGAACCAAATCTTGTGCCAGAAATAGGACAGGGTAAAATGGCCTTAAGAGAATGAACTCCAAAAGTTCTCAACTTAGAAATAAATGGAAAATGGGAGTTATCATGTTTCCCCTTGCTATCTTAATTTGTTTATAATTAGGTGTACAGTATGTCTTTAAAGATGAAGCTTTTCAAATCTTAAATAAGTAAAATTGAAGCACTGTCTCACTGTTTACTATTCTAATAGTTTAATTTATTATCACTTGATATTTTTTGAGATAAATGTTGTTGATGCATTAAGAAAAGATTACTCCTAGAGCTTTCTGGGAATCTGTAGACAATTGTATTGGCAAAAACAATGTCGAAATCAGATTTTGACATGGGAGCGTATTTAACAAGCATCGAAAGGAAAGTTAACATGGAATTTTCCTCTTGGCACTCGCATAGGTGAATATAGTTAGTATACTTTTAAACGCGAAGTTGTTCCTATCAATAGATAATTACGGTGGAATGTGCTGTATTAATAACAAAATTGTGGACGAGATAAACCGCCGTGAACGTCCAGTTCGCTTTTCGCCAATTATGGAATTGAGAAAAAAATGCATTCGTCTTGATTTTATTTTCGGATATGAACCCCACGTGATTTTTAATAAGAAACTGAGTTTCTTGACGTAATTATGGAAGAGGAAAGGTGAGCTAAGCGAATTTTATTTTAATGTAACCTTTAGTATAAATGCAAATTGAATCGACACGTTCGATGTTAAATTTAATTTTTAATTAACGCCTGAAAAGTCGGTAACAACAAAATAAAGTGATAACCTCTAGACTTTTATTAAAATAAATTCATATCTACTTTAGGTCTATTAATTAATTAATTGTTTTGATGCTGGCGCAAGTGGCCCGAGAACCTTCTTTAATTTCTATTAATACTTTATATAATTGCTTTTTTTTGTAAAATTTAATTTTATGAATATTTTCCTTATTCTACTTGCCAATCGCTGATTCTACATTTAAACAATCAGTCAGATTTTTCCCATTCGTCATTCAATGACTTTTTCATATCTCCTCTTCATACGGAATGAGTTTTCAACCCTTCCCGCCGCTACATATAATTTACGGGATTGACGAAAAGTTACGTTCTTTCTTTTAATTTGAAAATAAAGAGAAAATTTTATATACATAGATAAATATATTAAGAACAAGTAAACAATTATAAATTGATTAAGACAATTTTTACGTACGTACAACACTCTAGTCAAATTACTAGAGATCATAAACCTAGACAAATGTGAAAGTTAAACGCAATTTCAGATTACTGTAGAACAATATACGAGACAACAATATACGAGAACAATATACGAGACAACGAGCCAAAATAGTAAAAATCAAATTATTAAAATTCTCACCAAATCATAGCACTAAATACGGAGACGAACGGACTTTTTTCGGAGATTAACACACACTACGACATTCTATAAATGCCTTCGGGCTCTGGAGATGTACACGACCAAGAAGCTAGAAGCTGTCTGATGATTGTGCTTTTTCACGGCTTCTTTATAGTTAGTTTTTGTAAGGTCAGTTCCGATTACGTAGCCTTCCTTAAGTGTGTGATTCAGCGCGAGGTCGGCTATCAATGTCACTGCAGTTCTTAGAATTTGCAGGTGAAAATTTGAAAAGCATTGCGTTCCACGTACAAATTTAAGTTCTTTTCACGTGCTCAAAAGAAAGAAGAAAATTGTTCTTCAAACTGTGCGTTTGGAGAACAAGAATAATCATTAATACGTGATAGAATTGTTAATGTTATCAACGATCTATCTTTACAAGAAAGATTATTGCGAGTTGCTGATCTATCACTATTAAAAGCCATTGATAAATACAGAGCAAGAATTCAAGCCGAATCTCTTTGGAATCAAACGAGTAAATCACAGGAAATTTCTATAATTAATGGATCTGATTACCTTAATAACGGAAAAAGAAATGGAAATAAATTTATTAGTCCTAGTAAGATTACTAAATGTATTTGTGGAAGATGTTCCCAGTTCCAAGTTCCATCATTTGGAAAAGTGTGTGTATTATGTAAAAATAAAAATCACTTTGCCAATGCATGCTTCTTCAAGAATGCAAGAATTGAAATAAAGTTATTAAAAGCAAAAACATTATTGAAGTGGAAGAAGAAAAAGAAGAGGAAGAAGAAAGAAAAAACAATCAGTCGTTTTATGTAAATAATTTCTATTGTAAAAATGTAAATGACTTCGGGTAGGTAACGGAAAGAAAATATCCTTTTAAATAATTTGATTCGTGTTAGTTTCAAACTTGACATCGGAGCTGAGTGTAGTATTTTGCCATTGAAATATTACCAAAAGCTAAAAGAGAAAAATAAAAGTTTGCAATTGCAAAATGCTCGTACCACGCTCATAGCACTTGCAGGTGGCAAGTTAATACCTTTAAAGCACGTTTCCACGAGGCCAGTAGTAGAGTCCTATGACTGGACTCCAGTAGCTGGCCTTGCCAGTCCAGTGAATTCCTATTTCAACTGGCATCCAGTGGTGTTTACGCGGAGCCAGTCACTGGAGTCCAGTCACAGGACTCCAGCTACTGGCCTGTTTACTGGCCTCGTGGAAACGCGCCTTTAGGGTATATTATATTAAAATGCTCTCAGGCCCAAACTAGTGGGTGAAGAGATAGTGGAATTATATTTATGAAATGGAGCGTGAAAATTATTTTTAGATCTAATATCAAAGTTATGGAGGTCTTTATTTAACAGAAAACGGGACTTATTTTGAAAGACAAAAATACAAAGTTCCAAGATAAATATGGAGGTAACAGTCGAGATATTATGGGTACGAAATTGTTCCCTACAGCTGAAGTCGGAAGGTATTCCAGAAATAATACTTAAGATCTTCTTTTGCAAAGGAAGCACGCCGGCGGCAGGAGGAGAATTACCCCAAAAACAAACTCCATACCTCAGATGTGGGGCGATGAGAGCATGGTATAGGGGGATCAAATGATGGACTGAGAGAACTAAAGACATAACAATAAGAGCTGAGCGTAGAGACAAGACTACTACAGTGATTTCTCCAGGTCAAACATTCATCGAGTTGTAGGCCTAAGAGGATGCCAGAAGATGAACTAGAAAGGGTAAGATTGTTGAGATTAACAACAAATGGGAGACATGTTTTTTTGTCTACTATGAAATCTAATGAGCTTCGTCTTATCACCATTCAACTGAAGAGAGTTGTCCAAGAATCACTCATTGAATTCATTCAGAATGTATCCAACTTTAGAGATTAAGGAATCATTGTTTTTATCAGGAACAATTAAAGACGTGTCATCCGCATAGAGAGTCAAGTGATAGAGAGAGGTCATTCGTATAAAGTATAAACAGAATGGGACCCAAAATCGAGCCTTGGGTTACTCCGAAGTAAACATATTCAGTAGGTGAAGAAACACTACCCAAGATATTGTTAGCACAAGGAATACTAACGAATTGACCTCTGTGCTTAAGATGGGAAGAAATCCAATCCAGGGCAACCCCTCTAATACCATATCTAAACAGCTTGTTTAAAAGGATTTGGTGATTGACCCTGTCAAAGGCTTTGGAAAGGTCACATAGATTTCTCACCGGACACTCACCCTCATCAAGAATCTTAATTAAACAGTCGTAAAAGGAAAACATAGCAATGGTGGTCGAACGACCAATACGAAAGCCATGCTGGTTATCATTGATTATTATTTCATCTATCCTGAAAACAGTACTGAAAGGTCTTGGACAAGGAAGAGTTAACTGTTATAGGTCTAGAATTAGCAACATTTCTACGGTCATGTTTTTTAAATATGGCAACTACTTTGCCAAATTTTAAAGAATCAGGAAATTGACCAGAGCAGAGTGAGAGATTTATGACAAGTCAAAGGTTCAGTTATAAAATCAACAGCAGATTGATAATCCTAGATCCTATGTAGTTTAAATAGAAAAAGAGCAATTATTAATAAGAAACAGTTTCCATTTACATCATTTAAAAAAAAATAAAATAGGGAAAATGTTATATACCAAGTGAGCATTTTCAATCCGGAACATGGGAAGCATGACTTCGAACGCCCGACTTTAAAAAATTGCTGCTTTTTAGTATGAAGATCAAGCCAGATGAGACGACCTCCGTCGTGAAGGGGAAGGATGGGGGTATCCACCGTGGGGTATCCATGAGTGGGTCCTGTGCACCCGACCGGGATTGGGGAGACGTCAAAAGACGCTCCGGTGACAGAGGTGCCAAGAGCGCGTTCGCTTGGCTCTAATACCATTGGCTCCATTCGAAAAAAAAACCTTACATTTTCTGGTTATGTAAGAGGAAGGACGGATCTAAGCCGGCCCGATCGCCCCATAATTTTGGCCGGGAATGGCCGCGGATTTGTTTTCCAAATCAAAATCGGTTATTGCTGTTTAATTTAACTAACAAACATATGTTCAGATCCTCGGGACTTTGCAAGCGGTAGAATTGGGACCGGATGGACGCCGCGTTCCCTTTCAGAGTGGAAACCATCCAGAGCGCGAGTCAGAAAAAAAATTGTAACGTTAGCCCGGCTCAAATTGCACTCCGGGTTTTTCTGCCATCATAAAACAAGGCTGCTCGACATCTAGCTTTGTGGTAGTTCAGATTTTGTATGGGTTGGTCGCACTAAATTTTAGGACATGCCAGTTATAGAAAAGAGATCAAATTACGTTGCAAGTTGAAGTAGCTCGCTTGATCTGCTTTGTTTTCAAACAAGCACCGGATGTATAAAAATGTAAAGTTAAATTATGAAGATTTCAAATTGCGACAGACCACCGGGATTCTTATCTGACGAGCTAACTGGGGTCGAGTAGGCGTGATTTTGGGGCTAGGGCAGCGATTATTATTGGCTGAGGTTGTTTTCAAAATTTATCTTGCGAAGTCCTAGGGAAGGGATTAATTTTGACTTGGGAAGGAACAGGCCTGAAAAACGAGGAGAAACGTTCGACTCTCTCTAGCGAGCGGTTGAGTTTTAAATTTTGATTTAGCGGGTTTTCTTTTAATGCTTGCAGACATTCTCTCATTTTTCTCATATTTCTGGCTAAATCATTTATTTCGGTACGGTTAAAAATACGGTGTGTTAAGAGAACAAACAAAACCACGAATACGTGCGGTTCGCGCCGCGAGTTCCTTTAATCCCTCAAGTTTATTCATCGACGCACCAAAAGAACTGAGTTACAACAACGTAAGGCCAGGGGTTACAGTGACGATTACGAGCTGTATTATAAAATTATTATCAGTTTATTGCGGATTCCTGAGGGTCGTTCAATCGTAAACAAATAAATAGGTCAGTAGGCTAGTCCCTTAGCGTCGGCGGTAGATTCTAGGTAACAGGTAGTCGACCGTCTAGAGGATAGGAGAGTACATGCCTAATTGAAGTAATAAAACTTTGGGTGATTCTTGGGAATTATCAGAAAATAAGCTTTCGGTTCAGTTTCAGCCCAGTTATTTAATTTGGCAATAAATTTAATTTGTTTTTGTTTGGACAGTTTTATTTATTTAATAAATTATTACATTTGTGAGCGACTTATGTCATGCTAACATTTGATATTGAAAGTCAGCTTATGTTCAATTTTAACACTGCGACATACGTTTTCCAAAATAAAATATTTCCACAGGCAATGCTACCGGATTATTAAATGAACACATGTTGCAAGTAAGCCACTCACTCGGGCACGCCTTTAACAAATATTGACCGGTCGTCTGAGTCCAGCTTTAATTTGAATTAAAAAAAAAATAATAACCTGTTGATTGACAAATAATTGAAAGACAATACTCGCCATCTTTTTCGTTTTTTTTTTAAACATTATTCTGTTTTCTATTCGTAATTAACATTGGCCCTGACGAATTAGAAAAATGAAAACATCCGGTACTGGCATAGCGACATTGCCACTTTAAAACATGGAACAGAGTTTATGTTGCGCAGGATGTTTATTATTAGATCGCACTTGACCCATTTGTATTTTTGTGAAGTGACACGGTATGTTTTCACTGCGACCTTGGGTCTTTCAATTATTACTCCTATCTACAAATAAAGTCATTTCATATTTTGTGTCATAATACTAATAATGTATTTCATTTATGTAGAAAAGTGCATGCGAATACTGCAAGGAAACATTTTTATTGTTGTACACATACGCGCAGACTTTTTCCTGGGTATTGCTGAATTATCACATAAACATCAAATTGTCTGTCTTTTTCTAACTTTAAACTATGACATGACAATAAAATCTCATTTAGTCTTTATGTATGTATGACACACTACAATACCATAGACATGATTTAATTGAGGATAAGCGTCATTTCTTCGAACGTATTTCTTGTTTACACAGCGTTTAATTACGTCTCATTTAATTTTTTGGTGAAGGCTGGCACACACACTCCTTGTTGCCGATGGTTTTGCTTGAACGTGAACGTGAACGTTTTAAAATGAAGTGCAAGACTGAGTGTGTGTTCAAGTCGGTCAACTTTGCCCGAGTATTCTGTCAATGGTTTTGACTTTACTTGATAAAGCGAACGAACTTTCAAGTAACCACTTTAATATACTTTTGCTTGATCTAAATTTGTTTTCTTTTCCATCTTGAAGTTATACTTTCTGGGGATGTAGGAAAAGGTTTTCAGACACCTCTTACTCTCCTAAAGTCATGACGGGATATAGAATCGTCATCCAAAAGTAACACTATGTAATTACGACAATGATAATAAATTGCGCAAGTACGCTATTTTTATAGAGCAATAAAAACACGATAATGCTGCTGCGAGTAGCAAACAAGATAAAAATACATTCACAAGCAGTTTAATGACGGATTTCACAAACGTTACTTAAATTTAATCATTCGTTAAAAGTAAACGTTGCCATGGTTACATGTGTTGAAGGTATAGCGCTGGATTTCACAAACATCACTTAACTTTAATCATCGATTAAAAATAATCATTCCTATACCTTCAACACATGTAACCATGGCAACGTTTACTTTTAACGGATGATTAAATTTAAGTAACGTTTGTGAAATCCGCCATAGGAATGATTATTCTTAATCGATGATTAAAATTAAGTAATTCTAGAATATAGGTGGACCACATTTAAAGTAACTACAATGATTGTAACTTATTATTCACATATTTGAATTGTGCGCTAGCTTTTTAATGATGCCCAAATATACATTTACGACCTGTTTAGTTTACGGTTATAATAGTTATTCGTTTACGACTATTATAATAGTCGTCTTTTGGTCATGATGTCATGAATTACGACAAAAAAAATGAATCATAACTCAAGATTCATTTCTTTAACAAGCAGCAATCGTAAAACAAAAAGACAGTGAACAATTTTTTCTTGTTGTCTTTCATCTTCGCTTCTCCTCGCTTTTACGTACACCCGTTAAAAAAATCGAACGTCTATTTCACCGTAAATGTCATTTAATCTGGTTTGGTTCATTAAGATCTTCTATACGACGGTACTTGAGCCAAGGCGTGCCGCAATGTGGTTCTCTTGGACCTCTTTCATTTACTTTGTTGATAAAATGAAGTTATAAAACATTTTTTTGTGTGAAACCTTAAATTCTTATACTTTTTGTAATCCTCCCATCTTCGTTTGCACCTCCGAGTATTTCAGGAAGTACCAGATGCCCTATTTTATCGAATTATCGTGGATTAGATTCAGTGATCAAACCTCGTGAGTGATCCTAAAGGATGTAGTTCATAATTATGCATCGGCCATCAGGAGTACCGCAAGGTGATACTCTATGACCTCTACTGTTTATGTTATTTGTAAATGATATTTCTGCAGTTGTGATGTTCCTCGTTTTCGCCGCTTACTTTTCGAGATGTCTCGCGAAGTACTATACGTCCATTTTACGTACTATAGTAGAACCTTCTACGCGGCCGCGGGAATGCCGCAAGGTACTCTACAATAACCACTGTTGTTTAGTTTGCAAATTTGAAATCTCTTTTCTTTTGTCATTGCATTTACATAAGTATTATTATTAAAGACATTTTGTAATTATGCTTAACATATAAGTGTTAAGAGATGTACTCACGTTCATTTGTTTCTATTAGTCTTATTTCCTTGTAATTGAAAGTACAACAAGTGTCGTTACGATATAGTTTCCATTTCAAGGTCCATGAGCGCGAAAATATGAACTGTGACGTAAAGAAAGATCAAGCGGACTAACTGTATGTACAACTATCAGGGATTCTGCAAGGTGGTGCTTTGTGACCTCTGCTGTCTGCTTTATTTGTAATTGTAAGTGAGTTTCCGAATTGCAAAACTTTTTTTACGAACCTGCGTTGACAGGTGTTGCATGAGAAACCTGCAATCAGGTCCGTACTGGGTAAAATTTCTTTTAGATCGGCTGAATTCCTCACCGCACTATCAAATGCTTATTTTATTGTAAATTGCTGAACATGTATCGTTTGTTTGGCTTACTAGAAAAAACAATTCTGCGTGAGAGAAGTGGCGACATGTCCATCAGGAGTGCCTGCATTAGCGAAGATCGTGAAAGTTAAGTTTGAAACTCCCGATCAGGTTCGTAAAAATTACTTTTAAATCGAATAAAATTCCTCACCTCAGCATCAAACGTCTATTTCTTTTTATTGTAATTTGGGTTAATAGACTTGGCAAGAAAAATCTGCATAAGAGAAATAGCCGCACGTGCATCAGGGGTGCCGCAGGATGGGTACCCGTGGCTTCTGCGGTTTATTTTATTTATACACGATATTTCCACAGTTGCAAAACGTTTTTTTTTATGACAGTTCATTAGCGGAGATTGCACAGGTTAACTTTGAAGCCCCCAATCAAATCCGTTCTTTGTTCTTCAAAGCCAATTTCATGGAGTTATAATTCGTTACTAAAACGAAATGCTTTCCCAACACGTAAACTGTAAACTTATCACTGCCAATAATTCTAACTGGGTATAGTCCTTCAGAACTAATGTTTGGCTATAAGATCAGAAACTCGACGTTTACTGGACTAAATAACGTTGTTGAAGATAAAGGTGCCATTGACGACTACACAACCCAGAGAGAAGACAAACGAGAGAAGGCGGCAGAAAATATAAGAACGAGTCAGAAAAGTAATGAAAGGCGTTATAACCGGAAACGAAAAGAAGGAGATTTTGTTTCCATAAGGAGAACCGAAGACTTGTTGATGGTGACCTAAAGATGTCAAAGAAATTTGTTAGATCGTAAATGGTCAGTAAGGTATTTGATTACTGACATCCCGGACCATCCACGCACGCAGAAGCCCTGCAAGTCCGTTTTGCCACCCGAAAGAATTAAAATGTGGATGGGATGCAATGGTGAAGATGAGACGATGAGAATGACGACCAAGAGAAAGACGAAGAAGGAGACGAGCGCAAAACCAACGATAGCGAAGAAATGCACCAGTCAGGAAAGGCCGAACTGTGAGCGAGCGGGAATTTAGTAATGCCGGTTGGTAATGACAGTTGGTAGCACTGGGGGAAAAGATGCGAGTGAAGTAGGGTACTCCTTTGACGTGAACAGTCATAAGTAACTACGTAATAATAATAATTATTTTTTTGTTTAGCAATACATAAAAAACAACTAATAAATAATGATCTGTGCTCCTACAGGACGTAATGCTATATAGTCAGTTATTAATATGTCAGGAAAACCTCCTACTTATGCAAAACTTAGAAAGAAAACATTTTTGATAATGATTGAAGGAACACTTCACGTTTTGAAATGATTGCGGAATTTGTTTTCAAACAAAATCGGTTATTGCGTGTTTAATTTCAAGTAACAAACACGTGTCCGGACTTTACGCAGTAAAATTGCGGCCGGATGCTTCAGGGCGCCGCGCTGTCCCTTTTCAAGAGACCATAAACCACTCAGAGAGTCTTTAAGAACGTGTAACGTTAGCCTGCAAATAACATTCCGGGTTTAATCTGCCGTCATAAACAAATCATCGTAACCTTTAGCTTTGTGTTTTCGGATTTTGTATGGGTAGGTGATACAAGGAGTTTTTACCTTCTTTTTTGGAATAAATAATTAATTAAATCTAACTTCCGCATTTAGTTCCTTCGATCTGTCAAGTTATCCAACGACGCACCAAAAAGAACTGAGTTACCACAATGTAAGTCCAGATTTGCAGCGATTACGAGCCGAATTAGAAATTTTATTGCGGATTCCCCGCAAGGATCGTTCAACCGTAACACGATGAGTAGGTTAACAGTAGGTAGTCCTAGCGCCGGCCATAAATCTCAAGCAGCTGGCGTGTAGCCGTAGACGGATAGGGATAGGGCATGTCCAATTGCAATAACAAACCGCTTCCTGGAATTCCACAGGTAAACTGTCCGTTCAGGTCGGTCCAGTTATTTAATTTGACAATAAATTTAATTTGTTTTTGTTTGGACGGTTTTATTGGTTATTTAGTTGTCCGTAAAAGTCAACAAATAAGGTGACACGTCGGCGTGTTATACGTTCTTCATAAAGTTGGAGTTTCCTGGAACATCGTTTGAGAAACACTGTCGCTTAGGCAACACGCACACAAGCGCGATTGTGCGCGCATAGCCTAAGATTAGGGTATTTAATGCACAAATTTTGAAACAATTTATGTTATAATATGTAATAATTAATGTATGTATATAAAATTAATACGAGCAAATTGGTAAATAAATACATAATTAATTTATCAGATACGCGCAATGATACACGTCGTCTAAAAATAATTAATGCTCCGACAATAAACAAAATTACGGAATAAATCTTGTCTGCGTTTACACAAATTACGACTACTATTAATAGCGAAGAAAGTTCACGTTAATCAAATTAATCTCGCGCGGTGACGCATTTATCTTGATAATTATTATTACACCGAAGCATTCGGCCCATCACACTACAACGCATTTTTAGAGCATGAGAATTATTTGTCGCAATTAAACTGAAAATTAAATTTTACCTACATTTCGCACATTCCTTATGTCAGTGTGTAAAGGACGACTTTAACTTTTGTTACAATTCACTTACGTACGTTCAGTGACCTCGTTTACTTTTACCGTCTGTTATGCTATACTATGCTATAGTTGACCGAAGACGGCCAGTGATATTCCATACATGATTACCGGTCGTTAATAGGCGATATTGCTCAACAGGTTAACCAAACAATGACAACCAAAACAATTAAATGTCTTGAACTTAAGTAATTTGAAAACTAGAGCGTTTGTTTATGGAAACGATATCCTTCGAGAATTAAAGGATTTGAATTTCATAACATCATAACATAATATAATTAATTGTTTTTTTTTTCAGGATCGAAGAAGTCTGCACAGGGTGAAACTGGATCAGGTAACTCTAGTAAGTAAAAAAAAATTATTTATTTATAGCAACACACATTCGGGATGATGAATTCCAATCGTCTTGGTTTTTCTTGGTTATTCCAAATGAAGCATCACTGAGTAGTACCTTGTACGTGTTTACAAGTGCAGAACCGGCTTAAGTTTGAGTTACACACATCGATTTGTTTACGTTTTTATAATTAAGGCAATTTAATTCGTGCCATTCTACCGGTTATATCTGGTTACGTGCGTCAGTTGGTTATGAGTGGTAAAAATCACTATATTTACGTGTGGAAGGAATTTTTGTGCCGATGAAAAACAGTACTTACAAAATTAAAAACTGCAGCAGTTGTTGCTTTCCATTTGACGTTAAGAGACTTCTTAATTACCTGCGTTTTTCCTCAAAAAAAATTATATGATCATATTTTGCGGTGATTGCTATGATTAACAGTTAATTCTCTTACAATTAATTCCGTTTGTTTACGCGGGATTTCTTTCATCATTATATTAGAAGCAGCTGTTTTATCTATACTTTTATATTTTATTACTTATTGTTAGGAAAAAAAAAATGACCTAGAGCTGTGAAACTTACACGTTTAATTCTATTATAATTCGTTCCTTAGTAAACACAGGATTTCTATGGAATTATGCAATTAAAAATAGAAGTAACATTGTGGCTTCTTGTTGTTTGTAGTGAATCAAACCACAAATTACAATTTCGTGTCTTGCTACGATTTTATTTTATTACGTTTCCGTTTTACGACATTCTCAAGTGTAACCTTCAATAGGAAAAAGTAAAATTAAATTAATAGGTTGGTGCATAATTATTATCAGACGTTTTTCATATGCACCATAGTAACAATTTTATTACGTATTTTATGTATAGTGAATTTTAATTAAATTTGCAAAACGTGACGTATACATCTATTTTTTCAAGTATCTTCTAATTAAACGTTTGCCCATGTCTAGAACGATATGTATTTAGAATCGATCACTATGACTGATGGTGTACTTAGTAGAAACGACTGGGTTCCATTTAAATAATTATGCTAATTATGGCTGTTTGTTAGCCCCGATAATTGCCCGTAATGTACGCGTGTGGCTGCGATTTTAAGACATATCATGATGCCTTCTCGGAACTCCGCAGTGCAATATTTATGATAATTTGAAAAAAAAAAAAAAACGAGATTGCGATCTAAGTTGATCGTTAAATATTAAAATCGATCTAACGAGGGCCCGTTGAAACGGGTGCGAAGTGCAAGGTTTAAAGACAGTTCGCAGTAAAAGATGTGTGTTTTTCAATCATTTTTCAATGATACCATTTGACATAGAACAGAGATGAGAGAGAAAGTTACATTCGAAAGTACTGAACATTTTAAAGACTGTCGTCCGATACACCCTGTATCCTTTAGTTTTTGGTTCATATTATCCTCATTGAGAACTCTCTTTTCTTCTATCACAAACTATTTTAAACGGACACTAAATGGCGCATAAACACTTAACGTTTCGCAGTCGTTCGACAGCTTCGTCAGAAGTGAAAAATATAAACATGTTGTCAAAATAAACAAGGTTGTCAACGGAAACTGAAAAAGTAACTTGATTTTTTTTTTTAATCTAAAAATAATTTGAACATTATAAATGTTAAAAAATTGACAGATTTATATTCTATTTAAGGAATCTCTTTTCTTCAACAACATTAATTGGTAGATATCGTTAAGCTTCGTCTTTTTTTATTACATATTTATGTATACATGTATTTATTCGAGTGGCGCTCTCGTATAACTGCCGCCGATGGTTATTATGTACTAACATTATATTACTTATGTAATAATAGTCACGTTATCTCAGATTAAGATAATGGCATCGGTCTACTTTACGTGTCGATAAAGATAACGTGCTCATTTGAAAAACGGCAGAAAAGCGAAGACTTTTCGGATCAAGATGAATTTTGCTGCATTTTATGAATTCACATGCTAATTGATTACATGTTTGCGCCGGTTCGTTTTTACATTCCGCCAGACGAGACGGAACGAAATTTAAAACAACCTTCTGATTAGGCAGGTGCTTTTAAAATTCGTTCCCGCGTAAATAATTCGCCTTTATGAATGGAGCTCTGATTATAAATAATTTGCGGTTGTTACAGCGGAATCGCACATCAAATATGAATCGGATTCATTACTATTTTATTAATACAGATTAATTGATTAGATTCCTATACGTATTTTATCAGTCCGATAAGTTGTTTTCAACCAACAAATAAATGCGAGGGGCAATTGAGGTGACTCTTACAAAACGAAAATTGTGACGTGGTTATTAAATTAATTATTAATTGCGCTTATTAATTCCAGTATTAAATTATTTATGAAGATACTATTAAATGAATAAAAGTAAAATATTATTATTAGATTAAAAATTATAGACTTACTTTGTAACACGCCGACGTGTCACCTTGTTTGTTGACTTTTACGGACAACTAAATAACCAATAAAAACAGTCAAAAAAAAAAAAAACAAATTGCCAAGTGAAATAACTGTACCGAAACGGAACTGTCAGTTTAACTGCGAAAAATTCCAAAGAAGGGTCACCCAAAATTTTATTACTGCACTAAGACTATTCCTATCTGTATACGGCTAACTAAGATTTATGGCCGGCGCTAAGGACTATTCTGCTAACCTACTTATTTGTTTACGTTTTGATGTGACCCTTGCGGAGAATCCGCAATAAAATAATAATATTTCTAATATGGCTCGTGATCGTCGCTGCAAATCTGGACTTACGTTGTCGTAACTCAGTTCTTTTGGTGCGTCGCACAGTGGTCATTTTAATTATTCTAGGAAATAATAAATAGCATTGTCAAATGTTTTACTTTAAACTAATTTTTCTCAAGTTAAACTAGTAACTAATTTAAGATAGAGACATTATTGGTTATACAGGGTGTCTCATAATGTATGGAGGCGCCCAAAAGGGTAGCTAGGGCAGATCAAAATAAAGTTTTTTTGTCTTACTTTTTTTTTAATGTTTTAATACACATTAATACTTAACTAATGGGCATTAAAAATTATTTTTAATTAATTATTAATGTGAATTAAAAGCTGGACGCTTCTCCAGGTGTGAGTCTGAGACTTGTTTTTCGCTACTACCAACTAAAATTTCACTTTTTTGTCCAAATTTTTTTTTCATCCTAGACAGCCATGATTTCATATTTGGGATCTCATAACAATTTTAAATAATTTTTCCAAATAATATTTTCGCGTATTTTGAAAAATAAAGGTACTTTACTCTTATGTCGATTTCAAATATTTTGATCTCCTCGGTATATGATAAGAGGTATTCAGATTTTGGTATGTGCATTTTGAGTTTGGGAAGATGCAGGAGCTTTCATAGACAATAAATTTTTGTGAGAAATCAATAATAAAAAGTTTCCCATATACCGACATTCTTCCTAAACAAACGAAATAGCTCAGTCCTTGGCACTTCTTGGCAGCTAATCTTAACCTTACCTTAAAGCTAAGGAAAATACCTAATTATAAAACCATATATCACTACGAACAAACACGGATATAAGTATTGCAAGTCCAATTAGTTTGTATTAAAACAAAGAAAGTAACTCAATCGGAATTATGATATTCAATAGCGTTTTTCTTTAAATCTTGTTAGAAAATAAAACTAGTAATTATTTACAATTAAAGTACAAACCTTCAAAATAAATATGTAACAGAAGAAACCAAGAAAATATGTTTCAAACACTCCTATTAACTGTTAATTGTAGGACGCATAAATCGCCTGAAATAAATATGTGAAGTGAATCTTAATTTGTCAAGTGTTGATTACGTAATTACTAAACGAAATCTTTACGATTTTCTTTTTTCTTTTTTTGCAGGTATTATTTAACTATTTCTCTTTTAAGTAATATGAAAAATAATGATATTGGTGATTGTAGATTTTTGGTATTATTATTTCCTAGAATGAGTAAAATGACCACTGTGCGTCGGCGAGTAACTTGAGAGATCAAATCAGTGTGACACAGTGGGTCTACAGTATATTTAATTAATGGAATTAATTAATTAATCGGACATTCTGGTGAAGTATGTGATACAAAATGCCGCCCTCCGCAATCAATTTGCAAGGTAATCAATAGCAATCGCCAGTTTTTCAGGCACTCCTTTCGGAGGTGATGGGAAACCCTATCGCTAGCTAAACTAATTAATTGAGTTTGAATCGGTAGGATCTTTTCTCGCTACGCCCAATCGCCTTAAGAGGGTGGTACTCCTAGTGCTAGCTAAACTAATTAATTGAGGTCGGATGGGTAGGATAATTTCTCGCTACGTCGAATCGCCTTAAGAGGGTGGTACTATGTACGCCTTTTTTTTTCGCCGGCTAAACCTATCTAACTAATTTATTGCGCTATGGATCCAAATTGACTGTTTCGGCACTCCACTACGTGTGGTTGTGGCTTTTCAGTCTCTCGGCAAATCGCTTCTAATTAACCTGCAAATATCTCAGCAAAGACCACGTTTCGGTCCACACACTATAGGGTGTGAGACAAACTTTGTTAAGAAGATGGCTATGAATATGAAATTGTTCGGCTTCGTAATTACGAAATTCGTAACGAGCAATTAATTCGTGACGAGCAAATTACCTATTCGCGATCCGCACACCATACACTTCATCTCGCGCACTCTGTTTAGACACACCCGCGACGCGAACCGTACGTATTCGTGGTTTTGTTTAATCGCCCTTCGTATTAACACACTGCATTTTAACCGTACCGAAGTAAATGATTTAGCTAGAAAATGAGAAAATTACTGCAAGCACTAAAAGAAACCCGCTAAGTCAAAATTAAATGTTCAACCGTTCGTTCGAGTGATCAGAACGTTTCTGTTTGTTTTTCGGCCTGTTTCTTTCCAAGTAAAATTAATCCACCCCCTCGGACTTCGCTGGATAATTTTTGAAACCACCGGCCAATGATAATCGCTGCTTCTAGCTCCAAATCACGCCTATACCAGATTTTCTGCACACACTAAGCAACCCCCCTTAGCTTGTCAGGTACAACTGGCGGGTGGCCTGTCGCAATTGAAACCGTCCTGACCCTATCTAACTTTTTTTGTGCATCCGGTGCTTGTTTGAAACAAAGCAGACTAAAGCGAACTACTTCAACTTGCAACTGACATGTCCCTAAAATTTATTGCGACCAACCCATACAAGAACCCGAAAACACAAAGCTAAAAGGTTACTATGACTGGTTTATGATGTCCGGGAAATCCGAGTGCAATTTGCAGGGCTAATGTAACAAGTTCTTAAAGACTCGCTGGGTGGTCTATATTCTCTTGAAAAGGGACAGCGCAGCGCGGCGCTCTGGAGCATCCGGACGCAATTTTACTGTGTACAGTTCGAAGCGTCCGAACACGTATTTGTTATTTGAAATTAAATACGCAATAACCGATTTTGTTTTGAAAACAAATTCCGCGACCGTTTCAACTTTTATAGGAAATTATCTAGAGTATTAAAATTGCGCGTCCTTTGACAACTTCGCTTGGATCACTTGGAATTGTCTGTGTGTTGATTTCCAATTTTAATTAATCTCGTAGCATTTATTATACTTGTGTTACTAGTTCTACGTAGCACCATAAACGTTTGTTGCTCACTTTTAAAGACGTAAACGTTTGGTTCTCGTCTTATGCATGGGCGTAACGTGCATATCGAGTAGATTTTTAATTATTTAAAATTTTTCCCATGTTCTGGGAAGTCTTTTCTTACATCAGTATTTTTTTGTCAGTCTCTTCAAGAATCACCCTGTATACACTTGATTTAGTTTTTTTTTTTTTAATTTTGAGCATATTTTTTCGTATAATTTTGTTAATCGAAATAAATTAAATGAAAGCTACTTCGTTTCTTGAATAAATAAACACATAGCAACACAAATTGTAAACAGTATTGTTATTTGTTTTTAAACGCACATAGTTATCAGGTTAGCGATATGTGTGTGAATCTGAACAAAGGTTATTCGGGGTCTGTTGAACTTACAATTATATCTAAATATTTGTTACGTTTTTACAGTTTAATCGGTCGTGCCTGAATGTGCATGTTAATCACTGCATTCAATACATTATGCACATGCAAATGTGTTGTATCAAACGTAATGTAGCGTAAGATGATAGCTCTGCATTTTTATAGGTCTGTAATATTACAGACGATCATGATGAGCACCTAAAGGAAATTGTAAACTAGTTACAAATAAGTTAAAAACAAATTAGGTATTTACAAAGAAAAAATGTTGTGTTCGTTAAATTAAATGCGCAAGGGGAATTCAATTCGTTCGTTGAATAGATTAATAAAATGGAATTTCCGTTTTTTTTCTTGTATGCTTTTTGCCGTTAGGTGAGCGATTTGGTAATGGCTAATGGCATTGACAATTTTTTTATATATCCTAATAATAAAAGTGAAACGCAGAATGCGCGAAATTTTGTAAACATCAATAGTCCGCGTTTATTTTTAAAACCATCTGAATTGTAAGGGAATGTGGCGCCTGCATGTTTTTGCAATACGTGCTAAGTACGATAACTTATCTTACGTTTCTTTTTAGCTAGTTCATTAAAGATTCGATGAGTAATGATTATGATATGCAGCAAGATAGTAAATGTTAATTTTTTCAAATTTATTTCGTTTTTTTTATCTCTTATAATACAGGGTGACTTCAATAGTAACCGCCAAAATAAAACCACTAGGAGATTTCGTGTTACATAAAATCATGTTACGACACTGACTGGGAAATACAACCCACTGCTCCGTTGTTACATGGCGTAGTTATTAGCTGCTTCAGAAGAATAAGATCGATATATTTTTACGCAATTTAGTATTGGCTAGGAGGCATTGGAGATTGCAATGTGAAACATAAAACAATAAAACTTTATATTAGATAGAACCACCAGTACAATTTTTAACTGCAAATTCCCCGGAAACTATTAACTCTAAATTAAGGACATATTAGATAAATCGTTACCATTTGTAGTTCCAAGCTTATCACAACTATTAAAGTCACCCTGTATAACTAACTACAAATACCAGCTGGCGGTCATAAAATCCTTCCTGTTTATCTCGTTTTTAGGAGCTGGATGATATTTGCTGTTTGATGGCACTATGATTTCATATGTCGAGGCTATCCTAATTCTTTTTTTTTTGTACCACAGATAACAATTTCGTCTATAATTATAAGATAGATATGAATTTATTTTCTGAGCTATAATATTTTATCAATAAAAAGTCTAAATTTGCTTTGTGGATAACGTTTAGTTATACAGTGTGGATACCAATTATGGAGTTTCTTGTTAACCTTACCTAGTTTTGCGGTTTTTTTACAACTTTTTAAAATGATTACCTTCATCATTTAAACCATAAGTATTGTAGGTCGTTGAACTCAAATGATCACGCAGGATTCAAAAATGTACAAGTATACAGGGTGGTCCATCAATCTATTACGTTCTGTGCGTTCAACTTTTACATACCATTCAGATTAAAAATTGATGTGTCCGAGCTTTCTTCATAATTTTCTAAAATAAGGCCAATCTAAATTTTATTCCATAAGTGGTAGGTTAACAAGTTCCGGCAAGCCGAAACTAATTTGTCGCTAATATAGAAAACAATTACGACTAACGACGACCAGAAATTTATGTATCAACACAAATGCGATAATTACGTGTAATTAATATTATCAAAAATGTGAGTAAACAAAAATCTTTCGATAATGAACGGAATTTTACGAATTTTTCTTAGGTACCAAGGAACGAAACGATTATCTGTTACATTGTTTGAAACACTATTAGAATTTGACTAAAACACAACCAGAAAAATTCCCACTGTTAGAGGTAATTTTATGTAAATTCTACGTGCTGAATGCACGTAGGAATTAAATATTCCAACGTAGGAAATGCTTTCGAGATAATATTGGAATTGGAAACAAATATCATCCCTGCGACTCGCCATCGCTAGCGCCTAGCAAAAGTCACGGTAGGCAACCATACATGCGAGTTTGATGTGTTCATGTGAAAATTCCATAAGAAAGTGTGCGAACAAGAATTAATTCGTTAAAAAAAATCACCGATACCTTTACCAGTTGATAATTGCGTAACATATACGAAATTGTAGTCTATTAGTGGCAGGCTGTGACTACATCACACATCATGATTGGACCATAAAGGCAGTGTCGCACTACATTCACCTTTACGTAAATAAAATTTCTATCCTGGATGTTTCTGGATTCTTTCAAAAGCTGCTTTTTCTAAAAATAAGATTTAAGTTAAGCCCAAGTTTCCAGGATTGCTAAAGTTGAAGACTTCAAATTTTGCGAGAAGCGGTTGTAAATATCTATTCTGGATACCTTTGGATTTTCCATAGAAATACAAGGCACATTGTAACTTGTGTTTTTACTTTAAACTATCTACTGTGATGAAACAAATTTTTTTAATTCGTTAGGAACACAAAAGGTAGATACGATAGAGTTTCAATTGCACACAAGTTATGATAAAAGATAATAAATGCACACACGATCAAAATAAATATCTCCGCTTGCGATATAAAAATAAGTTTTATCTCCGCTGGAAATCTTTGCGAGTGCTGTACCAGTCGGTTATCATCCTATCAAAGTTGACCTATTCAGTTCGTTAACATCAATTTAATATTTCATGAGACATCTGAGCAAATAATAATGAAAGTTATTGGAGCGATTGTTGTTAATAGTACAACAAAGTTGCTTTGTACTTTTTTGCACCGCTTGTTGGGGCAGTTGAAAAAGAAAAATCTCTTTCAGACGTTGCATTAAGATAAATAATAATTTAATTTTAGTATTTAATGTATAAACAATTAACACTATTGGCCTTGATCGTTTCAGCCATTTAAGTCTGCATTTCGTTTATTGCTTCGTCTTATCTAATCGATCGTTAAGGATCACGATAGCGTTTGTACTTTTTCGTATTTCTCATTTTACGGTCTTGACCTTCAAATTTTTATGAAATGTGTTCAGGTGTTTGCGTCGTAATAAAAATTAAATTCAGTGATGTGATGCTCACGTGCCTGGTGATAAAAACAAAATTCCTGTGTTCGAGTTTCTCATCGAAATGTCGTCCAAATTCTTCACGAATCTTGTTATGAATGAAGCAGTACACACAAGTGTTTTTTATTTTTTATTTATTTGTAAATCGATGGGAAGTAAGAAACTCTCGTCCTTAGGAAGTTCTTTGCGTTGGAGTGCGGATTTGAATAAATTCGAAAAGGCATGACCTCTAACAAGTTAAAAATTTCATCGGAGAAATTGTTTATGAAATTAGGCACAAGTTATGTATACGAAAAATGAGAGACCAAGTTTATTTTGTTATTCAACCGTCGTCAACTGTCGTGTTTGGATATAATTAAAATGTATTTATTTTCGAGTTATTTGTCCTTACAGTTGAGAAATCAAATGTAGGTTATCATTATTGTTATTATATCGTAATAAATCCATATCTTTTTGCTACTTATAGTTGTTTGTGCGTCCATTTTGAACTGTTGCAGGTCCTTCTCCGTCTTCCATATTTATTTTATTTAGCAAAGAACTAGTAAGTCACCGTCCACAACAAACACCTTTTCGTGTACGTGTATGTGCACGTAAGCATTTTAGTTGCACTGGAATCATTTTATCAACGCCAAGCCTTTTTAGTAGTAATCAAAAGTGGGATACTCCTTTGTAATTTTTGGAAAGTCGCTCTTCTTCTTTATCGATTTCTTTTGCCCCTTCAGGCGTCCAATTGTGCGTCTCGGTCTTTGTTTATCCATGGCCTTTCTATCTTTTGCTAGGATTCTCATCCCTTCCTTTCTTTTACCTTTTATTCTCTCAAGATCCTCTATCTGGTCTAACCATTTCTTTCTTGATCTGCCTTATCCTTTTTTTTTGCTCTCTTTTAGGCCACTCAAAATAAAGATGAAATTAAAAATCGATCGGTTCGACGGTGTTAGTAATCAAGAAGAGATCACATAAGGTGCTCAACATTCTTGTGCGGTCAAGGAGCTTTCTGTAACCAATAATAAAAGTGCTGCTGCATTCATGCCTAACAGAATTCTTTTAATTTGATTGCGTTCACTTTCTTTGTGTTACTACTTTTCTATTGATTTGTGTTCAAGTCTTCACACCTTGGTTTAAATACCAATCAAGGTTGCTAATAGACGGTAGAAGAAATTACCTCGTTTTCTGATTTGGCCCGAGTTACTGACCTGTTTGATTAAATACATGTTTATGTTTAGCTGAGTTTCGCCCAGCCATTCCCTCTACGTTGACTAAGTGTTAATTCTCACTAATTATTTAATAATATTCTTCGTCGTTCGTGAAATCCTTGAATCCTTCAATACGTACCGATTTGATCACGTCCAAGACGCGTGCTAAATATTTTTGTTAATGGTATGCTAACGACGCTAACAGGTTAAACTTCTGATTTGTTTTGCTTCTTGTATAAAGAATCAGTTAAATTCGTTAATCATCTTGTGCTATTTGCATATTATTCATTGGCGTTTTAGTGTTATTGCATTATTTACATTTCCATGAAAATTAAAATTCGTTAATATAAATAAGATTAAAAAAAAATTACGCTGTTATGAACTTGCTTTTTTGTTTCTATTCGACTTTGCTAATCTGTACTTAAGACAGATAGATCTTTAACATTTAATGTTGGATATATTGTACTTAAAAATTTTTCTGTAGATACAATTCATGGAAACATTTTATGGTTTATATTGCTAACTAACTTGTCAAATATTTCGTTAATACTACGCTGCGGATTTGATCACATACTTAATGGGGTGAGAGCATCACTCATTTTTCTTTTCCTTTATCTCTCATTTGCACTTTCACAGGAAGCATTTTGGAATAGATTTTCGTGCGCTGTGTACATCTGACGATACCTTTCCTTTTGCTACAATACTTGCATAAAGAAGTAGATATTGAGTTTAAATCGTTTAAAAACGATTCGGTTTGAGGAAAGATGTCTCTTCCTCATTTGTTTGCCGTAGAAGCATCTCCAAGGTTGTCCCCATCGTTCTGCTGAGTAATGTATAAATATTCAGAGCGCGTGTAATAAATACACAAACGAGATAAGGTAACTAGTTATCACAATTTAAAGTTCAACATAATTAATGTTTTTTTTTCTTTCACTGGACCAACACCGCCATATTCAAATTTGAATACAATATCTATCAATACAAAAAAAAAATTGTATTTAATTCAAGGATTAGGTTTTTGTTTTATTGTGCACTTCGAAATTTTGCCATAATTTTTTGTATTTTATTTTCCAGGAAGTAAGAGAGGGACCAGAAATGTCTTTCAGTCCTGGGGGGCTAAAGTCCTCACTATCTCGATCAAACAAAACGTCATTTACACGATGACGTGTTTTATGATGTTTTCAGTTCTCTATTTATTAGTGAAAAGCAGAACGTTAGAAGCAATATTTGATCAAAATTTAAACTGATTTTGGTTTTCGTCAAAAAATATAAACGCAATCCTATACGAAACAATAACATCAAGAATGACAATTGTTTTTTTTTATATACATAACATGTTATTGAATTTATGCACAGTTAGTAAAAAAAGTTTTTAATTACTCTCACTAGACTAGACAAAATATTCATGCAGTTTACAGTAGAAATAAATAAATCTCGTATCTCGTAAAACAGTCGACATCCTTGGCCATATTACTTGTACTTACAGGTATTTAATTTGTTTATGCTCGCATGCAAGTCTAGCAATAGATTAAATATTGAACGTGTTCAATTTCGAGTCATTAAATATCAATTACTGTTGTTGGTATGTGTGGATGCATAATAAATTGTTATCCGGTCATACACATGTAGATAGTGGCGGCGGCAATGTGCAACATACTTGATAGTGTTAACACATGTCTAGTTTTGCTCTAGATTCACTGTCAGTGCACCTTTACGTGTTCACAACATGCCTGAGATTAAACGAAAGAGCGACGAGGTTATGGATATGTTTCACCGATTGGAATTACGTAAGTGTACTTACGAGTCAAAGCTCAACAAATTCATCTATGAAGAATCACGATACTTGAAAATATCATGTGTTCATTTAATATTTCGGTAGCATTGGCTATGGAAATATTTTGTTTTCGTAAAGGCATGTCGTAGCTTAAGCTCGCCGCGAACAGAATTGTCACTAGTGTCATTCCGTCCTGTCAACTGTCGAACGAGTGATTTCGTGTTTGCTTGCGTTTCTTGTTGGTTTTATACAAAAATAAATTGTTTTCAGGATTCATTTACTTTACGTTTATTGAATTACAAAATGGTCTTTACATTAGGGCAGAAAACATTCGTAAAAGTTCAAAAATCGATGGGGCATTTGCATACTGAGTACGAAACTGCTTGGAAGAGTTTAGAGTTGATTTTGTCGATGTCATTATTGACCACAAAACACTCGAAGACAGCCTGCATTGGTATGTAGAGTTTCTCGAAGAAAAACAACGGGTCCAGCATGAAAACGTACTGGTGAAGTTATCGAAACTGCAAGACAATGAAAAATGCTTCTCACACCTCTATCCGCCTATGATCACAGCAGATTGAGCTTTCTGTGGGAACGTGCCACAAATTGTTAAGTAAAGATGTTCAATTCAATCCTTACCGCCATGATAATTGTGTAAGAATTGCTGCCCGGTGATCCCATATAGAGGAAGGTACTCCAGGTTATCACAATATGAAGAGGAGCCGCCCTCCTCCCCGCTAAACTAAAAATGATTTTGAATTCCCTAAACGCAAAGAAAAAAAAAAAGGAAAACTAGTTGGGAAAGCTCTCTACCAAATAGAAAATTATTTTGAACCCCCTAAGAACAAAGGGGAGAGAGGAAATTCAAGAGTAAATGGGAAAGCTCTCTGCCAACCTCAAAACAATTTTGAACCCCCTAAAAACTAGATGGGAAAGCTCCTCCTGAAAACGCCATCTCTGATTAATTCAATGGACTGCCAGTTGAATCAGAGCAATTGAAACGAAGTATTCATGAGGAAGTTCAAAACAAAGGAAACTCTGAACATGAACTATTCAATGGATTACCAGTTACCAAACAAGAAATTTTTGGAGACGAATCAAAGTTGAATGCTGATGTCAATGGTAGAGGAAACTTAAAGATTGATTGGGAGACTAAACCTAAGATGTCTTGCAACGACGGAAATACCTTCAAGTTGCTCAAAATATAAAACCTATCGAAAGTACTTTTGCGTTTTTCAATAATACAAAGGGAGAGGAAGTTCAAAATGAAATATTAAAGATTCCTTGGGAGAGGGAAAGCAATCCCTTAATATCCCCTATCCACGAAGATACTTCAATATTTTTCGATCATGTAAAAGAGGATGAGATTCCTTGGGAAGCGAGACCTAAACTGTCTTCCAGCAACACCTTCGTACCTTTTAGTAGAAACTCCTGAAGAAGAATTTGCAAATCCCAAGAAACAGGAGCAGGGTCGGACACAGCCCCTAAACCTAAGCAAAGCATCCGAGGACGTGCAAATTGAAGCAGATGATCACGAATACATCAACTTCAACGGGGACAGCATGTATGTGAATTTGAATATGATGATCCCTTGAGAAACAAGACCAAAAAATTTGGTACAGAATAAACAACTCTAATTTAGATGTCGAGCCCATCTCCTCTAACGAATTCCAATTTGAAACAAAATCAATTACTGCCGAAAAGCTGGGCCAAAATAGTCCAAGCTTCCAAAACGTAAGAAACAAGGATATCAAAACCAACACCTTTCCCCCTTTTACTGAAAAGAGTGCTCCAAAAGAATTGGGGAGTGATATTTCGAAATTACGAGATCCTGCGAGGGATGAATGAATGAATACACTTTGGGGATCAAATCAGTTTCGTTTCGTTTACGCCCTATAATTTATGTGCTGTTTGATAATGTCATTATGATTTTTACTCTTTAGAAAGAAAATTAATTATTATGACCTCTGCATATAGGTACTTACAAGTATTACATCTAAAGTCTTCGTCTGCACCAACCTCTGATTAAGAATAAGAAACAGTATTTTTAGAGGTGGCCTAACATTACAAGAAGTAATTCCGTGATTTGAAATCGGCGAATTAGTTGTAATTGATTTCATTCCGTACTCGCCTAAGAAATTGCCTCCGTTTTCGAAATATCCAAATTGCGTGTCGCGACGACTTCGGACTTTCTTCATTACCGGTCACTCTAATAGTATGTACTTCTTGGTCGTTTAAAATGTCTAATGAATTGGTTTTTTCGTGTCGCCTTTCTCGGTTAGTTCGATGGAGACATCCGCGGGGTACACCGCGTATGTACCTTCTTGAAAAATACAATTATGTACGTACGTGTTTTACTGATCTAAACTATGACAGTCAATTGTGAGTAGAATCATAAATTGCGTAAGTAAAAATTGTTCAATACGTTTTTATTTACAGTAAAGTTAATGTAGTATAACAGGAGTCAAATAAGAAATCCTATAAAACTGAACTTTTTTGAAATTTTGGCTGACTTTACAGTCGTTTCGAATTTACAGTCTTTTTCTTTTATGGTTTTCCCCTTTTGTCAAATGTGTTTCCGAATTTGTCAAATGACTTTCCAATCTGTTCAAAGTATAGTAGGCCTGCGGATTGGAAAGTCGGAAACATAATTGACAAAAGGGAAAAACCAAAAGAAAAAGACTGTAACTCAAAAATGACTTTCTTATAATTTTCCCTCCAATTTGGGTCGTTATGGTACACTTTAGTCTACTGAAAAAGACATGTTTATTTATTTATTAGTTTAAAACGTGACCACAGTAATGTCAACACTGTATGGTTCTTAGACTCTCATCATCAGACTACGGCGTTGGCTAGGACATTTCAGAGTCGGACTTGTTTCATGTCCACATTTAAGTTTACAAGACGTAAGATTATGAGCTCTCCCATAATGTTACACCCACAAAAAAATACGTTTACGAATACAAAGTGCCCTCCTGCCTGTTAATAACTCGTAAATCGATCAAGATGGCATCATGCCAGAGACCTATGAATAAGAATTGTTTATACATGACTCGTTATCAGATTACTGATTATTATAAAAATGTGTATGTTGTAACCGACTTTTTACCTACATAAATTAAATAAGTCAAATGAATTTAATTAAAAAAAATCATTAATATAACACGTGTTAATAGATTTAGAAAATTAAACTTTATTTGCTTGTATCGTATAACTTCCATTTAATTATGTAGTTACTTATTCATACACACAAAAAAATCAATGATGAACTCTTCTCGAGTTCTACAATGCCTGCAATGCCTCTTCTTCCCCAATATCAACGCAAGGTCTCCGCCTCCGCCTGGTCATAAATATCATATCTTAAACTATATGGTTCACGACGACGACATCACTAGCGTGTCGGGACGTTAATGTAATATTAAATTATTTTTGTGTTTTGTAAACTTGTGGGCATGAGATAAAATAAATCCGGTTCTGAAATGTCCTAGCAAACGCCGCAGTCTACTCATCATATAGTCCAGTGATGGCGAACCGATAACTCGCGGGCCACTCTTGACTTTTTTGACGTTTTTCTTTTTTTTGACCTTCAAAATCCTTCCGTCGGAGTTTCGCCGATTTTATTTTATTTTTTTTTTAATTTAAATATGTTTTCTTTTGTTTGAAAATCAAAAGGAGGAATATCGTCAATCTTCTTCCGTTTCTTATTCATTTTATTCTTCTGGTTAATTTTTCGTGTCACCTACTATCGATATCATAAAAAACTAGGACAACTTTTCAATCCAGTAGCCCATGCGTTTCCATTATTTTATTATATTGAATCTTACTTTGCTGTCAAGTCAATATTTGTGATTTTGTTAACGCTGAAATTCTGAGTAATTTTTCTAACTGTGACACCCTTTTCTATGCAAACAGCTATCCTAGCTTTTAAAACAATATTTACTGTAGAAATGATTGACAATTTCAAATAATTTTAAATTTGTGGTCGGTAGCTGTTTTACACAGCTTAAAAAATCTTGTCCTAGTTTTTTATGAGAGCAATAGCACATTTGCATTCTGCCTTTGCTCTCTCAAGTTTTTTTTTTAATTCAGTTTTAAATTAGACTTAATAAAAAAAAAACTCTCAACGATAGATTGCCGATAAAATGAAGCGTTTTACGCTTTCGGAAGAAATTGATATGTTTAAGCGATTCCTTGTAACTGTAATCATCGCAGCCTGTGTTCAGTGCATGTGCCATGTGTATTGTAACGTTTTTATTAAAAAGTATAAATTAAAAACACATTCGATTTAAGTAAAAGTACACTCAATAGCGAATTGCACAAAAATGTTAAGGGGATTCTTTCAAGCAGAAATCAATGCATTTTTTGTCGGCGAATTGTGGCTTTCGTTATGAATAAAACTTTCTGAAAAAAATATATGTGCTTTAAGTAGTGATGATCGAGGTACCTTGACGCATAGGAGTATTAAGTGCAAGTAGGGTTTTCCAAAAAAAAAAAATCCAAACTCAATAAATTGGCTCTACTGTACAACGCTGTAGTGAAGTGAACTATGCACGTTTTAAGAAAATAGTGGTCCACAGCCTTTGTTTTACATGTCCTTGATATGTTGGTTAAATTTAAATTGTATTGATTAATTACAACTTCCGTAATGCGGTCTCTGCACCTGCGGGCGGCGGGCAATCACTACTTAAATAACATATATTTTTTTCAGAAAGTTTTATTCATAACGAAAGCCACAATTCGCCGACAAAAAATGCATAACATTGCATTGATTTCTGCTTGAAAGAATCCCCTTAATCTTAAGGACTATTAAATATATGAAAATTTCACGAAGACTTAAATTTCTAAAGCGCCATCTCTTGATAGCACTCGGAAACTATGAGTCACTAACGATTAAACGATTAAATTCCTTGAGCGCCGTCTATTGGTAACAATCGCAAACTACAACTCACATCCTAAAAGTTACATTGATTGGAGTTTCATGGACAAGTAGCGTCATCTTTTGGCAACAAACCTAAATTCTAACTTACGTCTTAAAAATGAAATCAATTGTAAAATGTTTAAAATAATTAAATGTTCCAGTGTCGCCATCTCTTGGTAACATTCCAAAATCATAACTGGTAACTATGAGTTATTCGAGATGGAGAACATTTTATACGCAGCTAGTTTGCAGCTAGTATCCTAAAGCGCCATCTCTTTATAACTTTCGGAAATTAGATCACGAGTTTCACGAACAATTAAATTCCTAGAGCGCCATCTTTTGGTAACAATGACGAACAACAACTTACATCCTAATTGGAGTTTCGCCACAGTTTCGTAGACAACAAACCTAAAAATTAAATCAATTGTGAAATTTTTAAAATAATTAAATATTCTAGTGTCGCCATCTCTTGGTAACAGTTGCTTTCCACGTTTAGTAAGTCGTTGATATTATCTTTCCGTCTTTCTGATGCTGAACTTATAGCTGTTTTCTTTCGGCACTCATTTTAATTTTTTTTACTTAACTTCCTCATCATTGAGTATTAGTTTTCGAATTTGTCTTTCACTCTCTCTATTACATCATGGCCCGATAAGTGTCTGTACTATTTAATGTCTTAGGGCCAGTTGTACAATTCCAGTATAACTTTAAGCCAAAGCTTAAACCTTAAGCTTCAGCTTAAATTTAAACTGGCATTGTACAAGTGTGCCTTAGTAACAATTATTGCAAAAACAATGTTTACTAAAGCAATAAACTGTGCCTTGCATTTATGAAACTGGTCCCAGAAGAAATATTTCTAATTTTTTCTGTTGGAGTTTCTGGCTTGCAAATAGCCAGAGCCCTTTCTTACAAGTTATGTAAAGAGAATAAATTCTTGCAATTCTTTGCTGTTAAGAATTAAATTGTAATTAAATCATTAAGTATTAATTATACATTTAATGCAATTGTTAAATTTGTTAAATAATTAGTAAATGATGTTTTAATTAAAATGTAATTACGCGAGCAACGTCAACGTAAACTTTTTTTTTCTTGTTAATTAAGATGGAATTTGAGCGCTACTCTCTGACTTTACAATAGTCGTTCCTAAATTTTTAGAATTCAACCATCATCTAGTTCTAGGTGACGTTGTGACTAGGAAATATACTTGCAAAGTGTTTTTGTACTTCAAAATTGTAACAAATAAAGTGCATACCATTTGTCGACGTCATTTTGAGGAAATTTATTTAAAAAAAAAACGAAGTCGTTCTGCTTGCTTACAACTTGACTCATTCACATTAAGTGTGAAGTAAATGGCAATTAAATGCGACTAGTTTGCTGAAAGGAAATTGCCTATTGAACAGGATTTGTCCAGAAGATTTTATTATTTTTTTTCTTCTTAGGCCGTTTTATGTCATTAAAAATTCAGATGCCAGGCAGTGTACAATGCTGCAAAATTCTCAGCCGAGCAACAATTACTAACCGATCCGAAGATATGTTGCAAAACGAGACTAAAAAAAGTCATTGTATCTGCACTAGTTATTTCGAAAACATCCAACCCAACCCAACCCTTTAAAATAAATAAAAAATCAAAAATAAATTGTATATTATTGTATGGTATGATGATTGTTTACTTGAATTAAAAAATCAGTTCTTTAAAGTGTTACTTTAGCGATCGAGGCCGGTAAGTTTCATTTTGTAGATTGTCCTGAAGCAACTCGTCAAACAAGTCGTCCATCATATTCAACTGCGGCGTGTAGCATAAGTTTAAATTATTTTTAAGAAGAGCTTTTGGTTTTGAAAATTCAAAATGCAGTTTGTTTTGGGGATGGTTTGGGGTGTGTCACCTATGATTTTTAATACAACCACCTTCGAAACGTTTAATACACACTCGGATTTAAATACTTTTCGGTAATTTAAAGTCGGCTGAACACATTTTTTTTGGGGGGACAATTTGTTTAGGGGTCTCTCCTACAATTTTTAATACAACCAGCATCGAAAGTCTAATATAGAGAAGGATTTAAATACTGTTCGCTTATTTAAAGTCAAACATTCAAGTCACGGTAGATTTGAAAATTCAAAATGCAGTTTTTTTGGGGACGGTTTGTTTGGGGTGTGTCACCTATGATTTTTAATACAACCACCTTCGAAACGTTTAATACACAGTCGGATTTAAATACTTTTCGGTAATTTAAAGTCGGCCGAACACAGTTTATTTTGGGGGACAATCTGTTTAGGGGTCTCTCCTGCAATTTTTAATTCGACCAACATGGAAATATGTGATATAGACAAGGATTTAAACACTGTTCGCTTATTTAAAGTCGAACATGCTAACCACGGTCGATTTAAAAATTCAAAATTCAGTTTGTTTTGGGGACGGTTTATTTTGAGGGGTGGCACCTATGATTTTTAATACAACCACTATCGAAATGTTTCATACAAAACCGGATTTGGATGATACGTTTTACTCATCTAAAGTCAGCTGAGTGCGATCGATTTGAAAATTCAAAGTTTGTTTTGGGGGACAGTTTGTTTAGGGGTCGCACCTACGCTTTTCAATAAAACCACCCTCGAAATGTTTCATACAGAACCCAGATTTAGGCACTTTTCACAAATTTTACACAACTTTCGCTCATTTAAAAACGTGCTAACTACGATCGATTTGAAAATTCAAAATTCTAAGTTTCTTTTGGGGGCGGTTTGTTTGGGGGCCGCTCCCACAATTTTTGATACAAACACCCTCGACATTCCTCTTACAAACTGAGAAAACGCAGAAAACCTAGTTCGAAGGGGCCGAAATGAATCCTGAACACAATCCGACACATAAGTGTTCCATGTCTCAAATAGGATCCATATGTATTTGTTACTTTTTAGCTTCGTACAAAAATAAGGGGAAACTAAAATAAAAAGAAGAAAGAAAGAAGCGAAGCTTAATTTTTAGTGTTTTTTTTTCAAGAGCACAGATAATTAAAAAAAAGAAAGCAAGAAAATCTTTTAAGAAAATTAAGCAAAAACAAAGTCGTTTCCTTGAAACGTTTTTCTGTTAAAACTGTGACTTTATCAAGGCGAAACCAAAAATAAATTATCAAGAAATGCCATATATATATATTTTTTTTTCAAAGAGTGGAAGGACATCCCAATTTCGAAACACAGGAACAAACAAAGGTGTTTCCTTGAGACATCAAAAATTGTTTTCCTGAGTTTCGCTGTTATACTTGGGCTCTATCAAGAAACAGTAGAAATTTAATTAAAAAAAAAAAAACAGATCATCTAAGAAAGCTGAAGATATTATCTCACAAAATCTTTTATGAAGAAATTGTCAATTTTGTTGAAACGCTAACAATTTATTTTCTTTTTGACGTTTCGCTGCGACAAATGCAGCTTCGACAAGAGACAGAAGAAATAATTAATAAAAGGATCAGGATTTTTAAGAACGTGGAATTCTAACAGACGTTGACCCGTTTAGTTTTCTGCGTTTCGTTGTTAAAGTTCGGAATTGTCAAGAAATAAAAATAGGTGATGAGATGACAACAAAAAAAGGCCGAGATTAAAAGCAGTTACTTTCAATTCTCCGTTAATTTAGTTATCAGCGTTTCGCTGTTAATAAGGTGGCTTTATCAAGAAAAAAAAAATTGAAATTTTGTCATGGAAACGTTTTAACGATAAGAAAGGTGGCGACAATAAAAAAAACAATTATTTTCAAATGTTGTAGGTAATAAATCAGTGGTTGACAAACTTTTTCTTAACTGTCGAACAGTTCACTGTGCATTTCTTTTTTCACTGCCGAGGCTACTTCCTACTGATGAGCTTCGTCCCGAAATGACTCCTTCTGTTGATCTAGCTTGACGCTTTAAAACGCCTTTGCCTTTTTCGCGTTTGACTTGTTTTATGAAAGGAAAGGTGAGGGGTGAGAGATAAATCAGTGATTTTCAAACTTGTTTTTTTTTTTTACTGTTGAAACAGTTTTGGTCTGAGGCTATTTCTTACTGATGAGTTTGGAACGATTTCCAATTTTTTTTCTTTCACGTTTTAGTTTTTGTTGTAAGTACTAATCAGCGGTTGTCAAACTTTTTCGTAACTGTCGAACTGTTCACTGTATATTTCTTTTTTGATCGTCGAGGCTACTTCCAACTGATGAGCTTACCGAACCGAAATGATTCTTTCAGTTGATTTGTTGAGTAAAATCTTTCAGTAGTCTGCAAAAGATAAGCAAAAAAAAAGAAGTAGTAGGGTTATCATTTCCGTCGTCAACGAGAAGGACGTTAAGATACCGCCGTCTAATTACGTACGTAATCAAGAAGCCAGACAATGCAAATAGTGTTCGTAGAAGGCATTGAACGCTAGTGCAAACAAGTAGGAAAAATCATCTACCCACTGTAGAGTAATCGCTCGATCGCGCGGTATTACGGCGGCATTTATTTGAGGAATTAATGGGAACACCAACAGCAGCCCAAAGTTATAAATAATGTCCCGAAATTGCTTGTTTGTTCCTACGTGTCAGAGTGTGGCTTCAGTTTGTGGACAGATAGGCATGAATAACGTCGAAATTTGTTTGTTTAAGAACGTTTTTCTTGTCACAATTCTCTTTTCCAATTGTGAAGTAATAAAGAAAATTCTGTGACCGTACGTTTCCATTTGGAAGTTTCACACAATTTCAAAATTTATTTGCCATTAGTTATTAGCAGACTTCGGCGTTTACTAGGACATTTCAGAGCCGGATTCGTTTTATCTCGTGCGCCTTCCGTCCTCGTTTCACCTCAAGCCGCCGACTTAGCATTAAAGTCCCCCATGAGTAGGGTTGGCAAAAAATATAAATATATCGATATAATAATCATATGATATATCGAAAGCTTTATATCGATACAAGCGATATATCGAAATAAATATATCAATAAGTGAAAAAATATCGATATATTTAATGATCGAATATATGAGAATAAAAAGGCAAGTCCTAATGACCGAAACTGAAGAAGAAAGGTTTTTAAAAGCTGATATTTATTTAATGTACAAAAACATAAATATATACATAAATACGAAAACTTGCAAGTGTAGTTTGAATAATTAGTCACTTTAATTAACAATAAATAAAGACTAGTTCAGACTAACTTCACTAAACGTTTAAACTACTTATTATTTAATGCTGATCACACCATTCACACTTTTTCGTTCACAAACTGAACATCATTTTATAACTGCGAAGACTGTTGCTAAACATATCCGCAATCTGTCGTTATAAAGTTTGAAAGGTAATTCCCCGAGAAAAAATTGAGGGGAACCCATTTTCTTTCAAGTAATTTAAGGGAATTCCGAACATCTGCATTATCGGTAACTAAGCTACGTCAGCTCCTCAACGCTAGATGTCACTAAGCACCTAACATTAGCCAGAATATTGGCTAAACTCTAGGAGTTTAGGACTGTGTTTAGGACAGATTAATCGTGCTGAAGGGATGAGTTGTGGTTGGCCTTTGTTTAGTTTTTCGATATATTTCCTGAAATATCGATATATTTTTCGATATATCGAAATAAATATATCGATATTTTATATCGATATATTTCATAAAATATCGATATATTAAATCTATCGATATATTTCATAAAATATCGATATATTAAATCTATCGATATATCGTTGCCATCCCTACCCATGAGCAGCACGCGTGCTTGTATAATATTTTCCTTTTACGTGAAGATTTTTGCTGCTTTAATGAATGCCTCAAGTTCTGCAACACCCTGTACATTTTCTTTGTTCAAAAGTTGTATCAGATTATAGTAACACTAAACTTACCTTGCACAACTGTTTTCAAATTATTGCAACTTAGATAAGTGAACCGCTGAATCGCTGTTTGGTACAAAAAAAAATATTTACGAGTGCTTTCGAGCAATTTCGTAAACACGTTCGAAAAAATATGTTTACTCTTTATGAGTTTCTTTAAATAATTTAAATGTGATAATGTATTGTGTAACCGCGGAGTTTGGGGAAAGCAAAATTCATTGAAAACGTAATTTGATAATTACCAGTTGAAACGAAAACGTTAACATTTTCTGTCAACTTTTTTAAATCGACGTTTCGCCCTAGGATTGACGCATGACTGTCTTAAGTTTATCTGTCCTTTTGAGTCAACGAAATGGCAAAGAATGATGACACCAATAAATACGTCACAAAAGTGTCAGTTTTGTTAATTCATTTATTGAGTAAAAATTCTGATTTTGGATTTGTTCCCACATATTTACGTGGTACACATCGTGGGAATGAGAAAACTGAAAAGGTCACTTTAAAGAGAACGGTGTTAACAACACATTAATTGCAATGGTCTCGTCTTGTTGTACCTACAGTACGTCTATAAAAATCTGAAAAACCAGAATTTGGTGTCCTTTGCATCAAAGTCATTGCGAATGAAAGTGGGTATCATTACTATCGCTTAGTCGGAATTCATTAATTAGCCGGGCACAGACGGTAAATGAAAGCAAGGTCTCCGAAATAATGGACTATTTTAAATTCATTATCAATGTCTGCCGTGTATAATTTATTCCAACCAAAAATACGTTTGTGACCTTATACTGGACATTTTTCTTGCACCTTATACTTCCTTCTTAAGTTTTACACTCAGTAGGTCTTAGTTTAATTATTTGATTAAAAATAATTAAAGTTTGCCTATACAGCGAAAATATCTGCAAGTTAATGTTTTCTTTTTTTTTAATTAATATTATAATTATTTCAGTTTATGTGCGACTCAAACACTCACTCTCACTTACTGCAAGCGAATTGTCAAAATTTAAATTAGGGAACGAGAACGTGCTATCCGGCCTTTTATTGCACTGAAGATGATTGTTATATCAAATTATTATGCATTGTCATCTGCGCGTAGGTACTTAAAGTTAAAATTTTTAACTGTCTTGTAATTTTTTAATTTTGTTTTAATTTCGTGATTCATTATTTAAGTATGCTTGCGTTTGTTTGTTTTGCGCGGAGAGTAACTGAAAATCAAAAGTCTTCATCGATCTTCTTTTGTTTCTTCATTCATCTAATTCTTCGTTACTTCGTTGTAATTTGTTTTCTTTCGCTTTTGTTTTCTTTTTTTTTCTCGTATTTTATTGATTTTTTGCGCTTTCTTTTGCGAATTTTTCATTATTTTTTTTGTCGGTCTTTTGATCCGGTAGTTTTTTGTTTTTTATTCTACTGTTATCTTCACATTTCGTTGTTCTGATTTTGTTTGGTTTTTCGTATTACCTACATTTAAGATCTCCCTTTGCTTTCTCCTCAATTTATTTTTTAATTATTCAAACAATTAATTTATTTTTAATTAAATTAAATTTTAATTGAATTAGAAAAAAAAACTCGACCGTGGACTATAGGTTAAATGAAGTGCTTTACACTTTTGGAAGAAATTGATATGTTTAAGCGATTCCTTGTAAATGTAACCGTCGCATCCTGTGTAGTATAATAATGCCAGAATCTGAGAAAAATTTTTAATGACTTAAAATACCTGACCCACGTTCCATTACTACAAAAATTTTAACTTAAATTTGACCCGTTAGTAAAAAAAGTTTCGCCATTCCTCCCTTGCACCCCCTTGTCAATTTCTTTCTTTTTTTTTTGAGAGGAACAGGAAGAGAAAATAAGAACAAAGTTAAAAATGAGGTGTACAGATAAAAAAAAAGGAAAAGGAAATAAAGCAAAGTAGCACAAAGGCGTGAAACAATGAGTTTCTAAAAAAGACGAGAAAGAAACGGTTTAAAAAGAAAGAAGAGAATGCAATTGAAAAAGAAACGAAAGACAATGTAAATGAAGAAGAAATGAAAGACAATGGAAATGAAGAAGAAATGGAAGAGACTGTTTCTCTATTTGAAACAGAAGACGAAGAACAAAGTTAGAAGAAGAAGAAGCTAATTATAACTACTACTGGACAAGCTTAAAGAATTGAAACTAATAGGTGGTTCAGGAGAAAAAGAATTAAATTAAAAATACTATAGATCCTTACATTCTCATCTAAAAAAGAAAAAAAAAAAAAAAGAAAAGAACACGTCATCACACAAATTGATTGAGAAGCAGAAGTAACGTCTCTTTTTTTAAATTTTTCCTCGTAGTTGGCCGTGAATTGTTAGTTGTGAACCAGCCTCAATCTACCTGACGTATGAAATAGTATAACCCCACTTTTAAACTAACAAAACATTCTGAAATCATTCTCTCGCAAGAGCATAAAACTTTTATAATCGAATCTTGTTCTCGAAATGGCCATCATTGAAAGCGAGTTGCAGAATTCTATTGAGAACTAATAATAATAAGTCATTTTATTAAGTTTCAAGCAAGGCTGGTTCACAAGTAACAATTCACGGCCAACTACGAGGAGAAATTAAAAAAAAGACACGTTATAAAGAAAGGGGGAAAAAATGGAAGAAAAACGAACAAATAAAGAACAGATTAATAATAAATAAGAATCGCATCGATTTTGCATTGCTGTTGACTTAGACTTACCCCGAAGATCAAGATTGCATAAACCGGCGCGAAAAGAATTACGTGCTCGTTTGCTTCTGTGAAGTCATTTCCGATTTTCTTCGTGACCAACATCCACCAGACGGAGAACAAGACCGTCACAACCGCCAGCCACTCGGTTAAGTTGGTCATTTCGGAGCTAGCTAAAAATTGCAGAGGAAAATGTTATGCCCGTTTTACACAGTCAAAGAAATTGATGGATTTATTTGCAAATTTATTCATGAAGAAATCGTTGAATTTATTGCAAATGTCACTTTGTATCAGTCCAACTTTTTATTGTCGTCTTTCAGTTAATTCCAACTGTAAAGCTGGTTCTAATTTGGTAATTTATTCATGAATTTATTGTCGTCAATTTATTCACGACGATTTTATGTATTACACGCATGAATAAATTCAAAGACAAAAAATCCATCAATTTCTTTGACTGTGTAAAACGGGCATTATGTCCGTAAACTCGCAATAATTAACTCACCCCCTTCTCCCTACGTTGTTTTCGAGCGGGCTATTGATTTACACGCGATTTTTGAATCGATTTCAACGCTACCTGGAAAAACGCAAGAAAAAAAAAATTGAGGTTATGTCATCCGCCAATTTTGTATTAACTTACCCGCTGGGGTTTCGGCGGTGAAACTGCGTCGTTTTCAAGCGAGTTGTTGGTTTTATAAATCGATTTTAACGCCGATTTTAAATCTCGGCCGAAAGCACGCCTGGAAAAAAGTTGAGGTTATGTCGTCCGCCGACGATTGCAAACTCGTATTAGTCGTAATAATTACAACTTACCCTCGATTTCTATGCTGAAATCGCGTCGTTTTCGAGCGATCCGTTCGTTTTCATGCCTTTTAGAAGCGACTTTAACTGATTCAGCTGAAAAATACGACGAAAAAAATTGCGGTTATGTCATCCAGTATTAACCACGTATTAACTGATAATTAACTTACTTCCGATTTCTGTAATGAAATTACGCCTTTTTCAAGCGAACTGTGCGTTTTTACGCAATTTTTAAATCGATTTATGCGTAATTTTTTATAATCAAATCGAATCGTGGAACTCGCAGGCTCGCCAACAAAATGCACTTGCCGCCGTCTACTTCTTGCGAAAATCTTCTTTGTAATTAGCAATCTTTAAATTGGAGAATCAGCTGAAATTAATAAGACTGTTAAAAGCGTAAGCCGCTTCAGATGAAAACACACCGGGAAAAAACTGTGGTTATGTTTGCAACGTTTATTATTTTATGTGAAGAGTACTTTGCTTACGTGGTGTGGAATAAAAATGCGGAACTCCTGAAATATTTTTCAAAACAAAACATATTCTTGCAAAAATTCTCGAACACGCGACCTTTTACTTCACTTTAAAAGCAGATTTCTCATTATCTGAACTATCTGATTTGTAAATTTTTGTGCAAATCGGTTTTGATTGCAGCGGATTTCCAACAACAACAACAACAACAACAAGCGATCGAAAGATGTCGCTACTTAAATGTCCATTATCTGATTTGTGTAATTCATGAGTTCAAAAAAAATTTTTCTTCCTTATTCTTTTTTTTTATTGTATATTACCTATACAAATAAAGGGTATTATTATTATTATAATTTTTGATTTTTTAACTAACTCATACTACTTAACATAACTTTTGCTACCTTTATGGACTTATCTAAAGCCTTTGATTCGGTCAATCACTCTTTGCTGGTATGCAAGCTTTTTGTAAACGGTATTAGAGGCGCTGGTCTTAACTTCATTAAAAACTTTCTATCTAATAGAGTCCAGAAGGTTATGGTTGTAGGAGTTGTATCTAAAATTGTATTAGTAATTCAGGAGTGCCTCAAGGTTCCGTATTAGGCCCACCGTTATTGTTGATCTATATTAATGATCTGCCTGCTAATCTGACCAATCGGTTTTTCGGTTTATTGGTATGGAACGGTTTCCTAATTTAATAGAAAATATTTTATTTAAATTTTTGTTTGTTTTGTTATTTTTATTAATTTTGCTTGTTTTGTTATTATTATTATTGTTGATGTTATTATTATTATTGTCTACTGCATTTACATGTGCTAAATGGCGAAGATTTGAGGTAGAATACGATGCGGTCGGGATATTACTTGCGAAACGCTCCGGGTTATTATACACCTACGAACTTGGAATTATGCAAAATTGCGGCGAAGGGATCCGAATTCGGTCGACACTTTAATCACTGGTGGTTTATAATTCATGTTCGATTAGTATTGATTGTCAAATTGTTTATCAACTTAAAATAAACATAACACGTACGAAAAATCGAAGTTCACGATCACAAGATCAAGTAAATTTAAGGAAATAGTTTGTCGGAACGCGGACAGATGGCGCTGTTATCTTGCTCAACAAAAAGGAATTAAATTAAAGATGACGTTATGTAGGAAGAAAATCGTCAGTAAAAAAGTATATATTCTGGGTCAATTCAAGGAAATAGTTTAGTGAAAACATCGATAGATGGCGCTGGTAACATGCAAATTGATAATTAAAAACAAAAGAGAACGATACATGAGACGACAATTGAGAGAAACCTGATGAAATAAAAAAAAAAAAACTTTCGAAGTGGATTCCAGAAAGTGAATTTGAGGAATTAGTTCCGCGAAAACGTCGATAGATGGCGTTGATAACAGATAAATCGAAAATTAAAAACAAAAGAGAGGGATACGTGAGACGAGAATAGAGAGAATCGGATGAAATTAAAAAAAAAACTTTCGAAGTGGATTCAAGAAACTGAATTTGAGCAATTAGTTCCGCGAAAACGTCGATAGATGGCGCTGATAACAGATAAAAATCGAAAATTGAAAACAAAAGAGAGCGACACGCGAGAAGAAAATCGAGAGAATCGGAAGAAACTGCAAAAAAAACATTCGAAGTTAATTTCAGAAAGTCATCTCGAGAAATTAGTTTTGCGAAAACGTGGACAGATGGCGCTGGTGTCCTATTATTTAATTATTTATTATCAAAATATTAAATCTTTTAATACGGGAATATTAACGGATTTATTCTATTCTGTGTCATAGCAACAGCTTTCCTGGGATATGTCGTTCCACGGGACAAATATCGTAACACGTAAATGACAACAAAAAAAGAAAGCCAGTATCTGGAGAAAATAATTCGAGATTGGATTCATAAGATCATAGACAGATGGCGCTGGTTTATCTGCCTGCTAATCTGACCAATCGGTGTTTCTGTTTATTTGTATGGAACGGTTTCCTAATTTAATTGAAAATATTTTATTTTAATTTTTGTTTGTTTTGTTATTTTTATTAATTTTGCTCGTTTTGTTATTATTATTATTGTTGATGTTATTATTATTACTTTCGAGAGCATCGCAAATAAATAATTCGTTTCAAAAAAAAAATTATTCGGTAAATGTTCAACATGTCATCCTGTTATTATGCGTGCGACAGGGAAGGCACTAGAAAAATAAAGAGAGAAATTTGACTAATCACGCCCAGTTGTTTTCGATACCCACCCTGGCGGACCGTTGACAATTGTTCTCCGCGAACCGAATTGAAGCAAACTTGCTATGTCCAGAATCCATATTTCCGATTCTGTATGTATAGTATGTATAGGGCGAGCAAAATATAGAAGACCCTTTCTAACTATCCTTTTTTATTTAAGATTACGAAAGGTCTTCTCTGAAGTATTTGACTTCTGTGCAAATTGCATGTAGTCATACGGGCGTCTTAGTTTTATCCCTGGTTTTGTTGTTTTCTGTTCGGTTTTTTTTTATTCTCTCATATACAGGGTGTTAGGTAATTGACTGGACACCTTCAAACTACGTATTGAGTACAGTAAAAAAGCCTTTACATTAGAGGGTGCTGCGGCTTTCGTTTTCCAGGAAAAAATTCAAACAAAAATCGATAAAAATTGTTTGGAAACCACTGATTTTCTTATCTACTGTTACACCCACGCGCCGAACGCCATCCGGGCGGGCGATCCCTTGCCATAAATTCCCAGATGGTTTATTGTTTTACGACAAGGAAATAACGCAGGTTCAGTGCCTCAACAGATTGCAAAGTGTGCCTCAACGGAGTGCAAAGGTCAGTGTTAGGTCAGGCTCAGTTTACACAAATAACGAAATTGTTGACATTATTCTAACGTACGGAGAATGTAGGTGCAATGCACGTGCTGCAGAGCGTAGATATCACTAGCGTCGTACACCGAATCGTCAAATAATTATTGCAATTGTGCAACGGGCAAAAGTGTTAACAGATACATTTTTCAAAGTATCTAGATTCAGATACAGATATTTACCCTAATTTGTAACTAGATACAGTTACATATACTCCTTTTTGAAAAGTAACTAGATCCAGATACAGATACAGCATAAATGTATCTAGATACTTTTTAGATACATACATATATTATTTATATGTGCAGGGTGGATCAATTTCAATGTCTCTGATGGGCATCTCTGTAACTATAAGAGATAGAAAAAAACTAGTGGCCAAGTCTCGATCTCTTTTTTAGAGATAAAATCAATAGACTAAACATAAATTGGCTATCTCCTTTTATTTTCGAGCCCATAAGAGACATCGCAATTGATCCAACCTGTACATACAGGGTGGGCTAACAATGCATGATCGGAAGATTCTGGCGTTACTGATTAATATTTTTAAAATTGCATTAACATACATATCGGTTAGATGCACAATCTAAAATTATTTAGATATGTACAGAGTGTTCCGTAAGAGTGTGGCAATTCTAATTTACATCTTTTTAAATGGAATACTCTGTACTGAGTGCTTAAAAAAAGTGTTAAAAAAATTCGTGATTCTTTAGAGATATGGAGGTTACAAGATTGGAATTTGAAATTTTTACCAATTCTGAATATTTCAACAATTTTTATAGTGGAAAACCTATTTAAAATGATGTTCAACAATAATTTTTATTTAAAATCAATAAATAGTACGTTTTTCATAAATTATCATCAAAATGATCTGGCCATCAATTAATTAATTAATTTGGTAAGTAACTGCATTTAATTACCTATGAATTTACGTTGACTGAATATGTATTGTTTAATATCAGTCAACAGACACATAAACATAAGGCAGCATTTTTTTAACATTTCTTCAATGCTCAGAGGGTGTCCCTGAATAATGCACAATCGCGCTGTTTTGCCATTTTTTAAGTACTCTGTATATTATTGCACGATTATAATAGCTTAGGCAGATTGGATCAAAATAATATAGGGTTTTATTGATCTAAAGTTTATAGTTCTCAAGATAGTGACAATTTATCGTTAAGAAATAGCAAAATTTGTTACTCTGTAAATCTGTTATTTTTAAATATTTGACCTTGAATTTTGGTAAATATCTTATTGCGATCAGTCACTACTGTCGCCTTACTTGACATAATCGCAACCACACAACGAACGAAAAAGGTTCGCACGTTCTAATATTATAAAATGGATATGCTTAGAAACCATATTGAAAAAAAAAAATTTTTGTTTAAAAAATGTATCTGTATATCTAAATGATCAGATACATACATAAATGTAACTAAATACAGTTACAGATACCAAGTACTACAATGTAACTAGTTACAGATACACTGAAATGATCTAGATCCCTAAATACTATCAGCGGTTCTCAATAGTTCGCTCGTTTTGCATTTTTTCAAAATGTCTCGAAAATTCATCATATCTACTCGTAGGTACTTTGATACCCTTAATCTACAGTTTTAATTTGTCCAAGCTCTTGACGCTCTTCTAAACACGTACCTACTTGTCACTTGAGTAATATTTTTTTTGTTTATTATTAAGTTGAATATATTTGATCATTGTATATTATAGACTATAGAGCATAAAGCAAACGGAACTGCAATGATTTAGAACTTGAAAATAAAAACCGAAATTAAGTTTGGATCGATTCCTCAAGTAAGAGAATACTGCCTTCGTTCTCCTTGATTCTCACCAAATATGCAGACTTTCTTGTCCTGAGTACACAGTTGGTTGAGATCTTGGAGTCTCAAGCGCTGGTGAGAGCCGTAAGGGCTCGAAACAGCTGTCCACTAATTTCTAGTTTTTATTTATCGACATTGTGCCAGCGTGGCAGTAACTTAGTATTGTGGTAATTTTAATCCAAACATTTTTTTTGTAGTTTTTTCTAGCGTCTAAAATACTCGACATAGACAAACAATCAAGCTCTGTTTTAATTTAATATAAAAACTATAAGGCAAAATTGTTTCAACTCTACAGAGTGTTCAGTTCCTTGGGTATAGAACGCCACATTCTTATAAATCTTATAAACGTAATTTCTAACAAGTTAATTTAAAATACTGGGTGGCTTTTTACATTTTTTTTTACCAAGTCTTAAGTGAAAAGTACGTCGTTGTACCCCCTTGACGCTGTCTTACAGTTAAGCTAAGACATGCCGTCCAGATTTCATAGCAAGAGTTGATAAAAAGTCACTCGACGGTGTTACTACCTATACCTGGAAGATTGAGCATTTACGAAAACGAAATTATTGTTTGTTTTAAAATGGTCGGAATCTTCTCGACGAGTGACGTTGCATTTGAGGACGACGTTCGTCGGCTTCGGCTGATATGAAAGTGAGATCATTTACTTTACATTAATGCATATTTTTCCGTTACGTTTACTTTAAATGACCTTTCTTGTTTCGAATGTAACAATAACTTTGTGTGTTCGTGTTGAATAACAGGATTATTTAAGTGTTATGTTGTTGTTATTATTTATTTTTCTTTGCATTCGATTCTGTCATAAAATAATTATTACACTTGCAATTATTTAAAATTTATAAACGTACATGAATAAACGAAAACGCGTTAATTTTGTTGTTCAACCCCGACGTATTTTTGGACACCGTTTTGTTTGAGTTGAATTTGAGGTTGCTTAAGCAAACTTGGTTATATACATTATTTTATTTGAATATACTAGATATTCCATTCGATAATACCTTCTAGAACACACCTGATTGGTGTATTTGTTTTTGATTTCTAAGGATTTATAGTTTCAGTATGGAGAAAATGAGGTCAACTTGTTTGTAATTTCCTGTGTAAATTCCATGGTCTACTTGTTGAGTTCAATAACATTAATCGATGTAATTCAAACTAGATAAGGTACAAATAAAACGTCCAAGATAACGACAACATACGACAAATATTGTTGATATGACCGTTACGTCAGTGCACAGGTAACATTTGTAAATATTGTTTGGAAACGAGAGAGTATCATTTCCATTGTGTTAATCATAACAAAGGCCAAACAATTCACTCGTTTGCCCAAAAACTGGATCGCTCCGAAGAAATTTGGGCTCGAAATAACGCCATTGGCGCTTTGTGGTTGTGATCCCACTACGTGCTCGGTGTGCCCAAAAGGCAAGAGCATAAGGAACAACCAGAGCAACAAGGTCTTGTGGGCGTTTATTTTTCGAAAACCCAAAGATAATCGCGAAAAAAGAGCGGGAACCCCGACTCCGTATTGGTGATAAATTGCGCAGTCTCGTCGACTCGAATTTGTACTTCTACGTCTACATTTAGAAAGTTGCCGCAGTTCTGAGCCAACTTTTCTGTTGAGCGTTAGCTTCGCTTTTCGAATACTTACATGTGCATCAGTTAACACAGGCAAAATGTGGAAGAGTTGCCACGCAGCGTAGTTCATATCATCACAATAAACTCCATGTATAGAATTGATATTTCGGTGTTCAAATATTGTCAATTTCTAGTCGAGTTATCGTGATTTGCTGCAACTGTGCTGTGATATATTTATTTTTTTACAATTTATACCCTAGAACTATTTCTAAGTGAAGTTTTTTTTACGAATCTGTGATAGAAGGTAAGCCAAAGATTTTGAAATAATTTTTTAACTTCAAAAATACATGACAGATTTTTTCTTCAAATATATTCAGTATTCTACACCACACTATACAGTTTTAAAAAAAAAGGTACTCCACATATCAATGTATATCAATATACAATAGTATAATATACCATTAATTATTAATTATTTCTTATTTGATTCTTAAATAAATAAAATCGACTATATTACTCAATAATTTACCAAAAATAAGTATGTATAATGATATACATACTGTTAACATTCAGAGGTTCACCCTTAGTAATTATTATCTATTTGTATATGTAATTAATGATGTACACTATTTCTTGTGTATAATGGAATATCCTACAATTATCTTTACTGTTACGATTGTAAAAAGCTAGAGAGTTCTTGTAAATAACTGCAGTTACATTAAGCTCCATTCACATGAACGCGCGACCTGACTTGTGTATGTACTACATCGACGTATCTACCATGCGCAGCCTTTTTTAGAAGGTCTTAACATGGTGTAACGCGACCGGGTTATTCATAACAAATCTCTGTTAGCAACGCACATATACTCTGGTTATATCAAGATATATACCCTCTTTTGATTCTTCTAGTGGTCATTCAGTATCATAAGGTAATGTAACAATTTAATGTGCCGCATACTTCGTTAACTACGTGCATGTGCAGCATGAGAAATAATTTCTAACTTCCGTTTCTCATGTATTTACAAGTTATATCAACTTTCACGTCTAAGGGCCAGTCAATCGCATCAAATTTTATTTATGAATGCATTAATCGCCGTATGTCATTAAGATCCTGTGAGAACTTGTTTACTTTAAATCTGGTTCAGTTAAACTTGAGTTTAAACCTACTTTGTACAACGAATTTTCAATGTTGATTTAAACTAACTTCAGAGTTTAGGGCAATCAAAGATCGAGCAACAAATTCAGAACTGAGATCAAGATGTGAACTGAGAAAAACTGGCTCTAAGGGCCGGTTCAGTTTTGAATTTGGTTCTATTACCGTGGCAACATTTGTAAAGGCATAAGTTGTCATTACGATAGGAACCTAGTTCAGAGTTTAAGCAACTGGCCCCCATGTGCAAAATGCAAGTCTTTATACTGGTCATATAGAACTTTTTTTTTCAATTAATGAGAAAAAAGTGTATCAAGAGAACATTCTGATTTGCAATTATATAAAAAAATGCTACCATATTTTGATACGTGGTAGGTATCTGCAAAAAGTCTATGATATCGAAAGAAAGTGCGGAATATCTCTATGAAGGTGTTCTGTAGTATGTCCAACTCTGATATGGCGAGAGCTATAAGTGGAAGAAACTTCTGGACATGATTTTGCTATATCAATTCAATGTGGAATCCAAAGAGACTCAAAAAAGCTAAGTGTGGCATCGAAGGAGTAGATTGTGGTTTACTTTCGAAGTACGCTCTTTTGAATGGATTCTGAAATCCTAGTTACACGTTCCACTTCGTCTCATCTTGATTTTTTTCTTAAATAACACTTATTCCTTTCTTACTAACAAGTTATTACTTTCGTTACTAAAAAATAACAGTGACGCTAACAGTTTTTAGAAGTGAAGGAGTACTCTTAATAATCTTGTGTAATTGCAGACAATTAGTATAAGTCGTGTAAAATAATGGACTGCGCATACTACCTTGCGGAACCCTCGTATTTAAACAATACATTCCAGACCACTCGTTGAAGTTATTAAATTTGATACGAAATCGTCAGCAATTGTATGAAGATCGATTACCAAAACAAAACAGTTAAAACCATGTGCTTTGCAAAAATCCGATATGCAACCAGATAGAGCAAAACGTGAAGCAACTGTTTGGGCGAAAGACGTTAAATTGGGCAAATTAATTAATCATTCAAAGACCGCAAGACCTTTGACAAAACAGAAATAATTTAACTCAAGGTTCCTCAACCCCTAGGGGTATGCCAAAGGACTTCAGCAATTTTCAACCTAGTGTGGTGGGGGAAATTAAACCTAGTTTATATATTTCTTGAACGCGAATTTGCCAGCCAGTTTGTAAACCACTGGTACACGTGTCTTTGCAAGAGGAAGTGAGCACGTCTTCATAACATAAACTTTTATTAGAAGAACGAAGAACGAAGAGTGAAGTGAGTGAGTGAACCAGAAGGGGAACGAAGAGTTTATATATTTCTTTAGTTTATATATTTCTTGAACGCGAATTTGCCAACCAGTTTGTAAACCACTGGTACACGTGTCTTTGCAAGAGGAAGTGAGCACGTCTTCATAATATAAACTTTTATTAGAAGAACGAAGAGGGAAGAGTGAAGTGAGTGAGTGAACCAGAAGGGGAACGAAGAGGGAATAAGGAAACGAGAGACTGGATAAGAAGGGGAACGAAGAGAGAATAGAGAAATGAGGGAGAGAGTGGATCGGTCCATCTTTTTCCTCTAAATTACGAATTTCAGAAAGTGTTATCTGACTAACCAGTACGCGAGGTGACTGTCTTTATTAAACCATAGATAGGTAATTTCATCCTTCAAAATCATGATAAACTATTGTAAAAAGATTCATGTTATGTGTAAGTCTTGCAAAAGTGGATTGATTAGATTAAATTAAATATTGATTAAATTTAGATGTGGCGAGATATTCCTCAAAACGTCATTGACCCTGGAGTTTGAGGAACATCTTCTTCTTCACGATAAGTTTTTTGAGAGTGGTCAGCCAGCTTGAGTTTTAAAATGGCGCCCCGGCAATAGTCAATTTGTTTGTCTGAGTTCTTCCATCTTTCTTATATTCGTTATGTTTTCGTCTTTTAAATTATAGACTGTAGATTTGGTTCATTTCACATCTACACTTCATTTTTGATTCTTCTTTTTTTATGAACATACCTAAATAAATTGACTCATTGCCTGGCATTTAGTGGCGATTAGTGTAAAACAAATTAATCATTAAGTTATACGGTTTGTTGTTGTTTTTCGCTAATCTTGGTTTATTTCAAGTTTGAAATTCCTCGTTCCTTTTTTAAACTATGCCATTATCTTCCATGAAATCAATCTTGGTTTATTTCAGCTCCAAATTCCTCCTTTCCCTTTTGGACTAAACCATCTACTGTGTATTGTTCAACAATTCTTCATCTACTATGTTTTCCTTTGCCTTTTCGTTGTTGTCCTCGTGTTTTAATTACTTGATCTTATTCATTTTTGTTATTCTTTCCATTTCGTTTACAAACAATTTTTCTTTCATTATCCTTACATGTGTTTATTTCATCCTTTCTTTATTAGCTCTCAAATATGAGAAGCTTTTATCTTCTTTGTTCTGCTCAACGTTTGCGTTTCTTTTTTTCTTCCTCTCCATACAAGTAGACTTGTCTGTTACATTTTTCGTTAATCCTTTTGATGCTGGTGTTTTCCAAGCGTGTTTATGGAGTTGTTCTCTATTCGTCCTAGTGGTTTATGCTTTTGAATGTGAAAAGGTAAAAGTGCTTATCCCCGTTCCATTATACGGGATTGTTTTCGTCGCTCTATATCTATGAATATTTATTTCAGTGACGCAAAGTGAAACGTTCGCACCAAAGTTTTATGGAGAGCCGCTCTGTTATTTTTGGCGCAAGTTTCGCCGTTTCTTACCAATACGTTTCTTATTAAGCACAGCCATTTATTTTCATTCTAAAATAAGAAAATGATAATCTATTATTATTATTATTATGATTATTGGTTTTCGTTATGGAGAAAAATCTATGTGGGTTGAAACGCTGCGCGCGTTTATAGACCGACGTTTATAGACCGATGTTTGATTTTCGTTTAAAATTAGACCGACAACATTTAAAATAGAAACAAATAAACACATATATTGGCGGATATAATTTAATGAACGGAATTGAGTCAATTAAATAATGAAGTTGGATTAACATGAATTCAAATTGCAAGTAATTTTAAAGTCTGTTATCGAACTTAAATCGTTTAATAATGATATATCTTAATGATGTATGTTTAATAATGATGTATCTTTCAACCTTTCAGAGTGATACTTATGTTGAATTGAAAAACCTCTAGCCGCAAGTTTAACATAAAAAGACCCTGATCTAAATCCCTATGATTTTTTTTTTGGTGGGCCATATGAAGCAAATAATTTATGCCATTTCCATAAACACATTAAGGCCATAGTTTACAATCGTAGGATTAGTTTACAATCGTAGGATAAGCATTATTCTTACAATAATGTGACGTAGGTATGGAGGAATATTCGGCGAACAGGTATTTCGTCCTTATTCCACTCATCGCGACATGCTAACGCTAACACTTCTTCGCCGTGCTCGCATGTGTCTCGCTAATGATGGACGTCACATCGAACACTTGTTCAAACATTTTTAAATCACTGTGTGAACGCTTGTTTGAGCTTATCCCCACAGATAATATTCGGTAGGTACTACTGTATAGGTGTGGTGCAGAGTAGATATGTAATAAATAGAAAGCCAGAAACCAAAGTTTTAATTAAATTGATTGACTTGCATTGCACTTTACTCTGTTAATCGTCTGTCAGTACGAATCAATCGCGTGCGTACTTTCTAAGCAAGCAGTATTTCTGAAACTATAACAATTGATAGGTACAGATTTAGAACAACGCGTAACAGTCACGTCTGAAGTACATGTGAGTTTGTCCTGCTCTTACTTAAACTTACCTACTTTTGTAACTGTCGCGGTTGGTAGGATGATAACGACACCTATATCCGTTTATTTAGAGCTGCGTTTATTGTATATGCAGGAATTTTGATCACCTGTTTCGGGCGTGATCGTTCGAAAGGTTGAAATCTTGCTTCTGTCCTCATTCAAGTAAATACCAATTTATTTTCGCCGAAAGCGCGCGACGCGCTTACTTTTGCCAGCCTTTTATTATACAAGTTAAAATTTCGTATGCGTAATTATGATTCGAAAGTTCATTACTGCAAGCTGTAAGGAAATGCGACAGTTGTAAAGTAACAGTTTTTTATTGTCGTTGTAATTGTGGTCGAAATGTACAAAGCCTGCCACACACACAGCGATTTAATGCTCAATCTAGAATTCATAAATCATAAGACACGTGATTGTTACGTGTATGTGAACATCGTTAGTAAGGTTCCAAATAGAAATTATCGATATGCTGTTTATTTTTGATAGCGAAAGATTTGTCTAAATAATTCCGCAGGGCAGAAATCATTGAGGATGATCTTTAAGACTGATCAGTTACTTCAGTAAAGTTTTATCCAAAACTGACAGGAGTCATAACTAGAAAGAAGCTTCATGCAAAAAACCATCTACAACATTTTCATAAGTACGAGTCCTGTTGACTAACTAAACTATCCTTATGGCTCGTAAGCGTAAGTTGCCCTTAGACCGAAGTATTAAGTTGTTAAACCCGACAGAGATGCAAAATGTTAGTTGAAATTTCATTAACAGGGCTTTCTGGTTGGTGAAACCACGCCTGCAAGTCAAGAAATGAAATTACCTTTAAAAATTCAACCCCGAAGCTATAAAATGCAACCACACCCAAAGAATCACTTGAAACACCACCATCGTACGTCCTTTTGATCAACTAAGTGTAAGTTTCCCTTAGGTATTGGAGTATCAAGTTGTTAGCTCTTAAAGGGGAGCAAAATTTACTTGATTACTCCATCGACGGACGCCTTGTGATTGGTGAAACAACCTCTGGAGGTTAAAAAGTTTCGAAACTCAACCCTGAAGCTAAAAAACCAACAAGAGTCGGGAGTTTCACTCGAAACTCCTCCGGTGTGTCCTCTTCATTGACTAATCTGCCTTTATGACTTCTCGGTGTAAGTTTCTCTCAGGCATCGCAGTATCAAGTTGTTAAATCAAATTAAGATGCAAAATGTTACTAGATACCCCTTCAACGGGCGTCTTGTAAGACCCTTAGTGGTCAACATTTGAAATTGTCTTTCGAAACTCAACCCTGAAGCTGAGAAACCCCACAAAGGTCCAGAGTTTCACTTGAAACTCCACCAGGACTAAGGTCCTTTTGATCGACTAAAGTACCCTTACGACTCCTAGGTGAAAGTATCCTTTAGATATAGGAGTATCAAGTTGTTAAACCTAACTGAGATGCAAATTGTTACTTGATACGCCTTCAACAGGCGGTTTGTGATTGGTGAAACTACCCTTGGAGGTCACCAATTAAAATTACCTTCGAAAACCATCTCTGAAGTCCAGAGTTTCACTCGAAACTCCACCAGTGTACATCCTTTTGATTAACTATACTACCCTCATGGCTCGTAGGGGTAAATTTTCCAAAGACATCGGAGTATCAAGTTGTTAGACCTAATTGGGATGCAAAATATTACTCAGTACTCCACCTTGTGAGACCCTTACGGGTGAAAATTTAAAATTACCTTTCGGAATCCAATCAGGGAGCTGAGAAACCCACAAGGATCCAGATTGTCACCTGAAACTCCACCAGTTTACATCCTATTGATCGACTAAACTACTCTTACGACTTGTACGCGTAAATTTACCAAAGACATTGAGTATAAACTTGATACCCCATCAAGAGGAGTCTTGCAGGTCAACATGAGAAATTATATTTCGAAATTCAACCCTGAAACTAAGAGTTTCACCTGAAACTCCACCAGTATACATCCTTTTGATCGACTACAGTACCCTTGTGACTCCTAGGTGTAAGTTTCCCTTAAATATGGGAGTATCAAGTTGTTAAACCTAACTGAGATGCAAAGTGTCACTTGAAACTCCTTCTACAGGCGTTTTGCGATTGATGAAACTACCCTTGGAGGACACCAGTTAAAACTATCTTCGAAAGCCACGTCTGAAGTCCACAGGGATCCAGAGTTTCATTCGAAACTCTACCAGTATACGTCCTTTTGGTCAACTAAACTATCCTTATGACTTCTAGGTGTAAGTATCCTTTAAATATAGGAGTATCAGGTTGTTAAACCTAACTGAGACGCAAAGTGTCATTTGAAAGTTCTTTAACGGGCGTTTTGTGATTGGTGAAACTACCCTCGGAGGTCACCAATTAAAATGGTAGCGATCAGACCACGCAGCCTTGAAGTGGTCGTTTCAATTCAAAAATATAGAAGAAAATTACAGAATTACGATTTCACAATAATTGAACATCGCCCAGGTTGTGTTCACATCACATGTCAACGGAGATGCATTCTCTGGAAGACCGTGGTCTTGAAGGTTGTCGCCACTGCTTCAAAGTGGAAGGCAAATAAGGTGTGAGCAAAATGGCAACTAAGGCAAGAAAAACGCCAAACGAAAGACATAGCGAATATGATCTCCAACTTGGGCTGAAATATCAGACAAAAGCCTAATCTTCAAAAGCTATTGGGTACAATGGGATTCTTTAAAGTTAGACACCGGATTTCTTAAAAGAGAATGGGAGTCGCCTGTTGAGAGTGAAATTAAAGAGCAGTTAGCCCTCCCTTCCTTCGTGGAAGTGCTGGGAATTTGCCTTCGTTATCGAATGTTATCCAGAGCTTTTTGTAGTTTATCACATGCATATATCTTTATGCACTTTACTTGCACTTTTGACCAATAAGTTGCTTTTATTATGAACGTATGTATAAAGAAGAAAATTATTCTTGGAGAGAGAAATGGGAAATGAGAAATGAGCTGTAAATGATTTTCAATATTTATGAAGCATACATTTAATTCTCCTGTAAATGTCATCAAGGCATTAAATGAAAGGGACTTAATAGTTTAAGCATTCCAAATTGATCCTGCGTCTCTAAGAACGTCTGATATTCAATTTTTTTAATTTTTCGTGCTGAAATCACGTAGGCATCCATCGTCTTGGACGTAATGTTTGATTCGTGTTGTAAATTACGGTGAACATTGTATACGCAAGAAATTATCGTAATTTCCTTAATTTAATGTAGCCTTAACGTATGCCTTGATCTAGTCGTGACTTAGCGCTTCGGTGTTAGTTATTCAGGCCTAAGACATGTTTGTATTTCACTTAGGATCCGGGTGTTAATAAAAAAATCCCATGCGCGCCATCAAAGTATTCAAACACCTCGTACGATTATTGGTTATTATGAATAAGATGTGATCTAATGGGTTGAATATGCGCGCTTTTGTAATTTTGGCCTTTCCTTTCTGTTTCAGCTGATAGCATGAAAATGACTATGTGCACGGCACCAACCATGGTTCCGCGCACACAGCAGCGAAGACCCGGACGACCACCCAGCGGCAAAAGATTGGCGATGGCCAGAACCTTTTCCGGTAAGGTCAGAAGTACTGCAAGAAGGAGTCTTGACCCATGCGATAATTCGAATGATAGTGGTTTAGGGTAAGTCTGTAACAAAAAAAGGAATGCAATTGAGAAGACCACATTTTTTAAAACTAAAAGACATTATATTAAAAAAAAAATATGTATATTAAATATGGCATACTCAAAATTGAAAGTAGACTGAAACGATTGAAAGAATTCAAAATAATCAAGAAAAGGACTGCGCATAAATGTTGTTGACTTTATGAATCCATTGACCATATTACGTACCATAGATATTATTTCAAGTAATTCTGCTTGTGAAATGGGTACAAGCAGCCCATATCACTATAATTTGAAGTTTCATTAAAATAATTACGTTTGTCAGTTCAGCATGCTACAGGGTGTACTGTAACTTAAGCAAATTACAAGAGATTCACAATGTTCCAGCGCAGAACTGACAAGTTGACGAAAACTCCCCTTGTCTCAATATCTCTGGATTCTTTTTATATTCACTATTGAGCCTATACGAGCTGCGTTCGTTTATTGAACTCCGTTCACTCTGTTTACTCTTTTCGGGCTTTTATCTCGTTCTTACTTGTATTAAAACTTATTCGCTTTCACTCTTTGGAGTGCGAGAAGAGTAAATAGAGTGAACGGAGTTGAATAAACGAACGAATATTGCTAAACGATAAAAAGGTGTCTTTTATAATCACAAATAGACTCCAAAATGCGACAGAAACTTCTGGCAATGTACAGACTATTCCAGAGCAGCTATGCAGGTATATAACATCATAACATTATACAGGGTAAACCGAAACTATCTTCTGATACTATTGGGATTAATAATACAACAAGAAGAAGGTCACCTTGTCCATAATTTTGTAGATACTCTCCATTTACACACACAATAACAAGACGGAAAAAAGTACTACCTCTTTAAATGTAGCAAAGTGACGTTTGATTGTCAGGATAGAAACGAAACTCTTATTTTTGAAGCACACTTACTCGGATATGCAACAATTGTTAAATAATCTGAAAACCATTAACCATTAGCTGAAATGTATAAAAATACTGATAGCCTCCTCCGCTAAACTACCCCTTAAACAGAGAAGGTGGTTTGCGTCACTGTTAAACCGTTCAAGGCATTCACTCTCACTATTAATTCAATCACTGTCTGATGATTTAGATTTATTTCATTTTTCGATTAGTGTCAGTACGATGAGTCACGACAGTTTCCGCTGAATGCGTGATGACTGACTTGATCACTTTATCCTTATGGCTTGATTGATCTTTTACAAACATTACATCACTATCTTTGATCTTACATTTTTCAAAAAGTTCAGTTCGTGATAGTTCACTTACTTTTTGATCGATATTTGATTTTACTTGTCACTGTACTGTCATTACTTGATTGTCACTGTTACTTTTCGTCCAGTATTTGATCGTTCACTTACGTTTGATCGTATATGTCACTGAAGTGTCATTATTTGAATGTCACTGTTACTTTTCGTCCAGTACTTGATCGTTATCAAGAACTGATCGTTCACTTACTTTTTGATCACTATTTGATCTTACTTGTTACTGTAATGTCATTATTTGATTATCACTGTTACTTTTCGCCCAGTATTTGATCGTTCATATTGTTTTCTGCTCACTATCCGATGTGTACTTCGTTTTTTGATGGTTTATTTGATGAAACTTAATTTTCCGCTCAGTATTTGATTGTTGATGTCAATTTCCAATCAGTATTTCATGATTCTCTCACGCTCTGATAATTTACTTTACTTTTTAATCAATATTTGATGACACGTCACGTATTTTGATCATCATTCACGTATTACTGATTCACTCTGCATTTAGATCACTGTCTGATACTTATATCACTTTACAGTTCACAGTTCACTTTCCTTTCTTGTTTTCTTCATGCATTCCGTTGAATATCTCAACGGCACATAAAAAAGTAAAATAAAGTGTTATTATTAATCTTTGGAAAAAAAAGTTATATACAAAATGTGGCCCATTGTTTATATCAACTGAACATTACAAAAAGATGGCACACTATGTACAATACTACATGCAACAACTTGATTTCAGGAACACCCTCTAGAACAAAAGAGTCAAGTCATATTATTTATCCATAAGTATACCTTTATTTAATTCGCATTTTAAGGGTTAAAAAACTTGCAAAATAAATTTAACGTATCCAGTTATCTTTTAGATAATAGCCAAAGAATATTCCTTCTTTATTCAAGTGAATAAATCCGAGGAATTAGATCTATCGTAAATTTGTTCTTCATTGTATTGCAGTCCGAAAAAAGTGAGCAAACAAATAAGTACACTTACACAATGATCTTTACTTATTACGTTTTATCTAAGTTTGAATAAGATTTAATGCCTTGTTCTCATTCGCAACTATTTTTACAGCCTGAGGCCAAAGTTGAAGTAGGCGCTTCATAAGTCAGGCGATAATATTTATAGGGATGTTTGTTCTGACGACGCGACGTAAGACACGAGCATATACACAAAGTTTTACACATTTCTATATAGTACTCTTTTACACATCGAGAAAATATGGCAATTTTTCTCTTCCTGAATCTTCCACTTTTTCTTTTCCTTGACGATTTTTCCCTGATGGTTTTCTTTATCTCGTCTGTTCTTGGAATTTATTCATTTTTTTATATCCACTGCTTTGTTTTATTTATTCCTGTTCTCTTCACATTCTTATTATTTCTGCATTACTTATTGTGTTTCATTCGTTTCATTGCTTAATGAAATTTATCCTTACACATTGGAGCTTTTACTGCTCTAATTTATTTTGATCATTTTTTTTATTCTAGCCCCAAAATACCTTTTGATTTTATTTGTCTGATCTCTCTGGAAAACTCATTCGAACTTTTTCCTTTTCGCTCTTTTTTGTGCGTGTTTTACTGTTTTCTTTTCGTTTCGTATTCCCATCTTGTGACGCTCCAGTTTGCACGTTTTTTTTTGGTGCCTATTTATCAGTAGATAAAACTGATTCAATAGACTGTACATTTCGGCTTGATTACTCGTTGTTCTTATCTGATGAATATTATCTGCAGAAGCGATGATAAAGTCATATCTTATTTGAGGCTTTTTATTTTGTTGTCTTATCTAAACAATTGATTAATTACTTAAATTTTTGCATTTATTCTGTTTTTCTTTAAATTTGTAGCACTAATCTACATATTACACATAACATGTATTCGTTTAATAATTCGGTAGCATTTCCTGTGGAAATATTTTGTTGTGGAACACGTATGTCGTCGTATGTGTGAACATAACCTGACTTTTACATGAGGTTAAAATAAGATGAGAATATTCTGAATGCGCACTCAGTGCACCAGTCGAATGCACTATTAGCGTCGAAAATATACAGTTTCCTGTAATTGTTCTTTCTCAAAATGGTATTTCGGCAAATTGGTGTTTAAATACGACTACACAGGCCACATTCAAAAACTTTGGAAGTTTTCAAATTTGACAAGCTGAAAACTTTTGTGAAATCATTAAAAATATCTTTTATAAATGAAGAAATGAGAAAGAACAATTACAGAAAACTGTAACTGTCTACTACTTTGTGTTTTCTATTGTGTAAGCATGCGAAGTTAGGGGAGCTTCCAAACTTCCAGTATCATTTAGCATCTCGTAATTTGAAGACTTACCAAAATATAATAAATATATTCCCGTAGCATTGGCTACCGTAAAGGCATGTCGTAGCCGCGAACAGAATTGTCACTAATGTCATTCGTCCTGTCAACTGTCAAGTAAGTGTTTTCGTGTTTATTTGCGTTGCTTGTTGGTTTTATACAAAAATAAGTTTTTTTTTTCAGAACTCATTTACTTTACATTTATTGCATTACAAAATGCTCTATTACGAGATTGTTTTTCTATTAATCTTATATAATAAATTATTTAATTTGTGAGTGAGTAGTAATTGTTATTTTATGATTTATGTCATGCTGACATGTAATGAAACGGGATGGAGATATTCTGAGTGCGCACTCAGTGCACAATTTAGTACCAGTCGAATGCACTATAAATAAAACAAAAGACGATCGAGAAATAAAGAAAATTTATAAAATTAGAAAATTCTTAGTGAATAAAAAAACTTTATAAAATTAAGATTTGACATTTGTGCAATTTTTGACGTAAAATAAAACGATTGACAAAATTTATAAAATTATTATTATTATAAAATTTTAAAAAATTTTCAATAGAAAAAATCTCATTGAATAAAATTAGAAAAAAATAAAAATAAAAAAAATCTCATTAAATAAAATTACAAAAAAATAAAAATTAAAAAATTCCCATTAAATAAAGCAGCGATTCTCAACCTTCTTAGCTCCACGAACTCCCAAATAGTAAATATAAATAAAATTAATATTTCGCGACCTCCCTCCTATAATTTTATTGCAAGTAAAATGTTTGTAATAAATAATTTTTGTCATAAAATGATTTCATTATTGTTTAGGCTATTTTCGCGATCTCCCTTTAATATCACCGCGACCCCCAGGTTGAGAAACGATGAAATAAACAATACTTTCTACTTTCTATAAAATTACAAAAAATTATAAAAATTACAAAAAATCATAAAAGTTTAAAAAAATTATAAAAATTTAATTTTCTTTATTACATAAAAACTTTCTAAAATTAATATTTGACATTTGTGCAATTTCTGACGTAAAATAAAACGGCAAATTAGATTGGAGATTTCGGTAAAAGGGCACTTTCCGGGGTCGAAAAAGACGATCGACAAATTTGTAAAATTAAAAAAATATATACATACATACATATATAAAAAAATCTCATTGAATAAAATTAGAAAAAAATAAAAATAAAAAAAATCTCATTAAATAAAATTACAAAAAAAAAATTAAGAAATTCCCATTAAATAAACTACTTTCTATAAAATTACAAAAATTTAAAAAATTTAAAAAAATTCTCATTAAACAAACAAAACTTTCTAAAATTAAGATATGAACTTTAGGGAGTTTTTGGCGTAAAATAAAACGAGACGATCGACAAATTTGTAAAATTAAAAAAATATATACATACGTATATAAAAGTCTCATTGAATAAATTAGAAAAAAATAAAAATAAAAAAAAATCATTAAATAAAATTACAAAAAAATAAAAATTAAGAAATTCCCATTAAATAAACTACTTTCTATAAAATTACAAAAATTACAAAAATTCTCATTAAATAAACAAAACTTTCTAAAATTAAGATATGAGCTTTTGGGAGTTTTTAGCGTAAAATAAAACAAAAGACGATCGACGAATTTATAAAATAAAAAAAAATCTCTGAATAAAATTAGAAAAAAATTACAAAAATTAAAAAAAACTCTAGCATTTTATAAAAAAAGTGATATTTAATGTTTATTACAAATACACTCGTAATAAAGGAGTAGATATGTATATTAGTTTATTTTTAAGTAAAATTACAAAAAAATATAAAAATTAAAAAGTTCTCATTAAATAAACAACTTTCTAAAATTAAGGTGCAATTGTGCAATTTTTGACGAAAAATAAAACCATCGACAAATTTATAAGATTAAAAAAAATATGTAAATATTAAAAAAAAATCTCATTGAATAAAATTACAATAAAGTAAAAATTAAAAATTCTTATTAAACAAAACTTTCTAAAATTAAGATTTGAAATTTGTGCAATTTTTGACGTAAAATAAAACAAAAGACGTTTTAGAAATAAAGAAACTTGATAAAATTACAAAAGAACAAAAATTTTAAAAAAAAGTTGAGTTCAAAATTGGTAGATCTGTCGAATTATCAGTAGAGTTGGCAGCACTGATAAGTTGTTTACAAAAGAAAAGTTGTTTACAAAAGAAAAAGTAAATGTGTAGTAAATACTAAAAATCTAAATATACGTAATTATTAATTTAATTATTATAAATATTTCCTTACAAGAGTCTCTTTAAAACAATTCTAAGCTCAAACTGACATAAATTGAGAAGGTTTACAATCATGTTTTTGCACGACTGAATTTTTGTCAGGTGGGAGTGGAGCAACATGCGCAGATATGTAGAGGAACATCCGGTGGCATTTAGCATCTCGTTCAAAATTCAGCAATGTTGCCAAAAATGCCATACAAAGTTTCTCAAAATAATAACGAAAGTTCCATCATTTATTCAAGAAAATAAACTTATTTCAAGTGATATCAAACTTCCTAATAATAGCATACTTAATAGAATGGTCGAAATTGTTTAAATAATTCCTTGCTTTTAATTAATTGGACTACATTTGTTTTATAATGCATGCAATGAGCGCAGTTTTTTTGTATCTGAACAATCTTTTATACAGGGTGTATCACTTAAGACAGTTTCTTTCATACCTTTCTAGTTATACATTTTATTTAAAAAAAAATATTTCAAATGTTATTTATTGTTACTTGAAAACTGCTAACTGTTATTTATGAACTGCTTCGACGATCGACAGACTTTATATGCCAGTTGGTCAGGCAACCATACTTATACATTTAGACCGTAAAGTGAGTGTTAGTATAAAAAGAGTTCCTTGAGAGACTTACCCTATACAATGCAGTCTCTTCTAAAATTAAAAAAAAATATCTGTACATTGATAAGTAACGCAGACCCTTAACTATTACTTACATGCTGGAATCAATAATTAATCGTGGATGTCGATACATTTTGAGAAATAAATTCGAAAAACTTAAGTAATGATTTTATTTATAGTTTCGATCAACACATGGATCCGCACAACGCGAACATAATAGGCCGCTTGAACTGGACGGATGAAAGAGCGGAGCCGAAAAGACCTAGGATAGACGTTAAGCTAGAGAACGACGAGATAAACGATAGCTACACTTTTCCAGAGAATCTAAATAGTTGCAAAGATAACACCTCGTAAGTGTAACAGCTCCCCGGTGTAATAACGGAAGTACAAACTTGTTTTTCTAGGCTGATCAGGACGGCTCCTTCCAGTTCAGTCCCTGCCCTCAACATATCCACGAGCCAAAGCAGCTCAACGGGCAAGGCAGTACCACGTTGTGTTCCTCTTATTAATCGGAGTCCACCTTCATCTCCAGTCACACTGACCACACAATTATCAAATACATCTAGATATGGTGAGTAAAATATTTCTACAAAATATGCAAAGTGTACACTTAGAATCTCAAGTAATGTCCATGTTAAATTCCAAAGAACTTTTAGATTCGTCTTTTAGTTTTGGAAAATTTGTTTTTTTAGCTGATGTATCGCTGAGCATTGTGTGTCAGCCGGAACAGCAACACAGAGCCCGATACCAAACCGAGGGCAGTCGAGGTGCTGTTAAAGATCGCAGCGGAAATGGTTTTCCGGTTGTACAGCTAAGCGGATACAACAAACCTGCTACTCTTCAGGTACTTTCCCCCCATGGAAGAGTGTGCGTCCTATTAAATTACAACTGATTATTTCTTTAGGTTTTTATTGGAACAGACATGGGTAAGGTGACGCCTCACATGTTCTACCAGGCATGTAGGGTGAGCGGTAAGAATTCCACGCCTTGCATCGAGAAGAAAATCGACGGAACAATCGTCATAGAACTCCTCATGGATCCGTCGAAAGAGATGGTGGCCACTTGCGATTGCGTTGGAATACTGAAGGAGAGGAACGTCGACGTGGAACACAGATTTCCAGAGCAGCAGGGCTCTCGCAGCAAGAAAAAGTCGACGAGGTGTCGCATGGTGTTCAGGGCCACCATAATGCACGATGATGGCATACAAGAGACGCTGCAAGTTTGCTCTCAGCCTATAGTATGCAGTAAGTAGTCAATTTGGTTGGCGTCGCTTCGTGGGGCTCAGCTAGGTTTTTTTTCTTTACTTTTAGCTCAGCCTCCTGGCATTCCAGAAATTTGCAAAAAGTCACTGACGTCGTGCCCGGCCACCGGGGGCCTGGAATTATTTGTGCTCGGAAAGAATTTTCTTAAGGATACGACTGTTTATTTCCAACAAATAGACGAAGATAATCACGCCCGTTGGGAACAAACAGTTGTGCCCGATAAGGAATTTTTGCAACAGGTAATAACGTCGAGGCTAAAATTTTCACAATGACTGAATTGAATCCTTTGCAGACACATTTTGTTTGCGTCATACCACCGTACGTGCGTCCCAATATAACCGAACCGGTTACAGTACGGTTGTATGTGGTGTCTAGTGGCAAAACTAGCGAAGCTCAGCAGTTTGTATATACACCCGTTAATGGGGCAATTCCGAGTGGTAAGCTCGCGTTAATTCTCTTTCGACATATTTTACATTAAGGTTAACGTATTTCTGTTGTTACTTTGAGAAAGTTTGTCGCAGGGGATTCCCTAAGAACGTAAACGTAAAACGAGATTGTCAAAGTAATAAATGGAAACAAATACGTTAGCTTTATTTCGCTTTGCATGCCCAGCATGAACCTAACGTTGTGAATGAGAAGTACGTAAATATTACAACAATATCGTAGTTATGAATTCGCTTTGAGAGCCCCCCCCCACGATATTTTTGTAATTTTTTTGTCGAATGTTGTTGAAAAGTGTTGCGTTTATAATGATGATCCGTTTCAAACAACAGTTTTTCAACGACTTCGTCTTATTGTAATAACTTAGTGGCAAATGTATACTAAGGCTTGAATTGGTGTGTCAGCGAGTGAATGACATTTGTTTTGAACGATGCGTGCTTGATAGAGCTTGACTGTGACAAAAGCGTGCGTAAGTGAAGGTAGATGCAAGATGTAGTATATCGTTTGCCCCAACGTGTCTAAGAAATTCCATTTGTTTTCTCTTTTTTTTTGATTTGCTATTAATAACGCCCCCGAGTGGTGTAATCGAAGGGAAAAATGGAATTTCTTTCTTGTTTTTGAATAGCTTTGGAAAAAGTACAGTTTGATTTTGTATTTTTTTGTGTTTTTCTGTAGGTTTCTTCAGATTTGCATCATAAATTGAAGTACATACAGTTCTGTGTTGTTTTAATATTCTCTATAATAATTATTGTAAATTTTGTCAGTTTTAATCTTTGTAATTAAAAAAATTTATTGTATGTTCATTAGAAACAAGCAAAAAAAAAATTATACATTGTTACGCTATGTCAAACCAAAGCTACATTTAAAATTATGCTGATGTACTTGTAAAATTTTTTGATGGCCCACCCAATCTGTTGTGTCATAAAATTATACGTACGTAGTAAGTTTTGGGTGTGTCAAGAAATTTTACAAAATGTGTAGTCGAGTCTTTGGACTCTACTTTTTTACAATGTATGAGATTCAAAGTATTATGAATTTTTTTCAATTGCGTTTGCTTTTCCACTTTGTCTCATACAGCATACAGGCTCTGTATACGCAGAGGTGCTGCCTGCCGCCGCCTTCTCTCAGCCTGCGGGGCCTAACCTACGTCAACGGCCGCGTCATTCAGGTTCTCTTGCATCACGGGTACTTAAAAAACACATCATACTTGAAAACCCATTTACACACACACACTACACACATACACAAACACACACAAACAACTCGCTTATAGAACGCATAACAACCAACAGTCAGAAAGTAAATCTTAATTTTATTTGTACCCTGTATATTAACTAACAGTTTTCAAAATTTTCATAATTACATAATTCATTAAAATAAAAAAAAAAGTTACTAAGGCCCAGCTTCATTTTAAGCCAAAGCTTAAACCCTTAACAACAATTGTTGAAGTAATAGTTGTCATGGCTTAAATTTAAGCTGGGATTGTAAAGGCCCAGTTGCTTAACTTTAAGCTAAAGCTTAAACCTTTGGCAATGATTATTTGAACAATTGTAGTTAAGGGTTTAAGCTTTGGTTTAAAGTTAAGCTGGAATTGTACAACCTAGCCATACATATAAATGCTTATAAGAAAGAACTAGATTGTAACTCGAGGTTTATTGTTAAATGTAGAATTTCAACGTATCTTTGTGTAAGAATTATTTAATTTTTAAGCAAGATAAAATAGACATACACACACTCTCACCTCACACTTCAAAGATACAATAATTGTTTTATTGACGTTCAGTTCTACACCCAAAAGTGTTTAAGCTTTATAATAAAATTGGAACATGTGTACACTGACGCATACATAAAAGCACGCAAGACACTTATCTCTCTATCTCACACTTGAAAAGCGTGCATACTCATACATTAATACTTTTATGATTAAGTATAATTTTACAGTACGATTTTATTTTTAATTAAACTGATATACATTTGTTGTTCTTTTGCACCGCCATTTTCCAGTTATTGCAAAAGTCCGAAGTCAAGTCTGTCGAATCGAGAAACCATACTAAAAATTAACACCGACGCACGAATTTTTAGCTAAGCCGGAGTACTGTACCAGCCGAATATTTGTTTTTCTTACAGGCATACAGTCGCTGAATACGGTCCCTGAACCGACCTGCAATGTTCGCGCACTGTGTGGCTGAGATGTTTGAACACGACGTGGATGGCCTAGGTTATTACTTCCATTGACCGATCTCCTCAAAGTTTACTCCCAGTTTTAAGAATCCTCTCTACAGATGCGCTATGGAACTGACACTTCATCTTATACCTTGCTTTTATTATTTATGTTTGCATTAACCAAAATATTTTGTTCTAATTTCATTACCATATCTTTATGTACTCATTTTGTTAAGATAATGTTCATGTTGTCATGGTGTTTACTGGCCGAACACACACCTAACTCTAACAGGAAAACGGTCTAGCAGATAATTGCGTCTGTACGTTTCTTAATACCCCCCCAATTAATTAATGCTTTCGCTGCTTAGGTTACGTATCGCATGATTAACATTACTGCTAGACTGTTTATCTTGATGTTCGAGTTGCTGAGACTTGGTTCGCTCTACTAGTGCTTGGGTGTCTTATTGTATTTTTCATTCTCTGTGCGCTTGTGTACATTTATTCGCAACTTAAGTAAGGATTCCTGAAATATTACGTTAACTAATGCACTTTCTCTGCAAGTCTCTGCAATTTGATTACGTTGGAGAAATTCCTCTCTGTCTTCACATCTGAAAATTATTTCAGGCTATCCTACGATACTCTCAAAATTCAACTGCGTTTTTTGACATAAATTATATGGTGGTGGAATTGTTGTAATGCCAAAACGTTGATTTATTCGGCGTTCGAATCGAAACAATTGGTAGTAGAGAGGTTTCTTACTTCTTAAATGTATTTTATCCGTTTTATTATTTAGCCTGAAGTATTTGTATCGATCATTTTATACTTATCATAAATCCTGAAAATCCTTTTGATAGGGTCAAAACTTAGCTGTGTGCTTGTCGAGCGTGGATGGTATGAATACTGCGAACGTTTGCTATCATATCTGAGTGAATAAGTGGGGCGTTAACGTTGCAGGTCATGTCTATCAAGCCAGTGCACTCATACTTAACTGTTAATGTAATGTGTAATACGTTTTGAGAAAGTCAAGTCAATCGAAAGCATGGCTTGAGTGGCAAGTCCCCCCCCTTTTCTTACAGTGGTTTCTCGGCAGCTATAAGTTATTAAGCAAAATGTGTAATGAAAGTCGAAATCTAATATGTGTTTATGTGTCTTGCAGTTCGCGCAGAACAACCTCAAGCTTCTTCCCCCTTCCTAAACAAGATAACATGGCCTTCGCTCAGTAAGCAAGAGCAGCAAGACATCGGGATGATGCCCCCACCCGGAACCAGCCTCGTCCCTCTGTCACAAAGGCGCTCTTCGACGAGCATGGCGTCGTCTGAAGCCACCTCGCCTCCACTTCGCGCCCTCAAGCAAGAAATGATGGACGAAAGCAGCCAAAATTCTGTTCTCGATCCGTCCGAGCTCAGATCACCCACTCGCTACAGACATATTTCAGAGAGTTCGCTGGATGTTCACCCGGGGGAATCGAACATGTCCTTGATCAATGATAATTCCATGGACATGATCCGTCACGGTTCTATGATCCAAGAGAATTCGAACCTGAGCCTGGTGAACGAGAACAGTGTCGAGATGATGGTGCGTCGTAATTCCATGAGCCGTTCGATTCCGGTGTGCGAGAGTTCCTTAGACGTGAACGTTTCTAATTCTAACATGTCGCTTACGGAAGATTCCTCCTGTAGCACCATACATCATCACCCCAGCATGGACAGGCGTATGTTCTCGCAAGCCGGTTTGTTAACCACCGTCCTGTCTAATTCTGATCTATCGAATGCATCCAATGAAGAACTCAAGGTGATGGACTTGCGCATGAAAATGCCAATGGCGACAGTCGCTGATTTGGCAAGCACCACGGCCCCATCGATGGCCACTCTGCAAAGCTTCGGCGTCACCGAAGCCTGTGCCTCCCCCTTACCAACGCAGACCGCGCAGAGCATAGAGAATTACTTGACGACGTTAGAGGAGAGCAAACAAATGTTGAGAAACAGAAACGGCCTTATCTTAGCGGGGGACTCAGAAATGAAAGGTGATGTTAAATCAAACCATGTTGCGAATAATGCCGAACAAAATTCTGTTTATGCCCCGAAGGTCATGACAGCGCAATCTATGTCCCCCAACATGTTAAACACTGCGACACTGGTGAACGGCACTCAGGTGGGAATGCAGCCGACTTTCATGTCCCCCCAAAGATCATTGTTAACGACAAGCGCACACCAGTCAGAAGTCTTAAATATCGTTGCAAAGAGCGAAGCGGCAGCCATCGGTGAACAACTTGCCGAGCAAGGCATCATCACCACAAGTGTCAATACCATGGTGGAGAATGCTGTTTTATCCAATAGTATAATGAATCAAAAACTGGATGCTCTAGTGAACTGTGCCGCTGAAACACATATCAATAACGCACCAAAAAATAGGACCAGCCCCCAGGCGAATATTATGATGAGTCAAGATGTTCTGATGAATTCCCAAAATTCTCTCATCGTGCCTGCCAATTTACTCCAAACCGCTACCATCAACAACGCTCAGGCGTCCCCCAATATTTCCCCCGAAGTCATCTTAAACTCACAAATTTCCCCGAGCTTAATGTGCCGTAACACCACCGGCTTATCACAAGAATCTTTGTTGGCTGCCGGAAACCTAAATAACATCTGCCATACTAATCCTAACTCGGTAGAAAATCACCTTATGCAGCAGTCGATGAACACACAGTTATTAACTCAGCAACCCCAGCCGTCTCCACATCTATCTCCAGTCAGCCAACAATCTCCACGCCTATCACCCGGCTCACATTTGTCATCGGAGTCTTTAAGCACTCTGACCATACAGCCTCAACTGCGAAGTTCCTTGAACAACATGGGCGTAACCGATCCGGAGAAAGCGATCCTGCTCAACGCTGCCGCAGATCTAATCGAAACGCAGAAAAGAATCAGCGAACTCAACACGAAAACGCTCGAACAGAAACAGATAGAACAACAGATCATAAATAACATTCTGACGACGCAAAGCAATGCCGGGGGTTTGCTTGGGCAGCTGTCGAACAACTCCAATGGGAACGGTTTCATTCAATCGCAGTTCACCACCGCCACTAATTCGAATGATTTGCTTTCGTGTAAATCGATCGCTCAGGACAATAAAAGTGAGTATGTTCTGTCCGGCTCTGTGAAGGATATCGTGCATCAAGATAAGAAAAATGATGATCGAATGATCCCTCAGTCGTTCGCAACAATGACTGAGAACGAATTAATCAGCATGATAAACCCTAGTTGTTTCGATCAAGGTAATAATTTTCATTAAACAGAAAGTGTATTCGTAGAATTATGAGTGCATGTTTCTTTTTCTTGTGTCTTAGTCGAGTGCGGCTCGTGCACTCAACTCTCGTATTGTTATTTATTAGAGTTTAGAAACATTGCTTTTGTGTAACTAATTTGGTATGTGTAATCTATGTGTACGTATATTATATTATTGTTTAATATTGCATGGCTTTTATGTTAGAAAACCTATTTCTAATTCATTTATTTTTTTCAGTATAATGATCATTGGTGGAGGTCATCATTTTGAACTGTTCATGTTCCGTACTCATTGCTGTATCAAGTGTTATTCGTTAATTGTTCACGTTCACATTTCGAAAGGCACCTCACAAATATCAATGCTTTATATCATCATCCCCCTCAGAATCATCAATCGCTTAACGGAATAGAGCTATCGCTTCTTATAATGCATATGATATACTACGTGTGCGTCCATCACTGAAACTGAGATGTTTATTAATTTATTGTCGGTCGAATGAAATTTGAAGTTGCTCTTCATCATCTTTACATGTTATTATTATGTATATATCGTGCATATATACTGTAAGTATTAAAAAAAATATGCTTTATGTATAGTGTTATTCTTTTTTTATTTTAATTGTTACCCTGTTTCATAAATTTTAACTTTATGATTGTGTGCAAGTAGCAATGCAATATAGTACGATTTGTTTCTTATTCAGTTTAAGTTCGCTCAAATCTACATGGCTAAGTATTAGATTAAGATACACACTTTAGTATATGCAAGAGTTATTATAACATTTTATTATTGTATTTATTATCAATGTTGGAACTCGCTGGAGATAGCGTTATATGATACGCTTGTTATTTTTATCTTTATCGATTTAATGATCGGTCACAGAATTCGGTTTTTTTTTTCATTCTTGCCTGTGACGGAAGAAAAAATTGATGTTTTCTATGAAAGCTCTAACTCTAAAGCCCCCCATCCCACACACATGTAATATCATAAAATGTTTTAACAACTCGTACAGTCTTTTTTATATTTTGTAATGAATACTCTCCCTAACGTAACAATTTTATTTTTATATAAAAGAAAATATTTTGTATATTACATGTAAAACAGTGTATGGACATAATGATTTACTTACAAAGTGCTAATATAATTGTTAAGAGGTGTATATTATAAATATATAAATATATATTCGCTATTATTGTTTTATTTCCATTGTACTCTCCCCCTTCGTATAAATTTGCAAGCTCACGAAAAGGTCCTTTTTAAAAATTACAAATCCAGATACATCCAAGACAACCGTAAACAAACAAAAGTCATGTCACAATTTGATTTATATTTGAATAATTTTGCAGTAAATTAATTCTCTCAAGAAAAACAATGGCATGGGTAAACGTGGATGAAAATTTAAACAGGAAAGGATACAGCTTGCGCAAATCGGTCTCTACAGTTGGATTCAACAAGGACTTATCAAATTTAAGTCTCCGTGAAGCTCGATCGTTTACGGGCTCGTTGGAAGAATTAAAAAACTCCGCAAAATCACAAAATTATTGCTGCCAGGTAAAAAAAAGGTACTCTAGCATTCGACACACCTTTAACACCCTCCTGTGTAGCACGAGCATAACATTAATTGCCCTGATCGATCGTATGACGGTCAAGATAAAGACGTGTGCGCCGAAAATGGGTATATTACGAAAGAAGTGTCTTCGAATCAGGTCTTTCTGGTGAAAGATGATATGCTCACGTACAGAGGTAAGAGGTATTCGCTCAACGACATCGCCACACGATGGAAAAAGGACTGTCGCATGTGGCTGTGGAAGAATAAAATGAGCAGGAAGAATAAGTCTGTCGGGGAACTGCGCGAGAAAATACAAAATTTAAAGCTTCTCAATAGGACCTCGCCCTTATAATGCAAATTACATTCATTCATTTTATTTGTACATAAATGTTTTGTTATGTACCGACTCTTAGAATTTTATTTAAAATATTTTATGTACAATTTTTTATTAATATAATTGATTCTGAATCTAATCTTGTGCTGACATTTGTTTACCATCACGTTATTAAAACAGTTTTATAGTGCTAGTCTAAAGTTTCTTATTTGGTTCCAAAACTAACAGGGGGGGGGGGGGATGAACTTTAAACTAGCACTGTACTGTACGTACTGGATAAGGATAAATGATTGAGGACAAGTTGAATTTCCCGCGTCTCCATCTAGTGATTTTTATCCTTTGTGTGTGGCCGTCCGGAAAAATTAATTTTTGTTCAGTATCGCCCGTGGAAATTTTGCAGGCGGCTCCAAGAGTTTGTAAAACAAAATGGGGCACATTTGCCTAATGTGCCCGTTAGTAGTTATTGCCGTTTCTTGTATTTATAATAAACAATTTACTTGTCTGTAACGTCTGCACTTGACCAACTTAAGAAAAATATTGAAAGGCGGGAAATTCAACTTGTCTTCAAACATGTACGCTCATACTGTATAAAAGATTAATCAGATACAAAAAACTGTGCTCACTGAATGTATTATGAAACAAATAGAATCCAATTAAAAAGCAAGGAATTATTTACGCATTTCTATAAAAATTCTACGAAATTCTATAACCGTGTGTGGCACATGTGTTTATTAGGTAATGAATGAATTTCGAAGACTTTATTAAACATGCTGTTATTGGAAGGTTTTTATCGTTTTATCACAAAAATTGGTGGTTATTTTCTTGAAAAATTTCTTTAAAACTTTCGTTACTATCTTGAGAAACTTTGTAACTCATTTTTGGCAACATTGCAGAATTTTAAACGAGATGCTAAATGCCACCGAATGTTCCTCTACAGGTGCATTCGACATCACGCTCGGAGCGATCGAGATCTTCCTTTGTCTCACTCTTACATACACTGAAGCTCATTCGCTCTCCCTCACACTTCTGCTCAGAGCGTGCCCCGAGCGTAATGTCGAACGCACCCTACATATCTGCGCATCCACTCCCACCTGACAAAAATTCAGCCGTGCAAAAATATGATTGTAAACCTTTTCAATTTGTGTCAGTTTGAGCTTAGAATTGCTTTAAAGGGACTTTTGTAAGAAAATAATGTTTTTTTTAAATCTGGCGTTGAAGTTGCCCATGTGAAAATTTCGTTGTGAACCATCATATCGTCCATAGGTGAGATAGCTAGAATAGATGCGCCTCTTCCAGCCTTTCTCTGTTATTCATTTCAGCGCCCTCTAACGAGATGAACTAACACTAATATATTAAAGCGGGAAATTTTGAATAACCTCCCCATAGTATAATTAAAATGTTATTTTTATTTTATAAAAAAAGAAATTTGTTAAGCAGAAAAAGGCACTTAACAAATTTCGTTTTATCGTAAAATAAAATGTAACTTCGAAAAAAAATATTAACACAATTATTTCGTTTTATATTTTTTTATTAACTATAAAAAATATGAACAATCCATAATTCCAAACAGTAAACACACACAAAATAAGTAACAAAATGGTATTAATTAATTAATAAAAGGTATCTTATTGAGTACCTAATCTTGTAAGAGTCCTTCGTGATGGCAGATTGAAAAATTTACATAAGAACCTGTATCCAGGCTCAGAAGTTTTATATTATGTCAAGGACATTAGCTTTTCTTCAAGAGAATATCGCCTTCCCTTGGGCTTCGTTGCCCTCCTCAATAACTGCTGCATACAAAAATTAACAGCCTCAGTTCGAAGACCACATTTAGAATTGGAGAACATCTTCCTTGCACATTTCAAACGTCTTCTGAAAGATTTATTGCGGATCTTATACACAGAAGCAAAAACTATGTAGTGTTTAGCTTTCTTGTATAAAGCTTTAGCCTTTGGTGTTAATTCAGCCGAACGTGTGACCCCAAGGGAGTGAAGTAACGACTCTGGTAATTCTGGAAACTTGTAACAATTAATAAATGCACTTTCTGTTTGAGAAATATAGCTTAGTTGGATACAGTTTGTGAGCTAAGCAACATCATTTTAATTCTAAGCAATTTTTTGTTAAAAACTTTTGTTTAAAAAGCTTTCACTACATCAATAAAAACTGTAATGTTTCTTGATTGCCATACTTGAATTTTAAAGATAAAAGTAATTTAAGAATGTGTGAATACACTTACCTCTTGTAGGAGTACAGCATAGCTGATCTGTGGAGGTAGGTTGATATTGTCGAACTTCAGTATGTATTTCAACTGAAAAAACAAAACAAATTGGTTAATACAAATGCAGCGATCACTTTAGGATACATAAATGAACTGAATAAAAGTGGACAAAAATATCAATTAAAAATGAAAGTATTCTTCAAAAAACATCAAAAATTCAAATTTTATATTTGTGGTTTCGGCAAAAATAAATGAATTATAGACTAAATTATTTTATTAGAAATATAAGTATTTTGGACCATTATATAAATAAGACACTAACCTTGTTCTGATGAACATTCAATTGCTGAGATTCTAGAACTAGTAGCAATAGCAACTGGATTAAGAGGAGGTTTATCAACCAGAACCGATGAAGGTAAATTCAATGAAGGTAATGTTGTCTTCTTCAGATATATATTCGTTGATTTGTCTTCAGGACTAAAATGTTTATGACACACCCTATAAGAGTAATAAACATGCTGTGGATCCATGTCACGTAGCTTTGGATTAGCTATCAAAAGAATCCATGAATCATAATGATGCTTATCCTTCTCAGGGTTGGGAAAACGATGCCTCGTTGATATTTTATCCTCGCAGCCAGGCACAGCACAGGTATGGTAAACCATATTTGTACTAGGAAAAAAAATTGTGTAAATAATTTATTCATACTGATTATGAGTAACGTAAAAACATAGCAATAACATTAATTCAGCCTTTTACATAAGATGTTTCTATATGTTACAATCAATCAATCAATAATAGCTTATAGCTTACATGACAATGGATTTATCTAATTTTAGTATTTATTACAGCTGCTCCTAAATGTTAAATTATTCTAAATTGCTCGGACTGTTTATAAACTCACTTGTCGCTACTGGCTGTTGTAACTGAGTTTATAAATTATCCCAGCCATTCACAATAATTTAACATTTAGCGGTAGCTGCAACGACAGCTCAAAGTTTTTAAATCTACCTTGATTCATGGGCTGATTTTAATAAAAACATGTGGCCTAAAATGCTTCGTTTTTCATATCTGCATACATGTAGGTACTCTTTTTTATAATAGGTACTTGTTAGTTTTTAACTTTTCTTGTACTTAACAAGAAAATTTTTCAAAACTAGCACAAGAAACACATGTATAGTTAAGTCTGTTTTGCAGTTGTTTTATAAATTATAATTTGTTACGAAGGACATTTTAGTATATTGCTAAAGCTTAAACTATTTTCATCTAGTTATTAAACAGAAAATAACGAATTACATACCTTAAAAGTACAGTTTTCAATAATCACAATTTATAACAATAAACGAAAAACACGTAAACACAACAGATACCTACAAAAACGATTGCTAGTGATTCACACGCCGCGCCGCGTCGTTGTTCGTTAGGAGCGTGCGTTTGCGCACAAAGAAATAGTACACGTAGTGCCATCTGTTGTGATGTACTAAAATTAAGACTGGAATGCATTCGTGATAACTGCTTTTGTAAGAGAGTGCTCAGACCCTGGAGTGCGTTCGAGAATAACACTTTTCTGTAACTTTTACAAAAGTAGTCGTTCGAGATTATGATTTAGCACATCAAAAGTAGAGCAGTAAAGCGTTCGAAAACTTCAAAAGTGTCGCTTTGAAAGTAACAAAAATCGCCGCACTCCAGACTGCGGTGAAAATCACTTGACATGCGTACTAGATGCGTGCTGGCTTATTGTTATTCTTTTTGCAACTTGTTGCTAGTAAGTACGAAAATCGACGGCAAATTTATTGCTCTTGAGAATTAAATTTTAATTCGCGATGAAAATGGAGACTCGCCGCGACAAAATTTGGAACAACTGGATGTAACGAATTCTGTGCGATCGTATATAGCAATTGTTTTCTTTTATTTTCTCTTTGATAAAAAAACCCTGCTTTAGTTGTTCTGAGTACTTTCATTTAATCAAATATTTCATAACTTACTTTATATCATCTATATTGAAAATAATACGCACTTTTTATTAGTGGAATTAAATGATTACAGTTAGTACACTTAGGAAATAAAAGTACAATACAAAAAAAGTAGAAAACGTTTCTTGCAGCCGCCTATAGTTTGTTATTATAGATTTTGGTTAAAATCGATATAACTGAAACTGCTGACATGTGACATATGCAAACAACAGACGTTCGAAAAGTAAAAGTAACTTTGCCTTACTTTATTACCCCCACCCCCATCTGTAAAATTTACTCTAAAAGTAAAGTTCTCGAACGCGCTCCTGATATCGTCATGACAGTTGTTAATGTGACGTTTGAACTTGCAATTCCTAACCTTACTTTCGAGGTTTCGAACTTCGAAGTGATTTCTACAGGAGCGGCTAAATATCGCAAGAAATACCAGCGTTGCCAGGTTGTATATTTTTAAATATATATGCAACCTACGACACAGATATCTTCTTCTTTATAAAATTTAATTGTAATTCTATTTTCTAGTCAAGACTAATTTTATGTTTCGTTTTATTCTTGTAGAAACAATTTTCTTCACAATTACTTCTGTTGGATTAAAAAAAACGCTGAAACTCATATTGATAATGAAATGTACAGCGTATCCCATTTTCGATGGTATTCCATAGGTATCTTCGTTAATAATGGAAATAGAAAGAAACTGAGCACGCAATATTGTGTCAACTTTTTATGCTAATTTGAATGGCCAACTTAAAAATTTGCTGTTCCTTGCCATTTTCGCGGTACAGTTGAAAAAAAAAATTCATCAAATTTTCAAACGCATATTTTTTTTATTTTTAAAGGTATCGAAAAATGACAAAGGCATTTTTTATTCGACTTTTAACGTAGATCATGATTCTTTAATCAAATCGCAGCAAAAGTTCATAATAACCGAGATATAACTACAACTAATGTTTCGAATACCATCGAAAATGGGACACCCTGTACACATGCGATCAAAATAATAGCAGTAGAACGCCAAGATAGTTAAAAAAATATCTTTCCCTTCGATTATTGAAAAGACTATTACCTTTATATGAGACAACGAAATCAATTTAATTAAAGATGGTGTTAATTTTACAAATAATTTAATTCTTTAAAGAGAGAATTTAGTGCCACTGCTATTATTTTGACCACCTTGGTACCTACATATAAACAATTCAAAGTACAAGAAATATGTACTTTATATAATTAGTAATTACTGCTTACCAATATATAATTTTGGAATTTATATTTAAAGTTTCTTTAATTGAATAGTAACATAAGATTAACCTTTACAACAAATGGCTTTAGACAATAATATTCATTAAAAGTGACAATATTAATTAGAAGTGAAAAATATTTTTCACTTCTAACGAGGGCTGTTGAACGACGGCGAAACGTTTTGTGCGCTATTTAATGTCCGTTTAAAAGATTTTGTGATTTTATTTATTTTGTATATACATATATACAGTGCACTCTCGCTAACGTGAACTAATTAAAACCAGCTGTGTTCATGTTTGCGCGATTGTTCATGTTTCCGAGATGCAGTCTTCAGCTCTTAAAAACAATTAAAACATGAAACATCACTTTCAACCTTTATTTATGTCCCACATATTATGTATTTTTGGAAAAAAATGAAGTAAGAAGTGATTCTTTGGTCTTTGCGCGATTGTTTATGCAGTCTTCATCTCTTAAAAACAATTAAAAACATGACACATCACTTTCAACCTTTATTTATGTACTACATATTATGTATTTTCATAAAACGCCAAATGTATTTGCCTAAACTGAAGAAGTCGTGAGACAAAAATTAATAATTTTTCTTTCTTTCAATATTGACGTTATTTAGCCTTTCTGTCTGGTTCCTCTGTTTTGTTTTACTGATAAATCAATGAATATGTTTAATCTTTTAAAACATGACACATCACTTTCAACCTTTATTTATGTACTACATATTATGTATTTTCATAAAACGCCAAATGTATTTGCCTAAACTGAAGAAGTCGTGAGACAAAAATGAATAATTTTTCTTTCTTTCAATATTGACGTTATTTAGCCTTTCTGTCTGGTTCTTCTGTTTTGATTTGCTGATAAATCAATGAATATGTTTAATCTTTTGTTCAAAGTAATTGAATATGTTGCTGTTAAAATAATTCCTATTTTTCTTTACTTTGAAAATATCTAAATAACGTTATAATAATAATTTAAAAAAATAAAATTTAGAATCACGTTGCCGTGTGCTAGAAAATAGGAGACAGAACAATTATTCAATTAGTAAGTAACGCTACTTTTACAGTTTTGTATTTTTTTATGATAACAAAATGCATTTTAATAATGAAGAGTTACATGACATACCTACTAGGAAACGGCAACCAAAACTGTCTTTTGACATCAAGATTATATTTGCAGCATTATCCTATGAGAAGACACCTGGATTATAGAGTTTTTCAAAGATTGAAAGAAAGATTCTAAACGCCAGGAAACATTAAATACAGTAAAAATGTTATTAAAATAACGTTATGTAAATATTTTCAAAATAAAGAAAAATAGGAATTAGTTTAACAGGAACATATTCAATTATGTACTTTGAAGAAAAAATTTTGTACAATTAAACTTCAATATTTTACAAACTCTTAAGTAAAACTTCCTAAATTTTTGGTTGTTAACTATTCGTTATGCATATTTTTGAAATATGTAAAAATATACTGGGTGTTCCATTTAAAAAAATATAACTTTGGTATGGCTCTCAGTTAGTGAACACTCTGTATAGCCAAAAATAATTTTATGAAGTAGAGCTGACTGAGTTACATCTTAGTTCGTTTGAATTTTTTTTCTATCTATATACTAGAGACGGCACTCGGTGGACACCTGTATACATATACAGTGCTCGCCAGAAAGTCGGCATCAAATGGGACAAATTTTTATGATTTTTCGAAAAAAAAATTTATGGTAATAATTTGTCCTTGTCTGAAAACCTATTTAGCCCCTATTAGATATACCGAGTGATTTTTACTTAGTTAGAAAATAGCGTTTTCGAAATTGCCAAAATCCTAAAATTGTTATTTCTTGGAAACTAATGAAGATTTCAACGAGATTTTTTTATTGTGTGTTAGTTTTAGCTTACTGAACAATCTCTAGGCCAGAAATCAACCAATCTTAAGGCCAGAAATCAACCAATCTTAAGGCCAGAAAATAACGTTCTTTTTTAACTTCCGCGAAAATAAAATTTTTCAATTTTTGAACTTTTCACAAAATTTCACATATCAAAACTTTTTGGACGAAAACTTCAAAGATTTGTAATTGAAAAAAAAAATATAGAGAAAATATAGAGAATTGCTTTAGATATTTTATTATTTATCGAAAAGTAATATTTGTACATAATCGCAACGTTTTTGATGCAATATGCTTTTGAGGAGAAATATTTTTTAATGATAATTAACAGGTGTTGGAATGTCTTCTAAAAACTCTAATCTACTCCTATTCATGAATTCCTGTCACAAAAAATTCCTAAATATTCTTTTACAACGACCTAAATGAGAAGAGTTTTTTTCTGAATTAAGCCACCATTAAACTAACAACACCTACAAAAACTGACAAGTATGAGTGTTACGGAAAAACATAACACATCTCGTAACACATAAACTTTGATATGACCTTCATCTTACTTAATCAGTAAATTTGGCAACGTTGGTATTTTTTAGGATTTTTAGCCGCTCCTGATTTCTACTAACTCAGCACTCATTTTCGACTCAGCCATTTGTGCAGTATATAGAACTACTTGGAACTATTGCAATCACTTCTTTAATAATAACGACTAAACTAATAACGACAGTTTTCACTGTACTTAACTGAACATTTGATTGTTAGGCGCGAAAAATCGTAAACGTACATAACCTTACTAGTAATAAGCGCTTGTTCAACAGATCGCTAGAAGGGTTATAATACTCATTTTATAAAACGGTCACTGCATATGTGACGTCATAAATCTTCCCCTCGATAACCGGTGTATAGTAGGATTTCGTCAAAATGTTGTGGTAATAGTAACAGTTGTCGAAATTCTGCAACGGCAAGTCGCGAAAATATGCTTATAGGTAACTTTTAAACAATTCTATAATTGAGATGCGATGCAAAGTGTAAAAGGAAAATTAACAGCGTATTATAACCGTACGTCACATTATCGTGTCTTGGCCCCAATTTAAACTTATTTCTCTGTTACTTAAAGGCGACATCTGGCGGTAAATGAGCCAATTGAGCATTGGAATTTGCAAATGGTTTGTGACAAATGCTGAGTTTTTGAACGCCTATTTCGTTGACTACCTTCTAAATCAAAAGATTGATAGTAATTTTAAAAAGAAATTGATTAAAAACGAGAGTTTCCTTTAATCAGTTTCAAACTATAATATTAACAACAATGATTCTACTGACATGTTTCAATTTTATCTAACAGCTTCGCCTCTACATCAACCTCCAATTCACCACATTCGAACCGTTTGAAGTCGACCACTTCTATGGCATTCTCCGCCAAGACATCTTTTACCGTAACCGAGTCGTCCATCAAGTACTGTTGGTGTATGAGGCAAGTTTCCTCATCCGCATCCTTTGCAGGCTCATCGTCGGTCGTGCCCACTTTCTTCGGGTCCATGCCGACTACGTGCTTGCAGATGTTATTTGCCACTTCTTCGACGTTGAGGTCGTGTCTGACTGTGGTGCGGGCGAAAGCGATTAAGCCTCCGAAGCGACCCAAGAGAATGTTGTTTCTCTGTAGGCCGATGGGGTGTGCGTAGCCGGAGAAGTAGAGGCCCGCGTCAGACTTGAAGCTGAACGCTCTTCGCAATGAAGCGTTTTCACCCAGTTGGCCGATTGTAAGAGCCAGGTGGTCTCCTAGTGTTTTTCCGTCGGATGCGTTTAGTTGTCGCAGTTGATCTACGTTTAACCACATCTGCAAAATGTGTTACTATTATTTAATTGTGTTACGTTATTAAATTCGGAACGTATTTCTTTGCGAAATCTGAAATGGTTGGTAATTCTAGCAAAAATTGTGGGGTTTCTACTTTTTGCTCGTTGGTAACACTAACTCAAAGGCACCATTATTAATGAACCACTTCCGCAACTTCTGTCAGAGGCGCTGTTGTTTTTCACAAGTCTTGGTTATTATTAATTATTTACATTCGACCGTGACAAATGTAAAATATATAAAGCGCCATCTATCAGAAGAGTAGCTAAAGACCATTTTTACATCCAATATGGCCGTTATTGGTGGGCCTTCATTTTATTGCTACTAGATGTCACTGGTTGAAAAAGTGGAACAGATAAAATTGTTATCCTGCACTGGTTTACACCAATGCATACTTTTTCTTAATTTACGCTTTAATGCAACCTTAAATGTTTACGTTGTATGTCAGTATGAATGAGTATGATTCGTATTGACACATTATCAAAGAATGTAGGCTTCATTAAGGCATATTTCGTAAAAAAAAAGTGTGCACTAGTGTACACTGGTGCAGGATAACAAACAGACCTAATGATTGCAAGTAAATCATAGAATGCGATGTTGTTTTGCACAACATAAATTCATTATAATCTAACAAAGATGGTTTTCTGTTCAATCTTTTTATCATTCCACATCCATCGCACAAAATGTTGAACTAAAAAACGCCCGTTTAAAAGCAACTGATGAATACCTTTGATAATGCTGCACCTGAACTACTATTTTCGGCAAATTTTAAAACAGCGTTTGCAGCCTTCTCCGCCATACCCTGAAACACTTCATTTCTAGCTACGAAATCAGTTTCACAGTTTAATTCGACGAGAGCCCCGACATTGTTATTCACAGCGACTGCTACGAGACCCTGTTTTGTCTGCCTTCCTTCCAGTTTAGTCGCCTTCGCCCACCCCATTTGCTGGGCTTGTTCTTTTAACCACTTTTCCGCCTGAAATTAACATGAATACTCATTGGTGTTTTTTTATTCGGAATAATGTTGGGGTACTTACTTTGCCTAGGTCGTTATCGTGCAATTCGAGAGCCTTCTTGCAATTGGTGAAGGTATAGCCGGTTTTCTTGCGCAGATTGGCTAGCAAGGACTTTTCTACGGCCAAGCTTGTGTGGCTTGTATACAAACGGCGGGCTATACATTTTATCAGCATCTGAAGAATATAGATGGGGATTACAGTGTAGAGTACCAGCACTGTGGCACTGTATAGGTCAAGGCGGGACAAATTATTTAACAGATATGTAGAATTTTGAATATCCATTCCGAAAAATGACTATTGATTATAAAAGTGAACGTCAAAAACAATCAAAACCAGTCAAGAACGTCGTCATAGTAAATAAATAAGTTTATTGATCCTTACATCTAGTTACAACACACCAAGTTCAATTTATAATTTAAAAAGAGAAAAACGAGCTTTTACTGTACAAATTAGAGTGTAAATTATCACATTCAAGCGCACAAAAGGTAAAAACAAGTCAATTACCATGTGGTTCATCAAATTGTACCCAAATTTAAAATTCCAGCCTAACACACATAATCTCGAAAACCGGCAGCACTCGGAAATAGCGGCGCATGCGCGTCGCACGAAAAACGCCAGCGACCATCAAAAGTTGGTAACGTCTCGGGCACGAGATGGCGGCAAGAGCGAGAGCGGAAAGGGACAAGCTCTTGAAGAAAATTGCCGAAAAAAGAGAGATGTTGGAGGCCAGGGAAGACATCAAGATTAAAATGCCGCGCATCGAATTACCTCCCGAATACAATATTCAATCGCAGCCGTTGTTTTCGTTGCCTCAGGAGCTGGTAAAACCCACGTTGGCGTCCGGATATCCCGGATATCGTCGAAAACTTGCTTTGGCTAAGAAAAAAGGTACCGTCGTAAATACAAAATTAATGGACGCATTCAGGGACGCTCAGCGGCTTAGCTAAGCTGTAATTTAGTCAACGTTTTCTAAGTGTCAGCACACAGTGATTCCCTGAACGAAGTTCTGAATGGCAGCTGTCTCACATGCTTGGCTTACTACATGGGCGAGTTAAATAAACGGTCAATCCCGTCAATCTGCACAAATTCGTCAAGTCAACGGTCAGAATAAACTGCCTGACCAATCATCGACTGGAAAAATTGAATACAGATTCAACCAATAAATTTAAATTATGCCCCCACCACTTTTTTTCCTAGCGCTGAGGAACTCAGCCTACAATTTGTGCGCTGAGTAAATATCTCAGCGGCTTTCTTTCAGCGGTCTGTCAGCTTGTCCATTCAGGGAAGTTGCTTACTTAGCCTCTCAGCCGCTGAGCGTCCCTGAATGCGCCCATTAACTCGGTGACTTTTTGACGGTTAATTTTTTTTGCACAGCACGCTAAATACAAATCAAAAGGTTCCAAAGAGTTCAAAGTTTGCCATGAACACGGCTTCCCAGATTAATAAAGCTTTCAAAGCTTCAGACCAGTCAGTGTTGCCAATCCATTCTAAGCCGATTACTCTTTTCAAATTAAAAAAAAAACCGCTATTACCCACTTTAGGTTTGTTCTATTAGGAGGTTCTGAATAGTTCAGAACCGTCAATGTCATGGCCGACTAGATTAATGAAGCACCAGTGCTTTAAGGCCAGTACTCAATGGATTTGCATAAAACATAAGACATAAGCAGTAACAGTAATTCGACCTATGTAAAGAATGTAACACAATAGCTCCGTAACGAGAACAAAGCAAATGTGTTTCTTACGGCTTATGTTTTATGCAAATCCATTGTGTTCTAGGCTTTATACGGCCGGTTTACCGTCACTAAATAATTACAGTACCGCAATCAGCCGCCATTTTAGTGCAAAATATTGGCAGGAAATTTAATCATCTAACCCAAACAACGACACACTCGGGCCTTTTTAAACTAAAAGTCAGCAATTTAAACTTGTCGGAAAGAAAATCACTAGAAATGTCGACCATTAAAGGCGTTTCCGGAAAATAACTCTGATTAGAAAGATTAACCCTAGCAGGTTAGTCAGGAAGTCAGGATGGTGAATTTAAGAACGCGAATGTGGTTGTCAGGTCAGTATCACAATTATCATATCTGGTCAAATTTGGCAAACTCGTCGTTTTGTGCAAAATAATTCACAAATAATTACACACTTTAATTATAGCAAATCAAATTATTCGTTAGTACATGTCACACATTTCAAAATTACCAAACTTCAAAAAAAGAAACGAATGAACATAACCTCATAACAGAACCTATGTAACCTTAATGACTAGAGTTACTTGGCTTGCATGTCTGTACTAATTTTCGAATGCAGAACAAGTAAACAGGTTTAATATGGTTTAATATACGAACGCTTTTCCAAGAACCTGACTGCTCCGACCGAATTTCAGAAAACGCCATTAAGCTTGCCTTAACTAGAAAAGATGGTCATTTTAGAGCAAAAAGGTTTTCTTTATCTTACACATTAAGCACATGAACGAAAATGGTCACTAAAGTTGACGAAAGTGGTCACTGGAGTTGACCAATGTGGTCACTGAAGTTGACCAAAATGGTCACTGAATTGACGAAAGTGATCACTAAAGTTGACGAAAATGGAAAGTCGGCCATTTTAGTGCAAAAACATGGTTTCTTTATCTTACACATTAAGCATATGGTTTGCGGTAGTGTATTTATTTAGTGACTGTAGGCCGGTTGCGTTTGAAAAAAAATCTGTTCCACGAGAACTCTTATTAGTGTGGCTCCCTCTGCATTCCCTTCCCCCGTTGCTATAGTTACTGCGTTTAATGTTACATTTTCATTCGAATGTTACATTTATCACATTTTATCACAATTTGAATGATACATCATAAATATATAGCATTCTTATCACCCCAAAATGCTACACTTTAACAAATTATGCGATAATTTGCTCATGATCACTTCTCTGAAGTTAGCAAAAGGTCCTCTAGTGTGACTCCCTCTACGGCACGGAAAATAGCTCTGAACTAAGAACACGACCAGCCGGAAAAGTAATTTTGTTCATCATTAATCTAGTAAGCCGTGGTCAAAATCATACAATCATCAAAGTTGTGCACTTGATGGCGCTGTCGAAACCGGTCATTACTTTGATGGGCAACTGATTTTGACGGTTCCGAACTAGTCAGAACCTCCTAACCGAACAAACCTATTGAATAATGAAATTACTCACTTATTTACAGTGTTGTTAAATTACCGGTAATTTATTTTTAATGTTACCTTACCGGTAATACTACCCTAACATTACCAACTACATTTTTTAAATAAAAATTATTTATTTACTTACAATACTCAATTAGAATTTTCTGATTGATTTGATATCAAATACACATCATTTTTTTCATTTGTTAATAAAATGGGGTTTTTCATTTTTCTTTTGATTATTTCACTAAATAATTTTTAAATTTTAATATATAGGATGTTTGTAAAATAAGTGCAAAAATTTTAACCACATTACCGTGAAAGCACATAGGACACGGAAAAATAAAAATAAAATTCATAACAGGGGGGAAAATTATTTTATCCGCCTCTTATACGATGGTCATGAAACAACAAAAGACTTACGGAACCTACTTCGCTGATCGTAGGCAGTAAACATCGCAGGCGTCACTAATATGCAAAGGCGCACCCACTCACCGAATAATATTTGTGTGGAAGAGCACATTCAAACGTTCATTACAGTAATTTAGGAATGTTTATAACAACTGTTCAAAGTGGCATCCATCATTAGCGATATACACATGAAACGTTCCATAATCGCGTAAATGCTGGGCATTTTTCCAGTCCTTTGCTGTTTTCCCTAATTCTAATCCTCTCTTTCGCATTTTCCTCTTTGCTTTTCTTAGCGTCCATATTGTATTCTTTTTCATTTGCTTTTATCTTCAGCTGCCGAGCAGAAATCAGTAATGGAATCGTACACAGCATTGCGTCGAAGAAGAGAGGAGTTCCGTAAGCGTTTAGTAAACCTAATAATGAGCACGGACGAAGAGAAAGCAAGTACCGCCGATGAAATGCCAAATGCCGACGAAAGAGAAATCCTTCGTTACTATTACTACATTCGTCATGGGGTCGACACCATACACGTAGCGCCTTTAGATCAAAAAGTTTTGGACAGGGTACGTTTCTACAATCACGTAACCATCGGGGTCTAATGCTCTGATGCAGGTTCTGAGGCACATACCAAAGAAGTTAAAAGAATGGAAGGAGACCCTTCACGGATGCGTATCGGAAATGAAAGAAGACTTCATGATGGCCGTCAAGAAAGCCATCGTCGACTTTGTCCTCAAGGATCCCACGTTTGTCGAGTCGATCACCAGCGAATTTGATTCGCCAGAAAGACGCGAGCTTTCCGAAACTTGCGTGACTTGGAAACCGTCCGTGGATAACGCCAGGAGAAAAATCCAACATTTTTTACATGTCACCAATCCATGTATTAACGCACTCATAGACCTTTGGTATAGTTACTACAGGTATTTATATTCAAAGGGAAGTAGTTAGGTATTCGAGTTCTTTTACTTTAGAGATTTAAGACTGGTGGATACGCAAAAAATTAAGGAAGCTGATAAGAAGGGTGCCCATGACTTAATAGAATTCGGTTGGCTGTGCACTAAGTACATCGAAACCGCAAAGCAAGTCTTGATGGACGGTTATTACCATTCGGTCATCGACATATTTCTAGCCGGTAATAAGAAGAACAAGCTTCCGGATCCTGCCAATAAGAGACGCATGAAACGGTTCTTCGACTGCGTCGCATCCATCATGACTTATCACTTGCAGACACTCTGCCTATCTTCTCTGAAGGACTACACCGATTACATCATTGATTATAAAGTAAATATTAATTCATATTTGAATATTAAACTTAGCTCCGACGCGACTACTATTTTTAGTATATAGGCAAAGGATTCGAAATAACTCTTATGCAGAAAGGTAACACCTTGGTCTTTGACCCTCCTTTCAAAAACTTCCGAGATAAGCTCAATAAGGTGCTTGAAGATATAATCGATGCGGTGATGCATGTCCCAAGAGTAGAGTCCCAATTATATCTAGATTTTCAGGGAAAAGTAGAATGTCTAAAGGTACCTATCACTTTTACAGTTAGTTCCTGTTAGTCACTTGCAACTTTTAGCCCACGATACCCGAAGAAATAGTAGAAAATTACTCAATTTGCATCGATAACTTGTTGGAAGATCAACGAATCGGGCCTGAGCTGCGGGTCCAAGATTTCGACGAGTACATGCCCCTCATCAATGGAGAAGTCTGCTTTCGAGCTGCCTTTTCGAGCAACCCTCTCCATATTTTTATGCTTTCAGGCTTTACAAGCGGTGGAGACGTTTTTGGAAGAGGAACACACCTTCGATGAGTACGTGGAGAAAATTCTGTACTACGAAGATATCCAACAAAACATTCCCATCAAGATGGAGCACGTGATTACTATGGGCATGTACGACATGCACCGAAAGAGCTTGATCGACACCCTCGTTGAGGCAGCGGAAGCGCTCAAAGACATGCTTATAGCACGATGTACGAAGGATTATCAAAACATGTGCAAAATGTAAGTATTTTCTTCCGAAGATATTGTTAGGGTTTTGTGGGGATAAGGTTCCGCTCAGCAGTCCTTTCAAAAAACGGGTTCGGGCTCCAGGAATCGGACGGTATATACAAGACACCCGTATCTGGAAGGTATGAGCGAGACACCCACTCAAAGAGACGGTATCCGCATCTGGTAGGTATAAGCGAGACACCCACTCAAAGGGACGGTATGTACGAGACACCCGTATCTGACTTGACGAATGACTGCGCTCTCAGCGCGCTTATAAAGGCTTGCGTGAGGAAGGGAGCCCCACTCACTCAGCTGGAACTCCCACCCAAAATATGACTTTATTCAACGCATGGTAATAAACTTATTGAACACAGCTAAAAGCGATTCGATTCTTATTTTAATTAAATAATTTACAGTTTAAGATTTTCGGCCGCTTCTTTCTTTTCATATATCTTAAAATTAAAAAAAAAATTGTTCTAGTTTGGGCGAAGAATATCAAACGATTACAGAGAAAGCACTCGGTGTACCGGCAGATACCGCAGAGCTTATGGAACTTCTGGCCTACGTCAACAACGTCGAAACGGTGGTTCTAAACGAAATGGAAGAACGACTAAGAGAAGTGCTGAAGTACATGTTGTTTCTGTCCGACCACGTCATGTTCACGCCGGTAGAAATGAAGCAGAACAATATGACGTTTTGGTGGTACGTTTTGAGCGTAGGGGTATTTCTTTAGGTAAATTATTTTGGTGTAAAGGTACTTGCGCATGTCGAGGACGATCGACGAGCACAGGGAAATGGTCGAGCAGAAGATGCAAGAATTCCAAGAGTCTCTGGCGAAGAGAATAAAAAAATTCCAGGACGATTTGGAGATTTACGCGAAGATGGTCGACGAATTACAACACAACGGCAACATAGACGACTTACCTAGGTACCACAAGAAGGCCACCCAACTGGATAATAGATTGATAACCGCCATGGAAAGAATAGACAAGTTCAACGAGGAAGAGAGGGCGTTTAAATTTGAAGAGTCGCAGTACCCGTTAAGAAAACAAATTCACGATAAGCTAATACCTTACAAGAAGTTGTACGATAACGCTACCGATTTCTTGGCCAAGTACGACGATTGGATGAATAGTACCGTTGGTACTTATTTACCGGATGATATTGACGCTGACGTTGGACAATATTATCGGGCGATTTATAAACTTGAGAAAGTTTTTGCTGATAAACCGGCGACACTTTCGTTAACAACTACAGTGGGTGTCCTTCCTAATATCCAAGGATGTTTAATTTTGGATTTACGTTCAAGGTTCGTGAACAAATTGAAGAATTTAAGGAGCACATGCCCATCGTGCAAACGCTGGGCAATCCCGGAATGAAAGAACGCCATTGGGAGCAAGTGTCTGAAATCGTTGGTTTCCCGATTAAAGTTGACGCGGAGCTTACGCTGGCCAAAATTATCGATTATGGTTTAGATGATTACATCGATAAGTTCGAGTCCATATCTGAGGCAGCCACCAAGGAAAACAATTTGGAAAAGAATCTCAACAAAATGATGCACGAATGGGAAGACATGGATTTTTCAGTGTTGGAATACAAGTGAGGGTTTGTTACCACATCGGATTTTACAGCACACTACACTCTTGCGTGCTTTCAGAGATACCGGTACTTATATTTTATCTGCCGTTGACGAAATCCAAGTGTTACTCGATGATCATATTATCAAAACGCAGACCATGAAAAATTCTCCTTACATAAAGCCATTTGAGACACAAACTCTGTAAGTAAGAAGTCCAAAGCCTCAGAGTATTTCGCTAATTCTAATTTTTATAGCGAATGGGAAGCTAAGTTACAACTACTGCAAGAAATTCTAGATGAGTGGTTGAAGGTTCAGGCCACTTGGATGTACTTGGAACCAATTTTCTCATCCCCTGACATACAACAGCAAATGCCTGAAGAGGGTAGAAGATTTACCGCCGTAGATAAGGTACGCACAACATATCACTGAAGCGATCAATTTAAACCCTGCTGATTTAGATATGGCGCGATATAATGAAAACAGTATACGCAGACATAAAGGTGATACACGTGGTCGACATTGATAAAGTGTTGGAACGATTAAAGAAATGCAATAGTTTACTTGAGGTCATCCAGAGAGGCCTCAACGATTACTTGGAAAAGAAACGTCTGTTTTTCCCGAGATTTTTCTTCCTGTCCAATGATGAGCTGCTGGAGATTCTATCGGAAACAAAAGATCCAACAAGGTCGCTACATCTCCCAACTGTTGCCAACTCGGTCGCTACATCCCGCAGCCTGGATTAGAGGGAGATGTAGCGACCGAGTTGGGAACATTGGGAGCACCTGTGGCCTAAAATTTGAAAATCATTTGGTTGAGATTTTTAGGGTACAACCGCATCTCAAGAAGTGTTTCGAGGGTATTGCGAAATTAACCTTCACAGAAGACTTGGATGTGACCGAGATGAAGTCAAGCGAGGGTGAAGTCGTACCGTTAGTAGACGTGATTCAAACTACTTTAGCCAGGGGTCAAGTTGAGAAGTGGTTGTTGGAATTGGAGAAAGACATGAAAAAATCGGTGTATCAAGCGGTCGCAAACGCTGTTGCTGATTACACTCAGAACGTCAGAGAAGCGTGGGTGATACACTGGCCTGGACAAGCTGTAAATATAATTTGCTTTCGCATAATAACAATTCAAAATGTATTTCTTTAGGTACAATCTATTGCCATGGCATATTGGACAAGCCAAGTTCATGAATCAATATTGATTTCGATCGCTGCCATGGAAGCGTATTTGCAGAAGTGTAACAAGCAGATTTCAAAGATAGTCGATTTAGTGAGGGGCCACCTTAGTTTGCAAAACCGTATTACTCTTGGTAATCCTCGTCGATCCTATCATTCATCACCAATCACTTAATTTCTTTTCACCAGTTGCCCTAGTTGTTTTGGATGTCCATGCCAGAGACGTATTAGCGGATATAATCCAGCAGAAAGTTCATAGCGTGAACGACTTCCAGTGGTTATGTCAATTGCGGTATTACTGGGAGGTACCCACCTAACTACAATATGTCGTAAATTTCAGTCTTTAATTTTTTAAACTTTAGGAAGAACAATTGGCTACGCGTATGATCAACTCAACGTTAATGTACGGATACGAGTATTTGGGGAACACGACGAGGCTCGTCGTCACCCCCTTAACCGATCGTTGTTACAGAACATTATTCGGTGCTTTGCATTTACACCTGGGTACGCCTTTAAACGAATTTCACCCCCAATGTTGTTAACGTTGGAATTTTAGGTGGTGCCCCGGAAGGGCCCGCGGGAACCGGGAAAACAGAAACCACGAAAGACTTGGCCAAGGCAGTCGCTAAGCAGTGCGTAGTTTTCAACTGCTCCGACGGTCTCGATTATATAGCACTTGGCAAATTTTTCAAAGTAACACCCAGCTACTACATAGTACATAAAACAGCAGGCAGACGTTTTTTTTTTCGTAGGGTTTGGCTTCGTGTGGGGCTTGGTCTTGTTTCGACGAATTCAATAGAATTGATTTGGAAGTACTTTCGGTCGTGGCGCAACAGATTTTAACCATACAGCGTGCCATAAATTCCGGAGCCAAGAAACTAGTCTTCGAGGGAACAGAAATAGTGCTGGACGTAACTTGCGCGGTATTTATTACCATGAACCCTGGATACGCAGGTCGTTCAGAACTGCCCGATAATTTGAAGGTACCTTACGAATTTTCGTATTTTTGCATAAACTTGCAGACAAGTTTGTTCGGTGTCACTAAATTTAACTTTAAATGACTTGCCTCGTACCTACCTTGACAGATGACAAGCTCTGCTGACTAACATATCAACTGTTTCGCTCCACTAGCAATCAGTGAAGATGGGGGTGAGTTAATTACGATGGTAAAATAACGAAAGGGCGCCAGGTCAGACTTGAATAAACAAACTGAACGTAAACGATCTTGTCGACGTCTCCGAATCGACTAAATCGGCAGAAAATCAAAAGTAAACACATGCTTATTTAACTCACTGGTACGTTAAGGAGTAAACACAAACGCAATAGCAAAAGTTAACTTAAAATCCAATTAAATACCATTAACCATGTTGAACAAAGGTACAATACATAAAAGTGTACACGATAATTTGACTTCTCAACAATAATGTGGTTTACCCACAAATTCAAAGGCCGCAATTCGCTCTCACTACTCGGTTATGCAAGAAAAATAAACAAACCGATTCACGGTAAGTCAAAATAAAATAAGTTGGAAATACCTTAACCTTATTGACAGCGTACAGTCGGCCAAAATTACCAACCGAAGTGCAGCTGGTAGTTACGACGCCCTCTGTCGATCGCGTTGGGCGTCGACAATCCGGTTCAAACTGGATTCACAGGGTCTGTCAAGATGGCTGGTCAGGTTTCCTCATAGGACCGGTAAGCCCGAGAAATACTACGAGTTGACTCGGTTTGAGCCCAACTCACGACGGTACAATATAAGAATGCTGAAGCGTAGCAGAAGATGGGTTGTTACGTTTCAATTTTCCCGCCAAGAAAACGCGGAACCGAAACGACATCTAAGCCGCCTTACTATACAGTTGGCAAGCTTGTATCCCTCCTTTGCTTTCTCGAAGTGTATTCGTTGGGGTACACCACGTGACAGTCTTCGGATACGTATCTTAGCAACCACCACCATCTTCAATTTCGCCTGGATCGGCCTCTCCTCTTCGAAGCGTGGTGCACTCCTGACGTGTTTTACGTGCGTTGTAACTTATCGGAGTTCTTGCTCTTTGGGTGAAGTAATTCATCAGCGTCTGTGCCGGAACGTTTGGTGACACCATCGAACACACTACTAATTTTAACCCCAATTCCAAGCCTAGAAAGTCATTAGCTCTCAGGTAATGTAACCAGTGAGCAACTAAAAATCAGATTAGAGACGGCGGAGCAAAGAAAAAGTATGTCTGTTACTAACGCGGCATTAGGCTGATCTGACAGTTCATGAATGTATTAGATTAATTAATTCAGTTAATCACAGACATACATTTTCTTTGCACCGCCGACTCTAATCTGATTTTTAGTTGCTCACAGATTATATTGAGCCTAATGGACGATAACGAAACTGTTTCCTTTTATATTCAGGTTCTTTCTTAACCCCGCAAGCTTTCACGCGAGGTTTTCCGTTTGATTTAAATTGGGTTTTGGTGCCTCATCGAACTCCCTCTGTTCGAGTTAGGCTTCGACCGTGTCGACCCTGTTCTACGAGTGGCGTGAGTCAGCCATCTTGCAACCGGTGCCCGTCCGGTTTAAACTAGTTGTCGGCTTGGCCAGGACCACCAGATGGCGCGATGGCCGCCAACTTCACAGCGTAGATGACACAGTGACATGACAGCTCGGTCGTAGGTTCATTATTTAAACTTATCAAATCCGATAAACTTATCCGATTTGTGCATGCAATTTTTAAGAACGAACTACAGCCTTTTTTTTTGTTTTGCGTGTTATAATAAAGAACCAACCGCCCTATTATTAAATAAGTTCATGTAACGTAAGCTACTGTATTAGCTTTGCGAAACCTTTCAGTACTTTGATCGTTGTACGACCTGTTTAATTGTGTTAATTAAATTTAAGTAAACCTTCGCTGTTGTGTTTATGATTAAAGCTGGTTCTTGTCCGATGAAAATTGTATCACAAATTCGTTTGTGTTTATGTTCACCACCTTGACGTACAAATGAGTGTAAAGCCCCTGTTTACTTTTGATTTTTCTGCCTAATTCTGTCGATTCGGGGACGTCGACAAGATTGTTATTTGCTCAGTTGATTTTTCAAGTCCGAACTGGCGCCCTTTAGTTATTTTAACATCTAAATTACTCACTCCCTCACACTGCAGCTACCCGAGGGGATCAGCGAGTATGGAAGGCAAGCCTGTATGGAAGGAGAATTGGGTCGTTAGCGTCCAACATGATGGCGTTCAGACAAAACGCTGGATTTTATCTGGGTTTCGAAGTATTCCAGGCTTGGTATGGGGCTTAAAATACCCCAAACTCGTTCGGTGGTCTAGTCAGGAATTCCGGCAGCGCCGTGGATGAATTCTCTTCACATAAAGAGCAAGAACCCCGAGATTACACTAATACACGACAGCACCTTACGATGGCCGAACGTAGAATGAAACAGGAACGCGGATCTAAGATGGTGGACGCTGAATAACGCACGAAAGTCGCAAGCGGTAACCAATGGTGAACCGTGATATAGTCGCGTGGTGTCGTACATCGAATGAGCTTCGTGGTGGCGGGGAAGGAGTACAAGGTTGCCGATCGTACGGAGACGCGGCTTAGACGTCGCTTTGTTGCCACGTTTTCTTAGCGGCAAATTCAAACGTAACAACGGACACGTGTGAACTAAAAGCTTTAAATGGTAATGTGTTACCTGGTACTTGGCATTGTCAACATCTAAAACCTCTGTTTCCTTGATAATGAAGAGGATACGTAATTCTTTTTTCTCTTCGACCTGCTGGTTAGGTCTCTGTGAATACGTCTGCTGTAGTCACTGTATGTCGCAGGAGGCGACTAAAGGTGTCGTAGTAGGCGATTAAAGGTGTTGTAGGAGGCGACTAAAAGTGTCGTAGGAAGCGACTAAAGGTGTCGTAACTTTCCGCCTTACATTCTCGCCAACTCTTGTTCTCCTATTTTGCGACTGTGGTATTTGAGTTGTTGTCGTTTTTAGGGCGACTTTTTCTCATCTTTTTCTTCACTTCTAATTTCCTCGATCTATTCTTTTGTCTAAATCTTGACTATCGTTCCTCGGACTGCCAAGTCTAAATTTATTCCCGATTTTGAGCATTTTTGATTAATAACTGATTGTGACTTTGATATCTGTTAGGTCAAATTTTGAAATTTTGTTCGCATATCCTCGAATGATTAACCTTTGGTTATTCTTTGATCAAAATTTCTAGGCTCTCTTCCGATCGGTGGCCATGATGGTGCCCGACTATGCTCTCATATCGGAAATAGAGTTGTACGCATCAGGTTTCCTAGAAGCTAAACCTCTGGCAGTCAAGATTGTTGCAACTTACAGACTCTGCTCGGAGCAGTTATCATCGCAGTGCCACTATGATTACGGTAAAATTCTTAACGCGTGCAAACCCCAAACAAACACTCAACGTTTGCAGGTATGAGGGCAGTGAAATCTGTGTTACGAGCAGCCGGGGCATTAAAACTTAGATATCCGGACGAGAAAGAAGATATTTTGATCCTGCGTTCAATCAAGGACATAAATTTGGCGAAATTTTTGCATCAGGACGTGCCCTTGTTTCAAGGGATCACCTCCGACTTGTTCCCGGGGGTAATCCTGCCCGTCCCGGATTACGAAGCACTGAACCAAGCGGTGGAAGACACTTGCAAAGCGAGTAATATTCAAAATACGGAACCGTTTTTGGAGAAGGTGCAACAACTCTACGAGATGATTATAGTGAGGCACGGATTGATGATTGTGGGCTTACCCTTCGGGGGGAAAACCACTTGTTACAGGACTTTAGCAGATGCGCTTGGATTCGTGGAAGAAAGAGTAAATGTTTCTCATAGCTTCAATTAAATTATAAATTGACTTTTCTTTTGTTTACATAAGGGAGGCATGGATGAGCACAGGGCGATCTACACGGTTATGAACCCCAAATCTATTACCATGGGGCAGTTGTACGGTCAGTTTGATCCCGTGTCGCACGAATGGTCCGACGGCGTCTTAGCGGTTAGTTACCGCCAATTTGCTATGTCTACAACTGAAGAGAGGTACAATAAACGCAACCAATTTTCTACAGTTCGCTTTTAAATTATTAAATTCTTAGGAAATGGTTGGTTTTCGATGGACCAGTCGATGCCGTCTGGATTGAAAATATGAATACAGTCCTGGATGATAATAAGAAGTTGTGCCTTATGTCGGGGGAGATAATACAACTAGCGCCTACGACGAACTTGATTTTTGAACCAATGGATTTGGAAGTTGCTTCTCCTGCTACTGTATCGCGATGTGGTATGATTTATATGGAGCCATTGTCATTGGGGTGGGAACCGTTAATGCTTTCATGGCTTAATACACTTCCACCTACATTGAACGACTTTAACAAAAACATGATAAAGGGCCTTTTTAAAAGATTTTGTGACCCTCTTCTTTGGCTGGTCCACAAAGGGGGCGTTAGGGTATGACCAAAAAAACTCTGATTAATTACGTATTTGATCGTTCGTTTAATTAATGTCTAGGAAATTGCAAAGACCTCTAATTCAAATCTGCTGCGCTCGACGATGAATCTGTTCGACTGTTTCATGGATGACTTTTACGACGAAAAGTATATGGAGCAAATCACTGATCTCGATACAAGGGCTCAGTTGGAAGGCGTGTTTTTCTTTTCTTGCATTTGGTCATTGGGTGGCACTTTAGATGCGGAAAGCAGAGCGAAATTTGACATGATGTTCAGAGGCCTCTTGGAGAGGGAATTTCCTCCGGGTGTTCAGGAGCAACTCGGTATTCCATTTGAAATACCAAAACCGGAAAAGCCCTACATATTTACTATACCCCAATTTGGTACTGTCTTTGATTATCGTTACATCAAAGAGGTAAGAACTTAATAATTTTTGAACTGGATGGTTACAAGCTTACATGTACTATGTCTTGATAGGGTAAAGGTAAATGGAAAGCTTGGATTGACGAATTAACATTGGCCCCACCAATCCCAAGAGATATACCCGTAAATCAAATCATCGTCCCCACAATTGAAACAATAAGAAACATAGCAATTATGCAATACCTTGTTACGCACCAAAAGGCAGTCATGATCGTTGGGCCGACAGGGACGGGGAAATCAGTTTACGTAATCGTAAGTTCATCGAATAATTACGGCCAGCCCTTGATTAAAGTGTTCCTTCAGGATTTCCTATTGAAGAAAAACGACACCAACACGTACAAGCCATTGTTTATTAACTTTTCGGCGCAAACGTCAGCCAATCAAACGCAAGAGATAATAATGAGCAAATTAGATAAAAGACGAAAAGGTACTGTATTTTAACAATCCCAAAAATAGCGCGCTTTAAATTTTGTTCGCAGGTGTTTATGGTCCACCCGTAGGTAAAAAATTTGTTATCTTCGTCGATGATGTTAGTATGCCTTTGAAAGAAATTTACGGAGCTCAACCGCCAATCGAGTTACTTCGCCAGTGGTTCGACCACTTCATGTGGTACGATCTCAAGGAAATAGTACCAATGAAACTAATTGATATTCAAGTAGGCTGGAAGATAATATTTTGCAGTAGGTACATAACATATTGTTTGTTGTAGTTTATGTGTGCAATGGGACCTCCTGGGGCGGGCGGAAACACCATTACGGAAAGATTTTCCCGCCATTTCAATCACTTGTGCATCGATGAATTTCAAGATGAGGTCATGATCAATATATTCAGCAGGATTATGTTGTGGCACTTGGATACCAGGTTTGTAAATTAAAAAAAAAATCATTTATACGCGTGGTTAGTTTTAAGGAGTTTCAAGTGACACCCGGACCTTTATTGTGCGTTTGCTAGAGCGAATTATCCTCATTTATTTAATTGTTATTCTTTATCGTTCGGAGGACGTGGTTCTTGGACTTAAAAGCTGTAGAAAGTGAATTAAAATTGCTAAAATATATCGTATCACTCCGGATGTGTGCCAGTTTCTCTATGATTCATAAGCTCGGCTTTCTCAATGCCGCTGTAATTCTTCGAATTTGCAAAAGGTCAATCCTGACTCTCACCTCGGCCAAGGCTTTTGATAAAGCGAGCCGCTGTTACGCTTGCTTACACAATCCTACATAATCTTTAAGTGGGCGCGCTACCATTGTATCGAGTTTAACTTACGTGATGAGCTTAATGATTATGAAATGCTCGAGTTCTTATGCATTTCTGTCAAGATTTGCCTCAAAATTTAAGTAATTTTTTTCGTTTTCTAAAGAAATTTCCCTTCTTGCAAGCAATTTGAAGGCAAGAAATTTCCACGAATCGGGAAAATTCCCACAAATCGGCAACACTGTTCAATGTCACATTTTATAAAACAAACAAGTAGCAACTGGAGAGAGGTAAAGACGAACGGTAACGACAAACGGTAACGGGAACGGTACGTTTATAAATCGGCCTTTACTCCTTTATTTTATAACTCATAACGACATCGTTTTACTGATTGGTAAAAATATGTCTCTTAACGATTATCGTTATAATAACGATGTCGTTATGAGTTACAAAATAAAGGGATATAAAGTCACCTCCTTCGACACCTTTAGCCGCTTTCTACGACATGACGCGCACACTCTCTCTAAAATGTACTCTAACAAAAAAGAAACGTCGTTTCGCAACGAATCCCACAGTCGTTTGTGTACGGCGGGTTACCTGATAGCGATTAATAAGAAAATACAATCCCGAAACGAATACAGACGAACCTACCTGGGTTGTCCGTTGGTTGGGCTGCTGCTGCGACCAAAATCCCGTGTCACTGGAGAAGGCCATGGGCAAACAGTTTCGCACAGGTAACTGTAGATCAAAAAGGGGCGCCATCTGTTGAAAATCGCAATAACTTGCAATAGCGGGCTACACGCCAACACTTTGGAGCGCGCGATTGGAACGCGAGTTCAAATCTAGCGCGCAAAAGTATTCGTTTGTATGCATCTGGAATGTGGTTTTCCTGAACGCATTCTGGAGTGACGGTTTGCACGCATACTTTTCTTGTCCATGTGTAGTCTGCTAATCGCGAGATTTCCCCAACAGGAGAGAAATCCCCAGTCACCAGTCGGTTCGGTTCTGATACGATCCGTCCCATAAGGGAACAGCAAAATATCCGACGTCAAAAAAAAAACAAACAAACGCCGCGTTAAACAGGTTTTAATGCGGGTAACGGTGACAAAGGAAAAACAAATATAGTCGCTCAGACAAGGAAATACAATTCCACAGTAAACTCCCTCTCTACCAATGTCTATATATATGTATAATAACACGCTGAAGCCCAAATAACATAACATTTAACACGCGTAAAGCGCGAAAATCTAACCCGTACGCTAGGGATCCCACACGTCCGTTTACCGGACAAGACTGAGAAGCAGTTAAAAATACGTATTATAAAAAAAACTACGTTTACAAAAGCAATCAGACAAAAGTAACACTTCAATCTAAACGCCGAAAGAAATTCAAGAGCAAAATGTCGGCAAATCCATTGTTGTGTCCAACAACGTACGGAAGAAATGAGAATTCAAAAAAAAAAATACGATACCCAGGAGACCTCCGAAGCACTTCGGTTCGCAGCACCTTGGGGGGAGGGTCCGTAGGTCCACCCCGCGTTTACGAAAATTCGCCCCGATGAGGAAATGTCTATCTTGTCCTCAGGTTCATGTGGCGAGAGTCCGAAAAAGAAATTGCCTCCGAAAGTCAACTGGTTCTACACGCTTGCAACACTTCCAGGCGGGGGGGCGTTAACTACCCTCTAAACCCTAACGCCACTCGTAACTGTGCTACCTACCTGTGTAGATAAGTAGTAGTTTAACACCGGAGCGAAATTAATCCGGTGTCGCCGGCAGCTTTCAGAGGGACGGGATGGGTTCTCAGACCATAACGCGAAGGCCAAACCAAAAATAGGCGCCACTTAATTTTTTTTGAAAGGGAATCGCGTAAAAATGAAGAAAAACACGATACGTCCAAAGCATGAAACAATTTTATTAAGTGAATAAACGCAAATAAACAAACCAATAAACAAGTGCACAACACAACTAACGTTAAACGGTAATTCCTAACTATTCGGATCCGAAATTAATACAAAGTTAATCAAATTGACAAAGACAACATTCGCTTATTCTAACGCCGAAGAACTCGTTCGACGAATTACGTTTTGTAAGCTTAACGCAAAATAGCAGGCGAATTCCTCCGAAATGGAGTTTACTTCGCGAGGATACGCAAAATTACGTGCACAAACGCGGCTACATCAAATCCACCGTGAAGCAAAATTAATTAAACATAAGTGTCCGACCTGATTACACAGCGTCCTTACGTTCGTTGATGGCGATGGAGGCGGCCGGCTACGGGACACTTCCGTGGACGATCAGCTTCCTCGGTGTGTGTGCGTCGACTAGTAGTCGCGAGTTGCAACGAGAAACCAAAAGCATAAGCCAAAAGCCAAAAACCAAATCCAAACCAAGAGCCTATAAGCGAGAAAAAAAAAGAGCGAACATAAGGGCCAGATCGAGAGAAACAGCACGCAAAACTTACCTAGTCGCGTAGGGCTAGGCTGACACAAACCGCAAAAATAAACGCGGCTTTTTCGCCTCCCAAGTGAGCCAGTCAAATTCGGCACACAGCCGTACAAATTCACTCTCACCCCCTAGGTGAAGTGGACACGCAACACAAAATTTTCCGCGAAGAAAACGTGCAGCTCACGGGACGAACAGAAAATTAATGAAACCTGACGCTTCCCTCGGTCGGCGGAAAAGAACAAAAAAACAAACGAGAGAGAAACATTCGAATTTACCAATAGCTGATTTTCGTGACATCAACGGAAACCAATTAGAGTAAAGGGCAAGGGTTACAGACATACGCATCGGTTTCCATCCATCCGTTACCATCCGCGTCGCAAAGTAGGACCCTTTAAATTGGACAATTAAACGTTGCGTAAACACGATTCCAACCCTAAGAAAGGATGGGGTTAATTCTTATAAAATGAACTTGTTCGTCTGAGCTGAAGCTTTTAGCGAAAATATGTTAAAAAGAAAGTTTTGGGTGAATTACGCAGACGAGGAATTGTACATTCCTACGCTTAATGTGGGAAACAAAACGAAGTGTGTTAAAAATAGATCGAAACGTTGAAATGTGTACTATGCAGGGTGTGTTCGTACACAGGCGGAAAATAAACTGTAACAACTGCTCGCTATAAGAAACACAGAACGACACAAACGAATTAAAATCAACGAGAACGATAATGAAAGGACATATAAACGCTTACCTCGGCATGGGAAAAGCCGAGCGTCGACAAACGGGGCGTCACGTGGCACGTGGGGTGATCAGAAAAGATCCAAAAATGTCGGAGAAAAATGTGGTCAGAAACCTCTACCAATCCGTGATGCCACCCGTACCTGCTCGCTACAAAAAACAGAACGACACAAACGAATTAAAATCAACGAGAACGATAATGAAAGGACATATAAACGCTTACCTCGGCATGGGAAAAGCCGAGCGTCGTCAAAAGGGACGCCACGGGGCACGTGCGGCGATCCGAAAAGATCCAAAAATGTCGGAGAAAAATGCGGTCAGAAACCTCTACCAATCCGTGAATTCTTGGGTGCAACTCACAGAACCTCAACAGGGCGAGGAAATACCAAAATTTCGCACACCAAAATCCTCAGAGAAATCCAAGGGATCACATGCCGAAAACCAGAAAAATGACGGCTGGCATATTCATCAATCGAAAAAATTGCTGAGCAATGAATCTAGCCTTATCCTAGGAGTCATCGTGAGTTTCCTGGATCGTTCGCTTTTAGTTATATTTGCATAAGCCAGTTTCTTTGATGCGTCTTCTCGGTGATTGTTTGATATTACAATATGCAGCTAGTCTTCTCCGAACGCAGTTTTATTTTGAAGGTCAGCCCCGACTCGTGACGGCAAAGCAAGTCCTTTGTTTACGTTCTTTTTAGGCGGACAAGTTTTCCGCGATCGCGTAGGCGACGTTGTATTGAATTTAACTCAGTAAAGCCCAGCTTAACCTTAAACCAAAGTTTAAACCCTTGATAACAATTGTTGGAATAATCGTTGTTAAGGGTTTAAGCGCTAGCTTAACCTTAAACAGTCATTGTATGTACAACTGAGCCTCAATGAACTTATGTGATTTACGAAATGCTCGTTTTTTACACACTCACACCAAGAATTTTAGAATTTGAACTTACTGTCACAAAAAGGGATCGGCGATTAATTTTGATGACAACTCCGACGATGAATAATAAAAAATTACGCCCCCTTCGAAACGTGCTGCCATCTCTGGCGTTTTCTCCTTGTGGGTCTGTCCAAGTAGCTCTTGAGAGTGGTCCCGATCTCAGCCTTAATCCATATGATTAGTCACTTTACTGTATCTTAATGGTCACTTATCTGAAGGAGAGTCAGGACTATTTCCTCGCGCCTGTTATCGTTAGAAGTTAAAGTTTGAAATAATTCTTTTGTGAGTACGACCAAATTTAATAATTTAGAGTTCAAGGTTTACATGGTCAAAGCAACTTGAACCTCAAATATTGTGACAAAATGCAAGTAAATTCATGCATTGGATTTATTTAGCAAACTTAAGATAAGAAAAAATGCAACTCGTCAACGTAAACAACGGAACCTTGACACCTGCAGGTGGAAAACCTTGAACACGTTGGAACGGATTAAAATCATATCGTAATCTGTCGTACCTTTCTGGTTTCGTTAGAATTCGGAATTGCTCGAGTTGCACTTCCTATAAAAACCCCTCGATCTGCATAAAGAAAAAAGATATAATCAGCTGTCAGTACAGCGTGTAACTTCTTGTACTTTGATTTGTGTTGTGAATTAAGGATGTGAGTATTTAAATTATATTTGTATAATTAATGTTTGTCTAGTCATATTTCTAATATAATATTTAAGCTATGCCCCTTGTTTTGATTTATACCGTAACAATATCAAAGATGTGCAAGAAATTCAATCACGTTCAAAGTCTGTACCTATTCGATTTGAGAGGTTTTATTAGGTACCTCACTTTTATCAAAATATACTTACAGAGGATTTTCCAAAGATTTTGACCCTTGCATCGAAGAAATCGTCATGGCTACGTTGGACATATACAAACTGAGCCGAGCCAACTTGCTGCCAACTCCTGCCAAATCGCACTATTTGTTCAATTTGCGTGATTTTTCGAGAGTTATTCAGGTAAGAGAGAGGAACTTTAAATTATTACTTCTATTGCCCGATTGAATGTGTTTATTGTTTATCATGTCATGTACTGTTGAGGACCATATTTTGGTTCAATGCAGTTCTTTATAAATTAGGTTTATTTTTTCGTAAAAAAATATAGTTTCTCTGTAAGTAATAAAATAGTGTTTCTGAACAAATAGGGAGTGTTATTATCAGTCCCCGAGGCAATGGAAAATTTATTGGCCATGAAAAGGTTATGGGTCCATGAAGTCCTGCGCGTATATAACGACCGTTTGGTGGACGATCCGGATCGTAACTGGCTAATATCAGCGTTGCACGAAGTCTCCGCGAAGAGATTAGAGGAAGAACTCGATCACATGTTCGTCCGTCTGGCCACACCCGGAAACCCAAAAGTAAGAAACGTCGCTCGCTTTTCCCTGTACCCAATACAACTTTTTCTCTCTCCATAGATAGGTGATAATGAATTAAGAAACTTACTTTACTGTGACTTTGCCAACCCAAAAGCCGACACCAGGCACTACATCGAAGTGTTGGACCTAGACCAATTGACTGACATCGTGGATGGATACTTGAGGGAATACAATAACATGTCGAGGAAACCAATGAATTTGGTTTTGTTCAGGTGAGTGGGGATCCAACTTAAATAAAGCTTGTAATTTTGCGTCTGCGTATGTTCTAGATTTGCGGTTGAACACTTATCGAGGATTTGCCGCATTATAAAACAACCGAGAAGTCATGGTCTTTTGGTTGGTGTCGGTGGTTCCGGGCGGCAATCACTGACGCGTTTGGCCGCTCACATATCGGAATATGATTTGTTTCAAGTGGAAATAACTCGCTTGTACGGAGCTTACGAATGGCATGAGGACATAAAGGGAATCTTAAGGAGAGCCAGTGCGACCGACCAGCATGGTGCTTTCCTCTTCACAGATTCACAAGTACATTCTTCAATTAATTGTCTTAGCCTCCGCTGCAAGTCTGTTTTTCCCCCCTTAGATTAAAGAAGAATCTTTTCTGGAGGATATTAGTAACTTACTGAATTCCGGCGAAGTGCCGAATATTTTCAGCGCGGAGGAAAAGGTCGAACTGTGCGAAAAGATGAGGCAAATAGATCGCCAACGGGATAAGTCGATGCAAACTGATGGCAGCCCTGTCGCATTATTCAATTTCTTCGTCCAGATCGTCCGCGAACAGTTACATATCGTCCTGGCGATGAGTCCCATTGGTGAAGGATTTAGGACCAGGATAAGGAAGTTTCCGGCCATCGTCAACTGTTGCACGATAGATTGGTTTCAGTCTTGGCCCGAAGATGCCTTGCTAGCCGTCGCTACGAGATTCCTTGGAGAAATCGAATTGTCAGCAAAAGAGAGGGACGTTTGCATTGCCATGTGCCAAAGTTTCCACACGTCAACTCAAGCCCTGTCTGAAGAATACTACTTGAGGTTGCGGAGGTGGAATTATGTGACGCCAACTTCATATCTGGAATTGATCAATACTTTCAAAACGTTTTTGGATGAAAAAAGAAAGTATATGGTTTTCGTTTTTTGCTCTGTTTAGGAAACTAATACTGTTATTACAGAGAGGTTTTACAAGGAAAAAAGAGGTACGAAATTGGTGTGCATAAGTTGATAACCGCCGGCGCCGAAGTTTCCGTAATGCAGGCAGCACTGGAGGCCCTGCAGCCTCAATTAATTATCGCAGCTGCAAAGGTTGCGGAGACTATGAAGAAAGTCGAGGCAGAATCCGCGGAAGCGGCTGTAGTCGAGAAAGTTGTGATGGAAGACGAAGCTGCCGCTAACGTCCAGGCCGAAGCGGCTCAAGCAATTAAGGATGAATGCGACGCTAACCTAGCTGAAGCCATGCCCATACTGAACGTTGCTTTGGCAGCGCTGAACACTCTAACACCGGCGGATATTACCATCGTCAAAACCATGAAAAACCCACCCAAGGGCATTAAGCTTGTGATGGAAGCCGTTTGCATCTTGAAGGACGTCAAACCGGAAAAAGTGCCCGCCCCCAGCGGTATAGGAACAGTTGAGGATTATTGGGGGCCATCAAAAAGAGTCCTGGGCGACATGAAGTTCCTCGAAAGTCTGATGCTTTACGATAAGGATAATATACCGCCGAAAGTTATGCAGAAACTCAGCGAAAGAATTTTGCATGACGAGAATTTCGATCCGGATAAAATCAAAACGGCCTCAACTGCTTGTGAAGGTTTGTTACATTCTTCCTTTTTTTTCCTTTCGGCCCTCTTACGTCCATCCTCCACCTCTTCTTTCTAAATGGCCATACTACCTAGTGTTCTGGTGGGATTATGAAATTATGTCTTGGCATATGACTCATGCGGAACTGAAAGCGTGTTACTCGGAATTTGCGTATTCCTTCTTTGACATTTCCGAAAGATTCATACTTATAGAATTGTTTACGGAAAGCTTTGGCTGACTCATCATAACTGATGGTATTGGGATTGAACCCAAATTAAAATTAAAATCTTCATCATTCAAGGTCTATGCAAGTGGGTGATCGCCATCTCGAAATATGATAAAGTCGCCAAGGTCGTGGCGCCGAAAAAAATAGCGTTGGCCCAAGCAGAAGCGGAATACAACACGGCCATGGCCGCCTTAGAAACAAAGCGTGCCCAGTTGAGAGAAGCCAGAGAAAGGGTTGCAATATTAGAGGCGGCCTTGGAAGCGGAAAACAAGAAGTTCCAAGAACTGAACGGCGAAGCCGAACTGTGCGCCAAGAAACTCCAGCGCGCCGAAGAACTTATTGGAGGCCTAGGCGGTGAGAAGGACCGGTGGTCGACGACTGCGAAAACCTTGGGCGAAAAATACTACGTGCTTACAGGTAGCATCTTGCTTCACCCCGCCCCCCTTTCAATAATTTATTTCCTGTCCCCTTTCAGGGGACATTTTAATAAGCGCCGCCGTGGTGGCATACTTGGGGTCTTTCACAAACCAGTTTAGAGTTAAACAGATCAACACTTGGGTACAGCAAGTTACTGCGTTCAAAATAGTTTGCTCGCAGGATTTTCAGCTAACAGCGATTTTGGGTGAACCCGTTGTTATTCGCCAGTGGAACATTTTTGGTTTACCCAGCGACAGCTTCAGTGTCGATAACGGTATTATAATTACGTAAGGAACTTTCAAGGCCAAATAATTGATTAGTTTTAATGAAATTACATCGTAGGAACGCCCGAAGGTATCCCTTAATGATTGACCCCCAAGGCCAAGCGAATAAATGGGTTAAACTCATGGAGAAGCCGCACAACTTGGCCATAATACGTTTAAGCCAACCGGATTATGTTAGAATACTGGAAAATGCGATCCAATTTGGCCAACCTGTAAGTCAAGTTTGTAAATGTTACAATTCAGTATTGAGTGTTGGGTTTAAAATGAAATAGGTGTTGTTGGAAAACGTGGGCGAGGAATTGGATGCGATACTGGAGCCGGTTTTGGCCCAGCAAATTTTTAAACAGGGGGGCACGCTCTGCTTGAAGCTAGGAGATTCCGTAGTGGAATACAATAGCTCTTTTAGGTACGATTTTTTCATCTTGGAATTAAGCCAAATTCTGTACGTTTACGAATTCCAGGTTGTTTATCACAACGAAGCTTCGCAATCCCCATTATTTACCGGAAGTCGCGGTGAAGGTGACTTTGGTTAATTTTATGATCACGAGCGCCGGCTTAGAGGATCAATTACTGGGCATCACAGTTGCCAAGGAGAGACCTGACCTTGAGTCGGAGAAAAACCAGTTGATTTTACAAGGGGCCGAAAATAAACGGTATTTTTGCTCTTATAACCAATAAAAAATATTAACGGGTTATCCATGATATTTATGACTAGATTAAAAATAATTAGGAAGACGATATGCTGGAAGGTCACAAAAAACTATTAGTACTGTTACATTTTATTTTCGACTTAGATTTTCAATACGGTACGCGTGTGCAAAAATTTCCCAGTATCCCTTGCGCGAGTAGACGCGTGATCCATCATTGATTGACTGGTTGTTCGTTGAACTGTACGTACGAGTTTTGTTCTACGTCTCACCACGGTGGTTATTTTTGATGCTTTCTGAATTTCATATTACCTGAATTTGCGGTGAAACAACAGGCCATCCTTCGAGGTTTTGAAGTTGGGGAGACGTTGTTTACGTCTTCGAAGCAAGAATTGACTCGGCCGAAGCCGGATATTGGGATCTTACGAGGACCTCGGACTCGAACGACCTCATCGCATTTCGTCAAGAATTTCGTGTTACCTGAATTTGCGGTGTAGCAACAGGCCATCCTTCGAGGTTTTGAAGTTGGGGAGACGTTGTTTACGTCTTCGAAGCAAGAACTGACTCGGCTGAAGCCAGACATTGTGACGAGGACCTCGGACTCGAACAACTTCATCACATTTCGTCAAGAAAACCAGCTTTCATCGAGGTTTCTTCTTTTGGTTTGGTTGGATCCCTCTCAGTTCTAAAGCTGATTATACTTCTGCGTTTCGTATTTGTGACTGCCTTTTTCCACGCGGTCCCATCGGACTCGCCGCTGAACTCACCGGCCTAAGAGGAAAAGCAATTTCACCGGCTGAATAGGCAAAGCGACTTCACCGGCCTAAGAGGGCTTCGCGTCTTGCAGGCGTCGCAACCACGGAATTCTAAAGTCGGAACAAACCAAATTATTTGTTTGTTTTGTTTTATCCAGAACACTTTTCTTTGTTTTGAATGCGGTAATATTTAAATTGCTACTGTCTTTTTCGTTGAGTTATTGTTCACGTATTTTATTTATTTATTTATATTTATCTGTAAACGCTAGCGAAGAGGTCTAATCGCGAACGGTAAATTTTCGGTTTGTAATTTTAGATTTTTGGAAACGTTTTGCGACAATTCGTGACATTGATTTACATATTCTGGGGACTTTCAACCCTTTTATCTTCGCTTCGGTGTTTCATTTCGGATATACCCTTCCCCTTATAGTGGTTGCTCTCTTAACCGTGGAACGACGTTTTGACCGTCTCTTCCAGCGTGGAACTGCAAGTATTTCGATAGCCCATATCATCTTGGGTGGTGGCGTTTTGTGGTCACGGCTATTTGGTCCCCATTTTGGCCCACGACCGTCTCCACTGAGCTCGGGTACAAAAGGTTTGACTTAGGTGATGTTAACTCCATCGTAAGCAGCAACTGAACGTTTGGTAGGTATCAATTAACTAAGATATTTTGACAAATTAAACTGCTAGTAGTTTTATGTGACCTTCCGGCATATCGCCTTTCAAAATTATTTCGTTATAAAATTACCTCATATGTTTTTCATAGAATGTTAAAAGAAATCGAAGACAAAATTTTAGAGGTACTAAGCACCTCTGAAGGTAATATTTTGGAAGACGAAACTGCGATTCAGATTTTAAGCTCCTCAAAAGTGCTGTCCAACGAAATAGCTTCCAAGCAGGCGGTAGCTGAAGTCACCGAAAAACAAATTGACAAAGCCAGGCTGGAATATACTCCGATTGCCGTGCATTCCACAATTCTATTCTTCACGATTGGTACCAAACGATGTTAATTAATTAAACGTACGAAAATATAACGGTTTCGTGTTTTAGTCGATTTGGCCAACATCGATCCCATGTACCAATATTCGCTAGTTTGGTTTATGAATTTATTTAAGTCTGCCATTGATAACACCGAGAGAGTGGACGATGTCAAACAGCGACTGAAAGACTTGCAGTCTTTCTTTACTTATTCTTTGTATGTTAATATTTGTAGGAGTTTGTTTGAAAAGGTAGGGCTTCACAGGTATAAAACCAGGCACACACCTTTGATGATGCCATTTCAGGACAAACTGCTATTTTCTCTTGTGTTGACCATCAATTTACTAAAAAGCCGCGATGAGGTAGATATTTCAGAGTGGATGTTTTTGTTGACGGGCGGCGTTGGCCTAGACAACCCACACGCAAATCCAACCGATTGGTTAATTCAGAAATCATGGGACGAGTTGTGCCGGTTAAGTGATTACCGCGCATTTCGGTAGGTACCCCCCTCACTCACGATCAGATTTCACGACACTCTTCTTTAGTGGAATAAGAGAGCATTTCGTTGCAAACGCTGAAGCTTGGCGAAAAGTTTTCGACTCGTCAGAGCCTCATAACGTCCGCATTCCAGAACCGTGGGCAAGCAAATTAAACGAACTCGAAAGGTTACTGGTACTAAGATGTATGCGTCCCGATAAAATCGTTCCTGCGGTTCAGACTTTTGTTCAAGGTATCTAAGATTAAGTAATGTGTTCCTTTCAAAACAATTCAAAGGGTTTAATTTGGCAGACAACCTTGGAAAAGAGTACATCGAGCCACCTCCTTTTGACTTGTCTTCATCGTACGCCGATTCTCACTGCTGCATACCTTTAATCTTTGTTCTGACGCCCGGAGCTGACCCGACTGCTGTTCTGTTAAAGTTCGCCGATGATCAAGGGTTTGGCGCTTCAAGATTGTACTCGTTATCGCTTGGACAGGGGCAAGGACCCATTGCGATTAAATTAATCGACGAGGGCGTAAAGAATGGGACGTGGGTTATTCTACAAAACTGCCACTTGGCAAAAAGTTTCATGCCAACTCTAGAAAGGGTTCGTCGTTTTATTAATAAGTTAGTCCCTATTTCTTGTACAAGATTTGGTTCGAATTGGAATCCAAATCCAATCTGCAACTCAAACATTTCTTGTTTTAAACATTTGGGCAAGGAATAGGGTAGTTGTAGGCTTTCGCGGCCGTCGTGCATGTTTGAATTGGCTTCCGGTTGGAACCGCCTCACATTAACTTCTTCTACTGCCTACGTTTCGTTCTCCATTGCAGAAGAACTTCCTCAGGGCCGCTGCTGCTGGTGGTGCTCGTTAATGTGATGTTTCCAGGCATTGTGGAGGTAAAAAGAAGTATCACGGTTCAGGTTGTTGGGGTGTTTGAGGATTTCTATGTTTCTAACAACCGAATAACCTGACCGTGATACCGGCTTTTACCTCCACAATGCCTGGAAACATCTCATTAACGATCCGTCACGCCCAAACAGACCGTTCCGCCCCACTACCTCCACCTATCGCTATAAGTACCACGACAACAGACGTACCTACTCAGTCTCAACGACTAACGAGAAGCAGCAGCAGCCCTGAGGAAGTTCTTCTCCAACGTCGGCAGTAAAAAGTCAACGTGACGCGGTTCCAACCGGAAGTCAATTCAAACATAGTCATTCTGTTTAGATCTGTGAAAATTTTACCGTCGATACCACTCACCCTGATTTTCGACTGTGGCTCACCTCGTACCCAGCCGAGCACTTCCCCGTCCTGGTCCTGCAAAACGGTGTCAAAATGACCAACGAACCTCCCAAGGGCCTTCGCGCCAACATCTTGCGTTCGTACCTCGGCGATCCAATTTGCGACCCCGAATGGTTCGACAGTTGCAAGCAGGACGCCGTCTTTAAGAAGCTGCTCTACGGGCTGTGCTTCTTCCACGCCCTTGTGCAGGAAAGAAGAAAATTCGGACCTCTGGGTTGGAACATATCGTACGAGTTTAACGAGACCGATTTGAGGATCAGCGTGATGCAGTTGCAGATGTTTCTGAACGAATACGAGGTACGTACGAAACGTTTTATGCAATTCAAAAAAAATATTTCGCTCCTTAGGACATACAGTATGACGCCTTGAGGTATTTGACTGGAGAGTGCAACTATGGGGGAAGAGTTACCGATGATTGGGATAGACGTTGCCTGAAGACAATTTTGAACGTTTTTTACTGCAGGCAACTGGTCGAAACTGATAATTATCCATTTGATCCATCAGGTAAAAAATAATAACTTCCTTCTCGTTAGTAACAAAGTAGTTTTGTTACCCAAAGTTGTTTTATTTCGTTTTTGAATTGTTTTATTTTTGTAAATATTTATTGTATATAATAGTTAAGAATTCTTGTTTTATGCGCAGAATAAAATTATATTTTGGGTGGGAGTTCCAGCAGAGTGGGGCTCCCTTCCACTCGCAAGCCTTTATAAGCGCGCCGAGAGCACGCATTAAGGCAGTCATTTGCCGAATCATTCATCGGTGCATGACTCAAACGCGCTAAGCGGCTTGTGCGTAATACCGCAACCGCTCCTTCATTCTTACCTGACACGTGTATTCCGCCCTTGAGTGCGGTATTTCGTGTATTCCGTCCTTGAGTGGATGTTTCCTATCTGACACAAGAGTCTCGTCTAACCGGACCTTGAGTGGGAGATTCACTCATTCTTACCTGACACGGGTGTTTCGTGTATCCAGACTCAGAGTGGGTGTTTCACTCAATTCTGACCTGTCAATCCGTTTCCCGGAACCGGAATCGAAACGTCAGCATAGTTTTGCCGTAAGTCAAACCGTCCGCGTCCGGAAAATAATATTTGCAGTTACCTTCCGGAGAATAGACATTCCAAGTTTCTGAATATGTAAATATGAACCTATACTAAGTATTTGATTCCGCTGAAAATGGACGCCGACGGGCAAACCCCCGGACTGACGTCGAACCGAGCAACGAGAGCAACACCAGCGAGAGAGGCGACCCGTTACATGTTTGGCATTCAATTTTTCCTTAAGAAACTTATCATTAAAATCCTTGCTTTGCCTTTAAAGTTTGTAACGGTCCGTCAATCTTCGGTTTGGTCTGTAGTTGCTCTGCTTGACGGCGGTTCGGGTTTGCTCGTCGGAGTCCAGGTTCAGAAATAAAAGCGTCGATCACTTAGCAAATACAGTTTTATTTACAAAATAGTTCATATACACGTATCCACAAATTGGAATGTTTTTACTGTGGTAACACTCACGGACTGGTAAACGAAATGTTAAACTCTCGGACGGTATTTTCGGTAGCGGTAATATTCGATGTGTCTCGAGGACAACGGTAAAAAACGGTGTGTCTTACGGACACTAATCGCAGGACGGTAGTTTCGGAAACGGTGTGTCTTACGGACACTAATCGCAGGACGGTAGTTTCGAAAACGATGTGTCTTACGGACACTAATCGCAGGACGGTAACGCACTGTGCATACGTTCCCACTCAGGGTCAGGATATGCGAGACATCCGCATTGAGATAAGAGAGAGTGAGACACCCACTCTTGGATCAGGATGTGTGAGACGCCCACACTCGGTAAGAGAGAGCGAGACTCCCGCTCTATGATCAGGAAGTGCGTAACTTCGTTACAAGTTGTATATTATGAAACCAATACTTCTGATGTTGCAGGAAAATATTATTGCCCTGCTGAGAAAGATTATGAATCTTTCCTGAATTATACCAAGTCACTGCCCTTAATCACTCACCCGGAAGTATTTGGCATGAACGAGAACGCCGACATTCTGAAAGATCAGCACGAGACTGACCTCATGTTCACAAGTATCTTACTGACTCAGGTTTGTATTTATTGTATAATTCCACAAGTTACTCTCGATTTATACACTTTTGCAATTTTTCCCGGCAAACAGGATCGTACGGTAAGTTTTGCTTCAAACCGCTTTTAAATCATTTACAATGAACATCATTTTCAATCGATTCTGCACAAATTAGGATATAGTCCAGCTAAGGGTAAGTAGGCGTTCGTGTGTAGGTATTTGCTTTAATAATTATTGTTTCTCAACTCAACGCTGCTTAGGATTTAAAAAGAGCTAGGGTTAGTAGAGGTTTGAATAAAAAACAAAATATTTGAGCTATTTTTTTTTTTTTTGGTAAATTTAGGACACGATGGCGGTGGAAGGCGGCGAAAAATCCCCCGAGGATATAGTACGCGAGGTGGCGGCCGACATCTTGGCGAAGCTTCCTCCAAATTTCGATCGCGACGCTGCTCTAGAGAAGTACCCCACTTCGTACGAACAAAGCATGAACACCGTCTTGGTACAGGAGATGGGCAGATTCAATAAGCTGCTGTCGGTTATTCGAGATAGCATGAAGAACGTGCAGAAGGCGATCAAAGGTTGTATTTATTCAGCAACTACGTCTTTGCTATCAAGCCATACATGTAAACAGGTTTAATTGTGATGTCTCCCGACTTGGAGGAGGTCTTCGGTAGCATTTTGACGGGGAAAATACCTGGCATGTGGGCAAGCAAATCGTATCCGTCTTTGAAACCACTTGGGAGTTACGTCAATGATTTTCTCCAAAGACTTAAATTTTTACAGGTTTGATTTTATTGTTTTTATGTAGCTATAGAATTAATAGCGGGGAAGAAGTACCAAATAAGAATATTAAAAAGAGCCTGCCGTTTAATACGACGGAACAAGCTTGGAGAAGGAGGCCTGGGCTCGCCGCAAACAAATCAACATCCGGGTAACATACCCGTCTCCTTTTTCACTCCAAAACAAACACCGTTTTTTTATACTTTTTATACCTTTTTATACTTTTTTGTGGCAGATGTAAAGCGTAGGTATACCTAATCAAATTTAATGAACCACTTTTGTAAAGCTATGCAGTAATAGAACATAATTTTTAGCTATGGTACGATAACGGGCCGCCTGACACATTTTGGGTGTCCGGGTTTTTCTTCACTCAAGCGTTTTTAACGGGGGCTGAACAGAATTACGCGCGCAAGTACACAATTCCCATCGATCTTCTGACATTTGATTACGAGGTTCAATAATAATTTTGGCGACGGTTTGAACCGCCTTTTGATTCCTATTTTGAATTCAGGTTATGCCAGTGCAGCGGAAACTTACAGCAGCTCCAGATGATGGGGTTTACATATACGGATTGTTCTTGGAAGCCGCCCGATGGAACAACGACACCATGACTTTAGACGAATCCTTGCCTAAAGTTTTGTACACCAATATTCCTTATGTAAGAGAAGTCGCTTTCAATAGTTAAGCTTGATTTAAGTAATGATTAAATTAAATAGATATGGTTAAAACCATTAAAGAGAGCAGACTTGGTAGAAGGGCACACATACACATGCCCAGTTTACAAGACAACGGAACGAAGGGGAGTTCTATCAACAACCGGACATTCTACTAATTTTGTAATTGGCATGAGTTTACCCACTGTGAAACCAGCTGAGCACTGGATCATGCGTGGTGTGGCAATGCTGTGCCAATTATCTCAATAATTATTTGTGGGTTTTGGCACCGTGTGATTTGCACTTTTACTTCTTTATTTTATTCTTTGTTTCATACATTATTTAATATAAAATTTTGTATCGAAAAATTTTTCTATGCATTCTTGCGTTCTTTACGTGCCACTTAATCGCGTTTCAGTTAAAAGAGAACCGGAAGTTACTATTATGTAAGTAACGTCTTAAACTAATATCTCCATGCGGTTGCCAGGGCTACGCTTTCGAGATCGATGTTCCACCCCTGTCCTGTGGGGATGTCGGGTGCAGCTCTCCAGGGTGGCCCGGGTAACCAGGTGACTCTAAACCGAACGTTCTTTAAATAAAACGATGTAATACCCTTTACTTGCCACCAGACGAAAAAAAAAACAGTCCTGGTATTCATAACGATTGAATAAATCTGTTTTCACTCTTCTTTTTAAATTCACACTGAAGGAAATACCTACACTTTGTTACATGCGAAAAATGCTGCACTTGATTCATTGTTTTTGTTTTTTAATTGTAAAGTTACAGGGTCGTTTTCATAATAGGACTAAAGATGACCTTAAATAAAGTCACTTAAGTCAGTTAAGAATGCCAGGTTTATTTTATTCCTGTTATTTCTCCAATGTGTGCGTAGGAACTCTTCAGGACGATCGAATACCTGATATGCATCTCTTTTTCTCTTCTACAACAGCTGGCTTCGAAGCCGTCGATTAATGTGTGGAGTGTGAGTGATCTCTCGACAATGGCTGCTCAAGAGGCGTGTGTGGTGGTGAATGTTTCCGACAATGGCTGCGCAGAAGGCTTTGGATGTGCTTCCGACAATAGGTGCGTAGGAGGCTTAGGGTTGCTCCTGACAATCGCTGTACGGGAGGCTCCCGACAATAGTTGCACAGAAAAAGCGTTTTCGTTTCATAAGTGACCTGTACTCGAAGTGATCAGAACTAATCTGATCCTAATTGATACCGCGCTAAATAGCAAATGTCACGTTAACTTTACTTTCTGGGAGGTTTGTCACCAAATTTAACTTTAAATGACTTGCCTCGTACCTACCTTGACAGATGACAAGCTCTGCTGACTAACGTATTAGCTGTTCCCCTCGACTAGCAATCAGTGAAGATGGGGGTGAGTTAATTACGATGGTAAAATAACGAAAGGGCGCCAGGTCAGACTCGAATAAACAAACTAAACGTAAACAATCTTGTCGACGTTTCCGAATCGATCAAATCGGCAGAAAATCAAAAGGAAACAGAGGCCTATTTAACTCACTGGTACGTTAAGGAGTAAACACAAACGCAAAAGTTAACTTAAACTTTAATTAAATACCCTTAACTATGATGGACAAAGATACAATACAATAATTTGACTTCTTAACAATAATGTGGTTTACCTATAAATTCAAAGACCATAATTCGCTCTCTCTACTCGGTTATCCAAGAAAAATAAACCGATTCACGATATGTCAAAATAAATTAAGTTGGAAATACCTCAACCTTATTGACAGCGTACAGTCGGTAACGTCAGGTCAAAATTACCAACCGAAGTGCAGTGGGTAGTTACGACGCCATCTGCCAATCGCGTTCAGCGTCGACAATCCGGTTCAAACTGGATTCACAGGGCCCGTCAAGATGGCTGGTCAGGACCGGTAAGTTCCAAAAATCTACGAGTTGACTCGGTTTGAGCCCAACTCACGACGGTACAATACAAGGCTGAAGCGCAGCAGAAGACCTGTGCGTACAACTAAAAGCCTGTATAGAAGGAGATATGTGTCGTTAGCGTACAACATGGCGTTCAGACAAAACGCTGGATTTTACCTGGGTTTTTGAAGTATTCCAGGCTTGGTATAGGGGGGCTTAAAATACCCCAAACTCGTTCGGTGGTATAGTTAGAAATTCCGGCAGAGCCGTAGATGAATTCTCCCCACATAAAGAGCAAGAACCCCGAGATTACACACATCAACACCTTACGATGGCCAAACGTAGAATGAAACGCGAATCTAAGATGGTGGACGCTAAATAACGCGCGATGGTCGCAAGCGGTAACCAAAGGTGAACCATGGTGGGCCCTATATCGAATGTGTTTCGTGGTAGCGGGGAAGGAGTATAAAGAGTGAGTTCGCGATTACGCTCGCCGAGCGCTCTGATCAAAAGTGTGAGGGAGAGCGACTGCGTTTCACTGCATGTAAGAATGAGAAAAATAAACACTCCGATCGATCTGAGCGTAATCGCGAACTCAGCCAAAAGTTGCCAAACGTACCGGCTTAGACGTAGCTTTGTTGCCACGTTTTCTTAGCGGCAAAATTCAAACGTAACAAGTTATTTGTCATCATCGTTATTCTTGTTACGTTGCAGAAACGAATCATTAATATAACTGATTTTTGGGTATATGTGTAAGAAAAATATCCGTAGACAGATAATTTGAAAGTTATTAAACACTTCAGAGATGCAACTGATCACGAACTGATCCTACAATTTCTTGGCGCTTGAGGGGCAAGGGGAAGGTAGACTAGCGCAGTTGAGAATCATTTCACTTGAAACGAAAAGAACGCTTGCTGATCAAGTGGATCAGATCTGTTCTACTCGGTGCTACTCCGCTCGTTGAAATGAAAACGGCTAAAGCTTTGAGTTGCTTCTGGACACTCTGTATATTATTTAATGTGTATTACTCAATCATTGCCTTTGTTGGCGAGGGGTATATGCAAATTTTTGTAAAAAAAAACTTACCTCTTTCTTTACCTTTGTCAACTGGTCCTAATAGCTCGGAATTTAAATTTTCATAGTTCATTGTTTTTTATAAAACGTTAGTTAATATTTTTTACAATAAAAAGAAGTTTAAAAAACAACAGAAAATGAAATAATAAAAAAATTTCAACGAACAAAAATGTTAAATCTTGAATTTAACGTTTCTCGTGCGTTTTGTCGAAACTGTTCTTTGTTTAAACAAATTCTTTATATTCCTTGTTTTATGTCAGAAAATATTGAAGAATTAGAAAGATGGTTTTATTCCAGAAATATGAATTGAAAGCGAAAGACTTTTCAAACCACAAGTGCGATGAATTTTTTTTTCTACTCCTGCTTCCGAAAGTTCTCTTTACTACTTTTGATGTTCAAAATAAGTGCGTATATTGGTATTTTGCAGAATGAAACACTACAACATGTTGAAAAATTTTCTTTAATTACGTATAACAAAGAAGAAGAAAAATTAAGAAAGCGAATACTGAGGAACAAATAAAATTACTTGTGTATTGCATTTTTAAGACTGTCGTTTGATGTCTATCAATAGATGTCGTTTGATGTCTATCAATAGATGTCGTTTGATAGACTATAGCCTATAGTTATCGAACAAAGACAAGACTATAGTTATCGAACAAAGACAAGACAAGAAAAGTTAAAATTGAAACTACTTACTTAATCTTTACGCCTACTTTACGATTCTTGATGAGAGGCTGCTGGAGTTGAGTCCCCATTTTTGTTTCCTCTTCAAAAATCACTCCATTTCTTTCTATCCGGTTAAAATCCTTCCACTTCCTCCGCCACTTCTGCCACGGCCCTTCATGGTCCACCTCTAGCTTCGTATACTCCTCTCGTAATGCTTCTTTCTTTCATTCTTTTCACTTGGTCATACCATTTTAGTGGTTCTTGATCATTTTTCCCACAGACTTATGTCCAACATCTCGATTTTTCTTTTTTTATTATTTAACACTTGCCCATGATTCCGAAGCGTGTATTAACATCGGTGTGACCGTTTTCTGAGATATTTCTATTCTGGTGTCTTTTGGAATTTCCTTCTTTTCTAGAAAGGCAGTAGGAATATGTTTCGATGATAAATTATGACACCACAATTTCTTAGTATAAAGAATTACGTGTTAATGTCTAAAATAACTCATTTTTTTAAACGATTGTGTTTTTTGTAACGATGACAGTCATGCATCTTTTTTTGTGAGATGTGGTCAACTGTCATATTAAACTTTGAATTTGGTTTCAAGCCACAATTCGGCCATCCGATTATTCATCCCCCCCCCCGTACAGTCGCTTTTTTTGAAACAGAACTATCTCCTGGAATTAAATAGATAAGGAAGACGTCTAAACTTGATTGTCCTGCGCATTTTGACTTGATCTTCATCTTAATCTTGAATATCACCATCGTGTTCATTTGCGTAATTCTCTTTATTTTTATTATCTTCATATACGTCATCGTTTCCTTCATCTTCCACTCAAATTCGTCATCATGTCTTTCATCCTCATCTCCATCGTCACCTTCATCATTATTTTCATCGTCTTCATCTTTGCCTTCATTATTGCCTTCATAATTTTTTGATACAAAACCAACTTTCATGTCGTTTGATAGACTACAGTTTATTAAACGACATGAAGATAGACTATAGTCTATCAAACGACAGGGAAATAGACTATCGTCTATCATACGACAGGGATTCTTAAAAATGCAATACAAAAATAATTTTATTTGTTACTCAGGTTCGCATTCTCAATTCTTGTACTTCTTCTTTGTTATATGCAATTAAAGAACATTTTTTAATATGTTGCAGTGTTTGATTCAATACCAATATACGCACTTATTTTGAACATCAAAAGTAGTAAAGTGAACTTTCGGAAGCAGGAGTTGAAAGAAAAAAATTCATGGCACTTGTGGTATGAAAAGTCTTTCGCTTCCAATTCATATTTCTACACGGGAGGCTTTGGTTATAGTTCCGACGGCGACGATAGCTGCGCAAAAGGCTTTGGATATGCTTCCGACGATAGCTACACAGAAGGCTCTTGACAATTGCTGCACGGCAGGTTCTGGTTATAATTCCGCCAATAGCTGCACAGAAGGCTTTGGGTTGCCTCTGACAATTGCTGTACGGGAGGCTTTGGTTGTGATTCCGATAATAGCTGCATAGAAGGCTTTGGACGTGCTTCCGATAATAGCTGCACAGAAGACTTTGGATGTGCTTCCGACAATAGCAGCACAGAAGGCTTTGGGTTGCTCCTGACAATTGCTGTACGTAAGGCGAGCGTTCCGCAAGGTAGTACGCTAGGATCTGTGCTTTTTAGTTTGAATAAAACTAATAGAAAACTTTAATCCACGAAGCCATATGCATAAAACCAATGCAGAACGACGTGATCCAGAGGATACTTAATAATTCAGATGTTGAAGTGCAGTAAGGGTTAAGTAACGTCTCCGAAACTCTGCTTGTGACAAAAACAAATGAATGTGGATAAATTATAAGTTGTAATATTACAACTGTTTCGCTACGTACAGGTAGATTTCACAAATTCAAAACTTGAGTAAGTTTGAATTACGTATGGAATTAAAAAAAGAAAACATCAACGTCAGGGACGGAAAGGCAATAAGTAAGGCCAAGAAAACAAGTGAATTGAAAGTTTCTGATCGCGAGAGGGTTCGCAATTATTATCTTTCCCTATGCCTAGTAGTTGGAATTGAATTGGAGGGTGCACGTATACATATATCCATATAATGGTTATGGTGATTCTAGAACAGTGTAATCAACATCTTTATGGAACCGTTCCCCAAAAGTTAAAGAAATAAATTCACATTGTCCTTATTTGCTACGAATTGCCCCCTAATAGTCTAGATCGCTTTTAGTTGGCTGCAAATTGCTTCTTCGGAAACTTAATATTGCTTAAGTTAAATAAAAATTTCAATTGAGCTGGAATCGATGCATGTGCTGAGCCAAGTTGAAAGCGGCGTATACGAACACACAATAAAAGTGTGCTTCGGCGAGAGAATCTTGAGCGATAAGCTCAACAAAAGGCCGTTAACGATCTTTGGATTTAATCGAATAAAACCTTTCCCAAACGACAGCCCGAACAGTGGCGAGCTCCTGAAGCGTTAACGACGTCGACCTTCTGTTCGCCGCTACCGCAACGCCACATATAAATCTCACGTACCGTTTTGTCGCAGCCGGGGTTGAGTTACAACCCCCGGCTCTTCTGTTTGAGCCATATTTACAAGGGACGTGTCTCCGTGCTACTCATTTTGCTATCCATTCATCATTTTACGAAATTATGGAAATCTGCTTCTATACACAAAGACAAAGAGATCATAACGTTTTATCGCCTAAGTTTAATTTATGTGTTTATCACATCATGACTTTTCAAGATACGTTATTATATAATCAAAAATGTCATTGAAAATTTGAATAATCTGAAATTTTTATCTTGACGATGCAGGTGTCTTCCGATCGCTTGAAGGTCAGGCGAGCCGACACGTGTCGATCGCTTTGCAACAATGCTCTAATTTACACAATTCGAGTGTTTGTGCTACAGCATTTAGCAGTGATCTCAAAAAAAAAACAGATGTCTACAACGCCTTTTAATAATCGTAAAGAAATTTGTAACTCTTCCCGATTAACTGCTCAGTTACCCATTTACCAGCCGGTGTTAACGATTTTATTTAATTAACACTCTACGAGTTGCAGACGGTAACGGGATGCTACTCTAACTGAGAGCGAAAATAAAATCGATGTGATGAGAAGTATAGGGAAATGTATTTTCAGTAAAATCGTTAAACCCTCTTCCGTTCAAAATTAATCGAGGTCATGTAGCGAATCTTTTATTTCTCTTCGCTTCTGTAAAATCGGCGGACGCCTACTGATAAATCAATGTTCAATTAAAAACGTGAACGTATCTTATCAAGTTATCAATAAAGGCATTATGATATTCCGATTTTTTTTTGCTCTAATTAAATGTAACTATTGTATGGTAAGTGTGTCCCTATTTTCCTCTCTTCAACGGCTGGCTTCGGTGACGTTGATGAGTGTGTTTGGAGTGCGAATGATCTCTTGACAATGGCTAGGCAAGAGACTTGTGGATGCTCTTGACAATGGCTGCACAAGAGACCCATGGATGCCCTTGGCCATGGCTGCACAAGAAGAGACTTATGGTTGACAATGGTTGCACAAGAGACTTGTGACTGTTCTTGACAAGGGCTGCACAAGAATCATTGAGCTGGAACGGCTAGCGTCTTCGCTTTTATACGACTTTTTCTGTAGCGGGATGAAGTAACTTTGCTTCATCGTGGAACGTAAAAAATCTGTCTTATCCATATATCTACTTTCAAAAATAGTTGAGTGGTAACGAAAGAATTAATCTTCTGTGTTTTTTTTTTGTCCAAAAACGATAAATTTAATTATTATTCATATAGTTTATGTAGAAACACCTACGGGATACTGAGATGTTCACCTGAATTCATTAATTAGAAGCGAAACTCGTGACTTTTATAACTTATAATATAACACAAGCTGTGTCACGATGAAAATCTAATTAGAAATAATTCCGAAGCACGAGGCGTGCTCGGCACTCGTATTTCGACGTCGAACTTCAAAGTGTGGTATGTTTGAAGTTATTTGTTTCGTCGTTAGTTCGTCGTTAGAGCAACAAAACTCATTATTGCAGCAGCAGCAGTAACATTATGTATGTAGGTTCTCACCGTGCTACGGGAGGTTATCCGAGATTCACTTCAATCAGCAGACTGACAACTAACTTATCGAAAGGCTTGCACTTTGAAGATTAATTAGTATCAGTATCTAACTTCCTACATACCTGAGGTAAAGACAAAAAATTGTGTTTTAAAATTTTTATATAATATACAGGTGATAAAATTAATAGTGTTCTATTTGCAAGTAACGCTGAGGCAATTCAAATGTAATCTAAACACGAACAAGTTATTTTCGCTTTTCGAAAAAAAAAAAAAATTGTAAGTGGCTCCATTTATTGAGCTTCTTCACAAAGGTCATTGTCGGAAAAGTCCTTGTAATTACTTGTGGTGGCGCCTCCTATTGAATTTTAAAACTACCAACGCCCTTTTGGGCACGAGAAATGGCTCCATCTATTGAGTCATTGCTAAGTAACTCACTTTTATGCATACGTCTTGTGTTTTAATAGCGCCATCTATCGAAATTTAAAGCTACCGGCGTCCTTTTATACATGAAAAAAAAAAGAATGTTTTACAGTGACTCTCTCTATTGAGTTTCTTCATATATGTATCTCATGGTCGGAAGTCATTCACTTTTACGTATTTTTTTTTATTTTAGTGGCGCTATCTATCGAGTTTTAAAGCTTTCTTTAAAATAATTTTTCAATTTTTAGTGGCGTCACCTATCAATTTTCCAAGTTATCACATCGTCCTTTTGGATATCAAAAAAATCTTGGCAAAATTTGTCGTGTCTCCATCCATTGACTGTCATCAGAAACGCTGTCGCCAGAGAAGCCCTCTCGTCATAAAATTTTACGAAATTCTTTTTTTTTAACTCTTAGTGGCGCCATCTATCGAGTTTCAAAGTAACCAGCTTGATATGAAAGGTAGTAGAAGTTACTTTGGTAAAATTCGTCGCAAGTGGTTCCGTCATTCATTTTTACGCAAACTTTTTACTTTCAGTGGCGCCATCCATCGAGTTTTAAAGCTGTCGGCGTCCTTTTTAAAAATACTCGTAATTCAATTTTTCAACTTTTAATGGCGCCGTCTGTGGAGTTTCAAAGTTACCAGCTGCAGCGTCCTTTTTGGTAAAAAAATTATCGTTAAAATTTATTGAGTTCCTCTGTTGACCGTCATCACACAGACTAATTCTTTTTAACTTTTGATGGCGTCATCTAACGGCTTTTGAAGTTACCAGCGTTGTTGCAAAAGAAGACTCTTGACAAAATTTTCGCAACTCGATAATTTTATCGGTAAAATTTGTCCAAGTGGCTCCACATAAAGAAAAAGCTTCCTCACAAACGTCACTGCGAGAAAACTTCCTGTATTCACTCGCACGCAATTATTTCTTTTTAAGTTTTCAGTGGCGCCATCTATCGAGTTTCAAAGTTACGAACATCTGAAAAGAAGACTTTTGGCCAAAATTAATTGCGCTTACCTGCGTCTATTGAGTTTCTACCAAAAAAAATATGAATCCTGCATAGAAAAACAAAACTTGACTGTTAATTGGTCACACCCTCTGTTGGGTGTGAACGAAAATATGATTAGCTGTGTAGAAAAAAAAGTTGCTTTGATGATATAAGTCACGACAAACTTCATGCAGTAACACACAATACCAAATCAGTCGTAATGACTATCAATCAGTTACGCCCTCTATTGAACACCTACTTAAAATATGATTAACTGCTTAGAAAACCAAAAATTACTTATAGCGTTTTCCACTGGCTGCACCGGTGTGCACTCAGGATATCTCTAGCTCGTTTTATTACATAAAGCTAAACCGAGATGAAAATACACTCAGTGACACTAGTGAAGCCAGTGGCCAGTGACTAGCTTCATGCAGTGACACACGACAACTGTCAACCAGCCATGCCCTCTATTGAGCACCCAATCCAACCAAACCAGTCGATCGACACGGAGATCAAACCCTGAGACTCTCGCTTTTCATTTACGAGAGACAGCCATGCGGTGTCTTTAATAATTCAATTTCACTATATTTTTTTTACTGTGGATGTCACTTTCTTCTTTTGTATTCGTGATTCCTGCTTAAGCTGGACTCCATCAAAGAACATTGGTTGAAGCTTCATTCTTTCTCCTAACCGACGGGTGATATTATAAGGTTTGTTCCGGCAGTAGCTTCTGACCAGTACCAAACTATCAAAAACATGCATTCAGCAAAGTTGTACAGTTGATGGCGTTGTTAAAGTCGATCGTTATCTCTGTGTGCAACTATTTAGATATTTTCGAACTTTTTGAAACAGAATTGGTTTATTGGAGACCCAACACCGTTGCTGGTGGAAGATGTGTTGCACGTCTCCATCAATGAAAGTTATGAAAACCTAAATGATAATTTGGACTGCATTTGCCCCACCTGCCATGCTGTGTCCCTTGTCTATCGCACGGATTAGAACATGCTTCTAGTCTCCCGTACACCCGTCATTCAAATGTTGGCAATCTTAAGTTGTGGCAGATTTTTCACGGGCAACCAAATTTCATTGTTCAGAAGACAAATTTTGCTTCGATATGGCTCAGGAGTTTGCGGTACGCTGAGAAAAAAAAATTACCGAATTGTTAAGAAAAAGTTAATTAAAATTGCTGCAATTAAGGGTACTTGCAAGCTTTTGCAAGGCAACCCTGCCGATATATGTGACCTCTTCTGCAATCTTCGATTAGAATCGTTTCGTTAAAACAACAGATGAACGTAGAAAACACGCGGTGGGATCTTGGACTTAATCGTAAAAGTTGTGATAGTTTGACATTGTTCACCTTCTGTTCACCTGTTCTATACCTTAGAGTTTTTTTATGAAGAAAGCAATTCGTTCTTTGTTACGGAATAATTTATGTAACTGAAATAAGTGTCATAGCTCAGCGTAACGAAACATTTATTTACATACATTTAAAGGAAACTTACATGGCTTTGTCACTTACACGATAAAACAAGACTCCTGACTAGCTATCACACTAGTGATCTATTGATCAACTCGTCGGCTATTTAAAGGGTTTTTGTCCGATGATGTTTTTCCACGAAGTTATTTAATTACGCCTTGGCATATGACTCATGAGGAACTGAAAGCGTATTACTCGGAATTTGCGTATTCCTTCCGAAAGATTCATGTTTATGTAACTGTTTGCGGAAAGCGTCGGCTGACTGATTTTTGGAGCTGCGTATTCTTGTGTTGGTGGCAATCTAGTTTCCCTGTTACAATATCAGCATCGCGAAAACACTTAAGAATGTCGACAATGATCCGAGTGGAAGGAGAATTCGAGCTCCAGTGTAGCCCTTAGTTACCTTCTGTGAGGGAAAGGGGATGAATTATCCCTTTATTTTCAACTTTATCAATCTTTAGTACAAGGCTTCGTCGAAATACTATGTCCCTCTAGATATCTTGACGAGAGAAAGAAAGAAGTTCTATTGTAATGCCTAGATCTTAATTTCCAAAATTAATCACACCATAATAGTCAACAATTTCTACTTCTTCTCCTCACTCTTTTACTGAAATTTTAATCAGATCGTAAAGGACCCAAGCAGCAATCTCTTTGTTTGTAGGTATCTGGTTTGAGCTTTAAGCCAGATATTGCTATTAACGCCCTCTTTACACAGAATGAGATTTCAGCCCTTGGCCGCCACTACATATAATTTTCGGGCTTGACGAAAAGTTATTTTCTTTCTTTTAAGAATGACATTGACTTGAAAAATAAAGACAAAACTTATATAAATAAATATATTAAGGATAAGTAAACAATTATAAATTGATTAAGACAATTTTAAAACTGATTACGTACATAAAACAACTCTAGTCAAATTACTAGAGATCACAATTTCAAATCTGAAATTTAAATGCAATTTTCAAGTTACTTCTGAACAATACTATGTCACTTCGAGAAAAACAGTATCTCATAATTAAAATAAGCAAATGTTAGTTTATAAAACATAGCTAAAATAGTAAAAATCAAATTATTAAAACTTTTACCCAACCATAGCACTAGACACAGAGACAGAAGGACTTTTTGGAGAACAGCAACACACACTAAGACATTCTGTAAATGTCGATTACGCCCTCGGGCTTATGGAGATGTACTCCACAAGATGGGCGCTAGCAATCTTTACGATCAAACTGCTAGAAGCTGTCTGATGATTATGCTTTTTCACGGCTTCTTTATAGTTATCTTTATTTTTTTCCATTTTTTTTAGGTTTTCCTTTTTATCCTTCTATTGTGCTTTAATTAGTCGTTCCTTTTTTCATCCTCTTGGAAGGTGTCTAACATTTCTCTCTCCATACGTTTTTGAATTATTTTTCCTTTATTTCGATTTTCAAATTCAAGGATCGACTTTCCGTGCTCGTTCTGCATTATATTATGTATACTCGAGACAAGACCAGTTTTGCTTGATTCTCCTTTTTAATTTTAGAAGTTCAAATGTGTATCTTATGTTAGAAGTTTTAAAGTTAATTTCTCAATCAATTTCTACGAAGCAACAGCACCGGCAGGAACAAGAAGGACAGCGGCAGTACCCCTGAGGAAATCCTTTTACAATGAAGGACGCAACGTCTTAAAGAAGACGACTGCGGTAGTCTTCAAGCTAATCCAATTAAATAAAAACGAAAAAAAGGGAATAGAAAGCACGGAATGAAATGATTAATAATGAAATTAGGCAAAATCTGTAATGGATTAAAGGCCATTTCGCAGGTATTGTACAATTGATTTTTACATAAATCTTAATCATTTTGACTAATACAGTTAAGTTATAAAGGAAAACATAACCTAAGTTTTGAAAGTGTTTGAAACTTGCGAAGCCCTATGGATCACCTTGGAACGGGGAACACTGGGGAAATACGAATGACACCTGGCTATGCAGTCCAGAAGATATTTTCAAATGAACTCGAAGACTCATTGGAACAATATCTGGTGACTTGTTCAAAATGTGCTACGGTTTCGACACTTTAGGAACAAGACGTTTGTTTAGCTTATGAGATGGCCAAGTATCACAATCTTAAAATTCCTCAAGCTTGGGAAGAGCGGCAAATGGCTGGCATTGACTGGTTTTACGGCTTCAGAAAACGACACCCCGAAATAAGATTTTATAAGCCTGAAGCCTGCAGCTTGTCCGGGGGAATGTCTTTTAATAGACACAATGTGCAAAAGTTTTTTTGCCAATCTGTTTTACAGAGGGAATGGTACAGTTTTAGATGAAACTGGAACAAGCACGGTTCAAAAGCCCAAAAAAGTTTTCGCTTTAACATCGTCCATGCAGTTAAATAAAGTCACCAGTGCAGAAAGGGGAACTTTAGTGACTACCTGTTGCATGGTTCCTGCTGTTGGTTCCGCTTTGCCACCAGCGATGGTATTCCCGAGAATATGTTGACGGGAGCACCCACAGACACATTAGGCCTTGCTCAACCTACTGGATGGATGACCGGCGAATTGTTTGCGGATGTTAAGAGGCATCTTGTAAAAATGACTTCTTCTACGAAAGAAAATCCAACCTTTACAAACATGGACAACTATGAAAGCCACTTAGCTCCAGGAGTTTTAAATATTGCAAAGGAAAATGGACTGATACTTCTTGCAATACCTTCGCATACGAATCATAAACTTCAAGCACTCGATGTGTCTGTATTTGGCCCTCCTTCGAAAATTTTTACAACGCTGCGGCAAATTCTTGGGTGTTCGGCACTTAGGACAGACTCTGACCATTTATAATGTGGCTGAGCTTATGGGACAAGCGTTCGAGAAAGCTATGACACCATGTAACATAAAATCTGGATAAAAAAAACGGAATTATTCCGTTTGATCAAGATGTCTTTACTTACAAGTGAAGTGACAAACAGACCATTGACTGAGGAGGACCCGCAACTGCAATCAAAGGATCTTATAGCACCTACCACGTACTATCGATAACCAGCAAGGTTCCACCTAAAGAGCTGCGCTCCAAGAATCTGAAAATCTGATAAAAAGCCCTTTGGAATGCAGGGACTATCCTAGAGCAGGGCCCAGAAAAAACACTAACAAGAGAAAGAAAGGAAAAGTCCAATACTGACTGACGCTCATGTGAAAAATGAAATAGAAGAACGTGCATGTGAAGAAGAAGAAAACAAAATAAAAAAGAAGACCGAGAAAACCAAAAATATAAAAAGTATCAAAACTTACGATGTTACGCGATTTATTGGTCATGTTCCAATGTACTCCAGAGCCCGTTCGTTTGTACCCCAGACCTGGGGCACATTGGAACAAAGGAAATGTTTTGCAAACACGCAAATATTTTAGGTTTAAGGTTAATTTTTTATCTCTTTTTGTGTGTTCAATCATTAGTTTAAGGTCTGTTCTTGATTGATTACAAAAATATAAATCACTGATTTTTCTAAAAATCTATACAATAAACTGGTCAGAAGCAGCAAAAGTAAATGGCTTGCTTATAAATGAGCCAAACAGTAAATCTGTCCGGTTGTAAGCAAGTCTATTAATAGATCAGTAAAGTTAGTAAATAATTTTCTTCTAACTAAGCCGACCGATAAACTTTCTCGTTCGTAGATAAGTCAACTAATAGAACTATGGCAGTTAATAATTCACAGAAAAACTGAATGGGTCTAATAGTTATTTGGAAAGACAAATTAGCTGGCACTAAAGCCAACTGAAAGGTCTTCGAGTTCGTAGACAAGTCAACTGATAGTCCTATTAGCTGGTCAATAATTTACTTAATAAAAGAAAAAAAAAAGAAGAAAAAAAAAAAAAATTTACTTGTTCAGTAAATTAAATTGGTCAATAATTTACTGAACAAGTAAATTATTGACTAGCTAATAGGACTATCAGTTGACTTGTCTACGAACGCGAAGACCTTTCAGTTGGCTGAACAAGCTAATTGGAAGGATAAGTAATGAATTTATTAGTTTGCAGTCGGGTTAGTTAATAATTTGCTTGTAAATATGTGATATGTTTGTAGACATGTCAACTAATCCATCTGTTACTTGGACAGTAAATCACAGAACAAACTGATAGGTCTATCAACTAATAGATCTATTAAGCAGTTAATTCACGAAACTATTGGATCTTTAGTTATTTGGAAATACAAGTAAGAAATTTATTAGCTGGCAGTCAAGTTAGTAAATAATTTGCTTATAACTAAGTCAGCTCGTCTGTAAGTCAATCGACTTATCAACTAACCAACTAAAGATCTCTTAATTAACAGACCTTTAGGTGGTTAGTTAGATAATTCACAAAGCCAACCTATCAGTAAACAGTAGATAACTTATATAAGAGAAGGCACTTGAACAAGGAAGTGCAAATTAGAAAAGAGGGAACTTTAAATGTCCTTTCGTATACTACCGAAAATTGTGTCTGCGTTAATCTGATTGGTGCCACACCTTGTGTCATGCCAACGTTATTTGCTGTTCGTTTCCGCCGTATTTCGCCTATGCCTATTTAAAGGGACAACTGGTTTGAGGTCAGCTAAACTGCTCGGCAAAGATCAAACGTGCCGACATGAAGTGTCGTCTCTTGAATAACACCTACTCTTTGCTGACAGGTCTATCAGTTAGTTGGAAAAACAAGTAACAGATTTATTAGTTGTGCAACCAAATCAGCAAACATTTTGCTTATAAATAAGTCAACCGGTAGACCTATAGACTTGTAGATAAGTTCATTAAGGGTCGAGATATCCATCTCTTATTAAACTTATTCGACGAATAACTTGATTTTCTATGAATTGTTTCCATGGTAGTTATTCATCTAGTAACTATTAGCCAGTTTATTAAGGGTCGAGATATCCATCTCCTATTAAAGTTTAAAGTAATTCGACAATTAACTTGATTTTTCTGAATTGTTGATTGAGTTTTTATGAATTGTTTCCATGGTAGTTATTCGTTTAATAACTATTAGCCAATTTATTAAGAGGTCGATATCTCCGCCCTAAGTCAACTAGATCAGTGGATCTATTAGTTGATCAATAGTAAATTGCACAGCACAGGAAACAGAGAAGTCTCTTAGTTGGTCCATTAGTTGTCGGGAAACTCAATAACATTTGAACCGATGGAGACGAAGAACTGAAGTTTGAAGAGCATCAAATGATTCTGGAGTAGATTTGATTATCGATATTTTTGTACAAACAAATAAATAAATAAATAAGCTATCGCAACATATACAGGGTCAGAACTGTTTCGTTCCGTGGTACCCCAAGTGTCCCTACCGTATTTTACATCTACATTTACAATTGACTGCATGACTCTTATTAGGTACATTATATTCATCGTATTTTTGTTGCACTACAGTTCTTTTACACTGAGAAAAATAGTACCTACCGAAGAGTACGTTTATATTAGCAAGAATTCCGAACATTTTATTCGGATTCGCGTTAAAAACCGACTCAGCGTATTACTGCAAAATTAACTATGTGGTTTGTTGTTTAGAGTATCATTTCCTGTCATGATAAAATTACCGGAGTAATTGACAAAAAGTCAGACATGACATTTTATTACTAATTAATTCAGCATAATATTTCATTATGGTTTATTACTTTAACAATACCTTCGTATTATGTAGAATAATAATTTTACATTCTTAAACTTAAACAGTTTCATTGTGCTAACAATCATGATTAATTTAGAGTAAGATGGTTCTTATAACATGACAGCATTATACTTTTAATTATACTTCTATTTTATCGATGGGAGTGATGTTTTATCAAAATCGCAAAATTACATTTTTCTCAGTGTACTTTGTTGTAATTGACAATGTTTTAAAATTGATTCGATGTAGTTCACAACAAAAGAAATCATCAGCTGTTCTTGAACTTCTGTATTTTGAGTCCATTACAGAATCGCTACATGTTCGAAATCGTGAACAAAATTGGGTTTGATCATTTGATCAAGTCTTTCGCATAAGTATTACTGAGTTTGTTAGTGTTAACTTTGATATTGTTTTTTAATTCTTCCTGTTTATTGTACAGTTGAACTTCTGTATTTTGTGTTGATTATAGAATCGCTGTATACTGGTTCGAAACTGTGAACGAAGACGTGTAAATCGGGTTGAAAAACATCAAGTATCAACCATAGAGTATATCATTAAAAGGCCGAAGCGATTTAACAAACTATACACTCAAACAAAATTGCATTACAGGTAGAAACAAATTTTGTTAGCGGTAGTAATTAATTTCTAAACGACAACTCGAAAAGCGATTAAGGACGTTTCCAAAGCTCAGGACTCTTAGTTCGTGAGGGATGTCCTAGTTAGGGGCAGTGGTTAGGGGGCGTGGCTGACCCGGACGTAGGCGGCACACTGTCTCGCAGCAGCTGGTTGCCACGGCAACGGATTCAGCCACCCGGCCAGATATTGATCTGATGGGGAAATCCCCTTCTCCGGGCTTCGGGGATGCAAACCTCTGACGCTTCTGGCCCAAAAAATTACATCAACTACGGTTTTAACCTTCTTTTACACATATAATTTGAGGAACGAAGTTATTCTTTACTCGTTACGCTCTTTCTTTTGAACTTCTTGTATCGCATTTTTTCTGCACGGTGAATTCCAAGTTTCGCTACGACCATCACCTTCTTTTTTTTATGTTCCGAGTAAATCATCTGTGAAATCATACGTCCGCACTACACTTAAAAATCTTGCTTTGTTGTGTATTCAGTTGAATGATCGCCTATTATGTTATTTCAAAACATGTACCTTTTAACAGTTCCATGCTTTCTTTTTTTACTTTCAAGAACAAACACCAGACACACTTTTTTTTTATCGCAGAAGGCAATTGAATCCCACCATTTGGTTGTTTTAGCCAAACTCTTCAGGAGTAGTACTGTTTTCTTTTGCAATAATCTATTTGGTACATAACTGTTAAATAAAGCATTTTTGTCCCTGCGTTATTTTTTTTACAAGTATTTGTTACGGACATCGCAGTTCATCGATTGGTTCATTCAAATGTTCAGAATTTGGACATGTATGTTCCCCTGAAATTAAATGGATTTGGATATTAAATATGTAAGTTTAGCTTAAGATATTTCCGGTGGTTATTAACGAGGGTTTTCAATTCCACCCTCGGAGGAACAGTCCGACCCTTCAGGTCGCGTGAAACCTGGCGAAGCAAGTTTGTGGATAGCTTTTCGTTCTTTGCTTTTCGTTTTTGATACATCCAGTGTTTTCATTAACGAAATTAATCCACAATACAATCACAATTTATTTTTGGTCGCCGACATTCATGAATATGACGTATTCTTGTGTGGGTATGCATAAATTTGCTTCAGCCTAAGAAAGATAGATAAAAATCGAAGTTCTCGTTTCATTAATTATGAAAATTATGAATGAATAGATGTAATTTGAATGTAAACAACCCCCAGGACGAGTTCCTTCTTAGTACGACTTGGAAATTCTATTGCTTGACAACCAACCCTAATTATAAGAAAACTGGAAAATCAATCTGGGTCAACAGAAATAAAAAGTGTCTTCCTAGAGATATCAAATGAATCGGTTATTTGAGAAATCCACAACTGGCCTACCTCACGACTAACAGTAGATAAAATAAAAAAATTAATTTCTTTCAAGAAGAGAGTTGTTTCGAAAGGAGTAACTAAAAGGAATTTCATTGGTGTGGTCTCAAAATCAATAAAAAAGAATGTCAACTCGTTTATTTCGAGTTGTTATTTAATGAATCCCTTCTAAGAACGAATGATTGTTGCAATGAAACGTATAATTTCGTTTTATTATTTGGTCTCCTGGATAGGAATTGCAAAGACGTCCTTACAGAGCAAATAAGTCTCGTTGTTTTCCTTCCCGGAGAGATTTGCCTGACTCTTGTTTACTCGGATTATCCTCCACTAGTACACGCTTTCGCGAAAAGTTCCATCTTTAAAACAAGCTCAGCAAAATTTCCCATGCAGACGCTTTGCAAATAGTATAATCCTTAATTTTATTATTTTTATTAAAGTCAAAGTAACTCTCACTTTGGTAGGTAGGTATGTATAGGTATTAATTCTCCTAATTGACCATAAAATAAATTCTTTGTTTAGCATCTGCAAGATACGAGAAACCCTCGTCGCGCATTTTCCACAAAGCGACGAATCCACATCAATATTTATGACATCTGCAACGAAGTTCGAAGCAAAGCGCGACGCACAGGCGAGCGAAGCTCGTCCTTTTATGAGCCTTGTTATGATGTTAGGGAATCAGAATTAGCGTCTAAATTAAAACGAATTTGAGTCGTCCTCACCGCTCGTCGGATATCTGAATTGGAAATGAACGAGTGATTTAAATATCCGTCTAAAAGAGCGTCGAGGTTGATTTAAAAAAAAAAAAAACGTGCGCTGGTCCCACACGGTCGTATGCAACAGAAACTCACTACAAAAAAGATTTTTGTTGTAAGGTGGTGGAAACTTAAACAGAATACATTCGAAACGAGTTGATTCCTAACTTAAGAAGAATAAAAACCAAAGGAAGATCGACAATTCTCCAGGCAGATGCAAAAAGATCAAAAGACACACAAAAGTTAAGAGAAGAAACTTACGGGAAGTAATGCTACACAAACTAGTGAAAATAAAGAGAAAATGAAATGCAAGAAATAAGACGGGCAAAAGTTATTTCCCACCAAACTGGTAGACTTACTCAAAGAAGAAGAAAATTGCCAGAACTTCATTGAAGCATGAAAAATTAATTCGAAAAGAAAACAAAGAGAAATGAAATAAAAATTCTTCCAAATCATAAGATAGACTAAAAGCAAAAGATAACTTGAAGAACCGCAACCGCCTTGCTTACTTAATCCTTTAGCTTCTTCTGCCCCTCTTCTGCCTCTTCTAAAAGTCCTTCCACCTCTTCCTATCCGGGAAGACCGTTAACGCTTCTTTCCATTGCTTTCCCCGTTTTCTCGCTGCCTTCTCTATCAGGTTCTTCTTGGTCTGCCTCTATATTTCTATATTCTTTTTACATATCCAAATCACCTTAGGCCCAGTTTTACAATGTCAGTAATGTAAGTCAAGGCTTAAATTTTTGCAATATATCAAAATAGAAGTGGTCGCTTTTTTATTTCGGTTTTTATCTCTTTCGGAATCTCTTTCTCCTTTAAACGGTCCTTCCGCTGCAGTTGTTCTTTTTCTCATTTCTCGTCTGGGATTCCATTAGGGTCATGCAAAAATATCTATATTTCGACAATTTTATCGATAGTCAAATCTATTATCGAATAACGATACATAAAAGAAAAATTACTATCGATAGCTACCGATATACGATAACTGTAGATACATAGATAATTAAAATGTTACGGTAATATTAAGTAACATGAAATTAGGGACGTAGCTTAATATAACAAACATTCATTATCAACTAATAATTACAAGAGTGACAATTTACTTACATCGTGTATATTGGGGCACTAAAAAGACAACTAGTCTACATGACACTCTGAAGAGATTTGTTCTAATACTAACTCTAGCGTTCACTCTATCGGCTTTTTATAGGGGTTTTGTTTCCGGGGTGTGACGTCAATTGTTGCCTTGAAATGTGATTCCGCGCTGGATTTGTGCCTGTAGATGAATCATAGTTTTTGCACACGACCCGCTGTGCAGGTGGCCTGTCTTCTGCACTTCGGGTGAGTCATACGTTACATAATTTCGACGAAGGCAGCTTTTGTTTATGTTATCGCTCCATGTTTACGTTATGCCCGACTGCATTTTCGTTGTACATCTTTGCTGGTGCTCTTATCCTAATTACAATATGCTATGTATATATCAACAACTATTGACACATCTATAACTATAGATACATAGATAATTATATGCTATGTATACATATATCATATATTGATGCATCGAGAAATATTGATATATAGCAAAATTATCGATATATCGATACTACAGGATGTTCTTCAATTTCGTGCTAAAAATTAACGCCGTATTTGGTAACAGATATTCTCACGAATGCACCAAAATTAAAATGAAAAAAAAAATTCATACCAACATCCGGCAATTCCTTGTGAGATGCTTAGAACCGCCAGACGCAACGTTCGGTGATCTTCATCCACAATAAGTGTTCGAAGTTCCCCCCCTGCGCGAAACGTAAACATACAGATTAAAGTGCCGTTTAACATACTTGCCCACAGATTTTTCTTCTGCACACACGTGTATGTTGTGAAAATTAAACATACTATCCCTTGTAAACATTGAATCGTCAGTGAAGGCACTCTTTGAAAATGGAACGAATAATTGTTCCTCACGAATAATTTGCCAGACAACAAACTGCACAACTGACGCACACAAAGGATCTGCTATTTGGAAAGAGCGATCTCGGTAACGCTGTGCGTACAAACGTCTTGCAGCCAACGCATTTTGACCACATTCGCCGTAAAATAAAATCATGTCCACGATAATAGCACTGTTGGAAAATTCGGCCGGCCATGTTTTCAATAGTGTTATCTGCGACGACCGACGTGCACGTGAGAACTGAGTAACTGACCCACTTTAACAGCCGATGTTGACACACCAGCATACTTCTCCGATTACGTAATTACGTAATAAAAATAAACCAGGGACTATCAACTGTTTCATCATTCGCCGAAAACATTTATTATCTCTAATATTTATTAATCAATTGTTATACAAATTTATCACTTTTAATGTCAACTTTCATTGGTTTCATTTTTTGCATCAAGTTAAAAAACAGCCTGTATAATGATCAAGTGGGTGGTCGGTTTCTTTGTTGCTACTTTTAGTTCGGAGGTCCTTTTTTTTGGTCATCACTTTTTAAAAAGTATCTATAAATTATTCGATACCTACTGGGCGTTTAAAATAAAACATGTTCGAATATTTCACCCGGTTATAGGTCTCACCAACACAAACATAAAAGTCGTAAAACATAAAACGTAGGTCCGCAAGTCAAGCATTTCCGAGATTTTTTGAGTTTTTTAAATGAAACTTATACGCATTGAGATTTGTATTTTGAAAATAATCGTGTATGCTACGAGCGGTTTAAAATACAATTGCTAAGGAACAATGTTTGGGCGACTGAAAAATTCCCAAGTAAGGCCTGTAAATAACAATTGTTTAAACAAAAATTTGTTTGTAGATCATTGTAGACCATTGAGACTCTCGTTCGAGAACAATTGCGTAGTTTGAAGTCAATTGTTTGAACGAAAATTTATTCGTAGATCATTTGTTCTATCGAGACACTCAAACAGTTCGAAGTTAATTGTCAAAAAAAAAAATTGTTTACGAATAATAGTTCTATTGAGTCACTATCTCAAAAACTAAAGCAAACAGTTAGAAGTCAATTGTTTCAATTTGTTTCTCTTGAGTCATTCACTCAAGAACAATAACAAACGATTCAAAGTTAATTGCTTGAATAAAAATTTGTTCATAGATCATTTGTTTTACGAGAATACTCGCTCGAAAACAATCGCTTAGTTCGAAGTCAATTGTTTGAATTACAATTTATTTGTGTATCATTTGTTTTAAGACACTATTCAGGAAACAGTTTCTTAGTTCGAACAAAAATTTGTTTGTAGATTTTTTTGTTCTTGCTCAAAAACAATTGCAAATAGTTCAAATTCAATTGTTTAAACACAAATTTGTTCGTCGACCATTTGTTTTTTGAAGACACTCGCTCAAAAAAAAAACGCTTCGAAGACGATTATTTAAACAATAATTATTATTTTTGTAGATTATTTGTTCTAAGGAAAACACTCGCGCAAAAACAATTGCAAGCCAACTGATTGAACAAAAAATGATTCGTAGATCATTTATTCTAATGAAGACTTGGCGCTCAAACAATTGCAAACAATTCAAAGTCAATCGTTTGAATGAAAACCTGTTTGTAGATCACTTGTTCTAAGAAAATATGCGGGAAACAATTGTTTAGTTTGAAATCAATTGTTTCAATAAAAATTTGTTTCTATTGAGACATTCGCTCAAGAACAATAGCAAACGATTCAGTCATTTATTTTTGTAATATTTTTTATGGATCATTTGTTTTATGAAGATACTGACTCGAAAACAATTGCTTAGTTCGAAGTCAATTGTTTGAATTAAAGTTTGTTTGTGGATGGATCATTTGTTTTAAGAGAAAATTTGTTTGTAGATTTTGTGTTCTTGCTGAAAAACAATTACAGATGGATCGAATTCAATTGTTTGAGCACAAACTTATACGTCGATTATTTGTTCTATGAAGACAATCGCTCAAAAAAAAACGCTTCGAAGACGATTATTTAAACAATAATAATTATTTTTGTAGATTATTTGTTCTAAGGGAAACACTTGCGCAATTGCAAGCCAACTGATTGAACAAAAAATGATTCGTAGATCATTTGTTCTAATAAGGACTTGCGCTCAAACAATTGTTTAGTTCGAGGTCAAGTAATTATTTGGACAAAAATTTGATCTAAGACAGTTCGAATTCAGTTGTTTATACGCAAATTTGTTCGTACATCATTTGTTCTTTGAAGACACTTGCTAAAAAAAACTTCAAAGTCAATTATTTCAACAATAATTATTTTTGTAGATTATTTGCTCTAAGAAAAACACTCGCGCAAAAACAATTGCGAGCCAACTGATTGAACAAACAATTATTTGTAGATCATTTGGATGAATTGCGGGAATGCGGGCACGAATAGAATATACCTGTCAGACTATTCGCGTAAATCCGGGAATGTTTGAATTGAGGAATGTGGTATTGACGAGATCTATAAATCTATAAATATTCTATAAACACCCAGTATAAAAATAATTATCGACATGTCGATATTTATCGATATGTTGATTGTGACTGTCACAGTAATTTTTTTTTATTTTCTAAAGATGATGTAGCAGTGATGAAAATTGAAAATGGAATAAAAATGTCAACCCCAAACGAGGAAAAACGATTTCTTTGTGTTGTTTCTGAGGTAGTAAAGGGACACTTGGGGCCCGCCCTATAGTTACCGGAGAAATACCGAACTAGTTCTTCTACTGGTGTGGCTACGACCGACCAGTTTGAGGCGTAGATTGTTGAATTTTCGACGTAACGTAAATACACAGAATTTCCAAATGAGATGCAACCTTTTGTTGAAAGAATTACAAGTGAAGAAAAGCAGAAGGAACTTAAGTTTTAAAGATATCAGGTGAAAATATCTCTTTCGCTCTAACTTTTGCTAAAAGCCTTCTTCTGCTGAAAGTAAACAAAAATCTCTCAAATGTGAGGGCAACAATGGTAGAGAGAATGAAAAGGCAAAGAACCATTCGTCAAAAGTTAGGGCACGGCGTTCGCAAATTTTCTACCGAATTAAAGAGGAGCGTTGATTCTAATTAATTTAAATGATTTACTAAAATCTTTTCCACCCTAAAAGGAAAAAAAATTAGAGTTTTTGAAAAATCTTCTTAAGCAAAAAAATCCTTGAATGTGAGATGATTCCGCTGCTTTAGTAACTTTGAAAGCGAAGTGTAAACAGATTTTTTCACCAAATCAAAAAATTAAGATGCAGGGTTGCCAGGCTGGAGCCTGATTAATTCACATAACTGAAGTGATCTAAGTGCAATTTTTTTGTGAAGTGACGCAAGTGCTTAAAGGGGAGATGAAATACTAACAAATTTGATGGCATAATTAAACAAATGCTTTTACACCACGTAGTGCCATTTATAAACTATCAAACACTGTCGTAGCAAAAAAAAGAAGGTGGACAACATGAGATGACTCCGTAGACTTGGCAACTTTGGTGGGGGAAAGTGTAAACACAAAGAGTTGAGCCCAATCCTCAAAATTTACAGACGGCGTTGCTAAATTTTTTACTCAATTAAAGAACAGCCTAAAACAAATAATATTCCTTGCAAAAAATCCGTAAAGTTGGCAACTTAGGTGGGGAAAATGAAGACGCAAATAACTATTACCATTTTTCAAAGTCAACGCACGGTGCGGCGTTGCCAAAGTTTTCACTAAATAAAAAAGAGTACAGTTCTGCAGAAGTTAACAGAAAAAGTTCAATAAAATAAAAGTCACCAGCTGAGCACACTTGTTTTTATTTCAAAATGCTCAAAAAATTGGTAAAAATAATAATTAACAGATATCGAGAACGACCCAGAAGGGGTCCCCCAAAGAGTTGAATAAGGAATGAATTTAAATAACTTTGATATCAGGCCAGCGAACGAATTAATCTTTAAGCGATAAACAGATCTGCTTTTCGTCCACAGCAAAGCCTTAATGTAAGTAATGGCAAACATTTGAATAAAAAGAAAATAATAATAACGCCGCGTTTAGGTGATACAACCAAAAAAGTAAGTAGAATATTTCCGACCTTGTAATCAAAATCCAGCGTAATGACAAACAGCTGTCAACAGTGAGGGTGTGCCCTGCAACGGAGGTTAGTGCCGCCAATGACGTAATTCGGCGTTAGGCCGGGACTTCTGCTCGTTTCAGACTTCGATTCCGACTTTTTCTCTTCACCTAAAGGGTTGTTGATATTTTATACTATGGGTAAAACTACTACTGGAAGCCTAATAGAACACAGATACGCATTACGAAACAGCACGTACACACAAAATGGCTGATAGAACCTACCTGTTCTTTGTTCCAAAAACAGGCCTTCGAGAAGCTTTATAACGAACTTGAAATTTTACTGAGTGTACCCTCGAACAAATCTCGGAGTAAATTCCATTTTAGACTTCCCTCAAAGATTCACATGAAAGGAAGCACCAACATCGTAATCACAAATAAACAATACACGTGTACGCTAAGAAATCTATCGCCAGATTAAATGCGACGCGTAAGGCTGCGTTCTCCCCAACTAACTATAAGCTGAGACGGGGGTCGTTACGGGATGAAATAATTTTTAGCCGGGTGTAAGAGTGAAATGGTAAGATACCGTAAGACTAGATAATAAACAGCGTATGGTTTGGTGGTGAAATCTTGTGAACGTGAGGAACGTCACGTTGTCCAAGCCTGGCACAAATACAAGGCGATTGGCAAATATTATGAATAACTTAAATGAATTTTTCAACCGTAACAATTTATCGACATGTCGATATACATCGCAGATTCTGCAGAAATCAGTCAACCAAAGCTTTTTGTAAACAATTACATAAGTATGAATCATTCGGAAATGTAAAGGAGGGATTACGCAAATTCTGAGTAACACGCTTGCAGTTCCGGATGATTCAAATGTCAAGGCATAAATTTCATAATTGCCCAGGGAAAAACTCCTCGGTTGAAACCCCTTTAAATAGTCGACGAGCTGATCACGAGATCATTACTATGACAGATTATTAGAGTGATAGCTAGTCAGAAGTTGTTATAATTGTGAATAATCACGTAAGTTTATTGTGTATAATGTTCGACTTTATTTATTTATATTTAATACATACATTTTCCTTTTTTTCTTTTATCATTTTCTTCACGTTTTCATTCCATGACGTTGTTTTGTTTTTTGATTATCTTTCCTTCCAATATTTTGTGCAAAATATTGAATTTCGTTCGTCTTTCTTTCATGTCAATACTTTATTATCGTCAATTGATATTGCTTTCAATCTGATCGTATTTAAGTTTATATTTAATTATAAAAAGTGTGTTGCAAGTCGGTTTTGATTGCAATAGATTCCTTGCGCGTCCTCTGAACAGCTTTTTCGGCTATATTTAGGGCCTCATCAGCAGAAGAGTAGATTTCCTCTTCCTGATGGTAATATCTCTTTGTTTTAAAATCTTGTGTACATAAACGCGTGAAATTTGAAACCGTCTGCCTAATTTCCTTAAAGTTTGTCCTAGTTTCCCGCCAGCTTCATCCTCCAAACATTTCTTCTTATTTTCCATCATTTTCCGCGCTTCTCTTCCACTTCCAGCCCTTCTTTCTAATAATTTTCCTTCATGAAGTCTGGAAATAATACTGTATACTGTTCTTCTCGAGATACCCATCTCAAGAAAATATTTAACAGTAAAAGACTTCCCCTTCATATACATGCTGGGTATAAAATTCGCCAATTAACTTTTTACGGTTTAATTCGTTAAGACCTTCCATAGCTGAAACTATTTTGACAACTATCATCGAACCCTAACAATTATACATCGTAACTTGACAACAGGCTACTAGAAAAAAAAATTCTAAAGCAAGCTTATTATTATTAAGTGGCTTTAATAGTGTTCCAAACTTTGTGCACATTTTTAGTTAACACACCCATAATATGCGATTAGACTACCATTTTCTCTGATTTTCTTTTACTGATTTTCTTTTACTGAAAATCATCGAACATCTTCTGATTTCTTACATCTACTTACTTTTCAATTTTTATTGGAATTTCAATTTTTATTGAAATCCCTGGAGTTCTTTTCGTTTTCACTCGATGTTTTATTATCATGTGTTTTCGATTTTTTTTTATTTTGCATTTCCATAAGTAATTACTTCATTCTTTTTTTTATCGCTGATATATTTTCACGATCAATACTAATTTATAATATGTAGTTCAGAAAACTAGCCGCAAAGCGACAAGTGCGCTGAATTGTCTTATGTATGGATAGCTTTCATTGTGCCGATGAAATAAATAATTATTACGTAAATGGAATACCTAACTTAACTCCTGATGATCAAACACTACTTTTTTATAACTCTAACAAATTCTCTCCTTCTATGGAGGAACTCACTTTTAGCACTGTTGATGTTAATCTAGTTGCAAAAATCATAAACAAAATTAAAACTCAAGCATGCGGTCATGATAATTTAAACATATTTATGATAAGAATGTGCTGTCCTACAATTCTTCCTTATGTCACGCATCTAGTTAATGAATGTATATTATCATTTCATCATCTGCTATTTCTTTGCTTGAATCTTATTTATCGAATAGGGTGCAATGCGTTAACTTACGAAGTAAACTCTCGAACTTTAAATGCTTGACTAAAGGAGTTCCACAGGGTTCCGTTCTCGGGCCTGTATTGTTTACCATTTACACTAGTTGCTTTCAGAGTAATATACGATATTGTAAAATCCAAAGTTATGCAGATGATACGCAACTTTACTATTCCTTTCATTGTCATGATTACGTTGATACAATGTCTAAAATAAACAGTGATCTTGAAAGTATTTGTCAAATCTCCACTAACCATTGTTTAGTTTTAAATCCTTCTAAATCAGCTTATATCTTGTTTGGTTCTTCACCTAAAGTGAACTTAATAAAAAATAAATTTGTGTTATATATTAATAATAATATTATTCAAATGAGTAACGAAGTAAAGAGCTTAGGTATTTGGTTAGATAATTCATTAAGATTTGAGAAACAAGTATTTTTGTGTATTAAAAAAGCATACCTTAATTTAAAATTATTATATCCCCATCGACATATACTTTCAACTAAAATAAAATCTACTTTATGCGAGTCTCTTATTTTATTTATTCCAAGATACAACGTGTTCAGAACTCCTGTATCAGATTAATTTTTGGAATTCGAAAATTTTAACATGTCACCCATAAATTAATACCCCTAAGATAGCTTAATATGAAGTCTCGCAGATATCTCACTACAGCATGCTTGTTCCACAAGATTATAGTGTATAGATCGCCTTCATACTTATACAATAAAATTCGGTTCCGAACAGATGTTCACAATATTAATATAAGATTTAAAGGTCTACTTACACCACCAGTCCACCGCACAACACTTTTTGAGCGTGCGTTCTCGTTTCAAATTGCGAAAGTTTATAACAGTTTCACCACTGATATCAAGTCATCTTCCTGTAAAATTTTTAAAACTAAATTAAGAGAAAAATTATGGCAGACTTCAGATTAAAAATTAAGAGTAGTTAGGATTATTTTACGTTTTACCTATGTTTTGGAAGTATAAGATTATGTGTAAGATTATATATTTACAAAATTAGCTTCTTTTCGCTTTCCTTAATTCACAGCAGCACCTATTGTTTATAGGTATTTTTTTAAGGTTTAAGCTGAAAACCAAATGCGCCTCATTTGTGAAGCGTATTTTGAGCTTGCACCTTCAGATTTTTTCAACTATAATTTTTTTTTCTCTGTCTGTATAATTTCTATATGTATCCTTGTCTTATAGTTGGAAAATAAAGACCATTATTATTATTATTATTATTATTATTATTTTATAAAAAAAAATTCTATTTAAATATAGGAAAATTTTGTTTTGTTGATGACTTTGTCGGCACTTCAAAAAATGATTTAAAATTGTTTATAATTTGAGAAGCCAGCAAAACGTTGAGATATCACCAAATATACATAAATAGTCGCCAACCTAACAAAATAAAATTTCGAGTGCTTCAGTGAGCTATATAACGAAATGGTTTCATAAAATAATTATTAGACAGAAAAAATTACTAATGTAATATTATAATTATGTAATTTTACAATTAAATACCATATTTTATCGTTTTTGGAAGAATGGATTTGAACGAAACGCCCTCTTGAGTGAAAATATTATCAAGAACAAAGGAGAACAACAAAACAACAATAAAAACAAACGTACAGAAAAATTTGGTTAAAATTCAATTTCCTTTGTCTGGTTTTTGCTCGACGTTTGTAAGGCAGACACGTATTGAATTTAAATAAAGCATCAGAAGTATCTATTGCATTATTTGCTAACACAGTCAGTCCATCATTCAAGTTATTCGGAACGCGGTGCATTGGAGGCAGTGAGCGAGCGAGCGGTCCGAGATGAAATCTGTGAAACGTAGCCATGGCAACCAGATCGATAAGCTCTGAGCTGGGTAAGCTTTTCATCATTTCCCAGGGAGAGCGCGTGCTTTACTAGAACTTTACCGTTTTCAGCTGGGTTGGGCTGGTCCTATTTTGGTCTGTATTGCAGGATTTCATGTCTTTTTTTTCAGCGTTCACGCACATATGTGCACAAACGTTTATTGTGAATTATTTATCGTTTTTCGTAAAAAAAAAACTTTTCTGTAGTGCACTGAAACTATTTATTTTTGCCTTTGTCACATTTATACATACATATAAGTTGCAGTATGTATTTTGATATGGAGACATTCCACAGAGTCCAGAGACTAATTGGGCTACAACAAAGAGCGATTGGAATAGTCGGGGATTTAAAATACAGAAAAAATTGTTGTCCATTATTTATTAAATTAAGTATTTTGACTTTAGAGTACCTAGTGAAACAGTAGCTTTGAGTTGAGTTTGTTAAACAGTAGCTTTAGCAAACCAGGAATGTGGCTGACGATTTTTAAATGAAAAATTTAGCAAGACTCAAATTGCCTGAAATTGTATTGCCCTTGAACCTTTTATAATGACTTGTTAATTTGTGTAAGGGCTTTGGAATTTAAACTAACTGCTAGTCAATGCGTTCTACACTTGGAATGAGCTCTTGGTTCTACTAAATTGTAATTTACTTTTAAGCAATGTAATACTTTTTTTTAAATATTGCATCTCTATCAATTGTGGATTGTTTAGATTTAATATTTAAAGTTAATTTATTTCTCTGACACCAAATATTATTATAATTTTAATTGTTGTAATAATAGTGAAGTAACAGAGAGAAATGGAATGAAATGATTTACATCATTGGCATGTAACAAACATTTGCAATTTAGAAGAAATGACAAGTCATTAATGGAAAGTTTGAGTTTACTTTTCATGACTACGTCTATGATCTATATGTATATACGTATACTTATTTTTAAAGTACACAAAACAGTACATTGTTAGATATATATTTAATATATTTTTTTATAAGAAACGAACATCCAAAAGTGCAATGACCTCGTGCAAGAATTCTGCACATTGTGACACTGTCACTATCAAGGCCATATCTATCTGTACGGCGAGCTAAGCACCCTCCAGTCTACCCCCCCAATCTGTATGTTATGCCTCGCGAAGCAGTAGTCATTTAGTACACCCCCTATAATCTGATGGTGACATGCCTTGCTGGATTACAGTGGCGGGTTACTAGGCTAGAACGGTTTAACCAATCCGGCACATTTAATTCGTAATTTTCTTTTTATTTACGCCAATTCTTGTAATCAAATCAGAAAAACAAATTATAATTAACGTTTTCAATTAATAAGTCTACATTAGTTTTCTATTCTCTTTATTCTTTTGCATTTATTATTAGTAATTTAACTTATTTTTTCAGAACATGTCCCGTTAATTATGGAACGTCGTTCTCTCCTTCTCTATAAACATCTCAATAAGAATAATTAACAAGGCAAGTTTTAGATTTTACAATAATTAGAAAAGCAGATAAAGAAACGAACATCGAAGATGTTCAAAAAACAAATGTCCAAATTACAAAAATTATCAATAGTCTCCCTTTGGATTTTAAAAGCTCTCTTTTGGTTGTTTTAAATCACAATATAAAAAACTTTTGTTCAATTATTAAATTTTTTAGTTCAAGTGTGCCATTTACCATTTACCATTTGCCTTATGGAATGTTGTAATTATATCAATTTAATTTTCCGTTCTGAATATTTATTTATTAAGATGTAGAAATCATCACTGACTTAGATATAGTTTAGAATAATGTAACTCAGTTGATAGTTTTAAGCATTTGAATTTACTTATTTATTTACTCTTATTCAAGGTTTAAAGGAAGAGCAAGGGCAGCATGTAAAAGCTGCTGATTTGATTTACGCCTTGTGATTTACCTATAACAATGAAAGCATATCTTTGAATATTCTCTGTATAAATTTATTTTTATAATGTAGCTTATCTTGTGTGGGTAATAAATACATTTATTATTATTATTATTATGGAAGGAAAATGAACGAGAAAAGACGGAAGAAGTTCACAGATCAGGAAATATTTCCTTGAGGAAAAAAAAATTAAACACAATCAAATAAATGTGGATTAGAAGATCTGGATTGAAGATTTAAAGGAATTAGTTGTTTCATAACGAAGTATGTGTGCTTTCGTCAGCCATAAAAATTCCTCTCTTTAGTTATTGCACATTAACAAATTGGCGATAATGACTTTCCGTTTATTGTAAATTATTAATTTACAGGAAGTAATCTTAGAATAAGCGTATCCTCTAAAGCTTCTGTAACAACTTAGTAACAATTGCAATAATAGTTGTAATAATAATTTTATTGTTAGTAAGCCATTAAATTGTACGGGGTGGCCCAAATTTGACACTTTTCACGTAACATGTCGCATTTCTCGTAGTTTTCATACATTTTTAATTATCTTCCTAAGCGTACCTTATAGAGACACTAAAATTCAAGAGAAACGCAAACACTGTGAGAGATTGTGACAGCAGCCTACCAAGATGTTACAAAAACTTACATTGTTTAGTTATCGTTGTCCATAGCCTACTTGAAAGCTGCAAAAACAACTTAACCTTTAATTAAAAATTTTGAAGCTTTATACCTCATAAACTATTTGAATGTTATGGTTGAAAAAATTCATTTAAGTTATTCCATAATAATTGGCAGCCACCCTCTATGTGTACGTTTCACAATGTTTCATAACCAAATCACACGTTGTTATTTAGTCTTACAGTATATCTCCATTTCACTCTGTCGCCCGGCTAAATCTGATTTCATTCGTAACCACCCCTGTCGAAACTTACGGTAGGAGAGAACGCGGCGGCCGCTCGCTTTCAGTTTGTCTACAGAGCTTGTAGCGTACGGCTCGTTTATTTGTGATCTTTACCTTTGTGCTCCCTTTCACGAGATTCTGTGAAGGAAGACGGAACCGGAATTACTCCGAGATTTGTGCAAACGTACGTTGAGAGAATTACAAGCTTGTTAAAAAGCATTTCGAAAGCCTGTCCTGTCGATGAAACAAGGAACAGGTATGTCTTATAGCCATTTTCATTTTGTTTCGTGAGTAACGCATATTTCTCTCTTCTATTAGGCTTCAAGTTCTAGCTTTTAGTGGTACTTTTACCTGGGTTGAGAATATTGTCACCCTTCGGGTGCAAAAAAGGGCCTCGCAACATGGCTTCCCCCCACCTGACAAAGTAGACCCGACTGCATCTGCCAGACGACGCCACTTTGTGACGTATTACCTGCGTCGAAGTCATAGATTTCTTATAATATCTAGATGGAGTATGCACTAGGCTTTAGGTTGCTAAAAAGCGTGCCGACCAGCTCCCACTCTTTTCCCTCTGAAACTGGCGCGAAATTTAAAATATATTGGATAGAACACATTTGTCTATAAGAAGTAACAGTTCACTATAGGCATAAACATTTACACGTAGTTTTTCAGCAGGCTCGGGTAAGTATAAAGATCTCAAAACACATTCTGTTTTATATTTATTATTAATTTAGATATGTATTGTGACTTGATATGTAACTTTGCTCACAAACACATGACAGCACTTCTAAACTTGCAGAAAAACAATGTAAATATAATCTCGCAACTATTTACCAATTTGCACATACGCACACCTGTATAAAAATAAGGTTACGTCATAATGTTTAGAGGCCAAAAATATCGCATCGAAATTCAATATGGCTGCCTTATACTCCATCTAGATATTACAAGAAATCTATGGTCGAAGTACGTCATTGACGGAAGTTACCTCCGTTGGAGGGCGCTCTCTCACAACTGACGGCTGTCTAGCTACCTGTCATTACGTCGGATCCTGATTACAAGGTCGGAATTATTCTAATTATTTTTAATTATTGTATTAAATTAAATGTAGGAAGAAAAAGGCACTTCCTAATTTCTTAATCAAATTCTTAAGAAATTAGGAAGTGCCTTTCTTTTCATATATTCTTAATTACTCTGTTGAATTACTGCGGCGTTTTTATTTTTCTTTTATTCGCTAATCTAATTAATTTCTTTAACCGCCTTAAGCTATAATTGTAAACGAAGAACAGATCTGTTGATCGGGTTGTTTATTTAAATACATTTCGTGTTCTTTTGAGCACCTTCTGAGTCGAACTCGATACCTGTTAATTATTTTCTTAATCGTTATTTAATTTTGAGCATTTTAAATGAAAGCAAGTGTGCTCAGCTGGTGCTTTTTATTTTATTCACTTTGCCCACCTTTTGCTTTGGAGTTACGTCGGACCTCCCTTCTCCAAGAGCTTAGCCGAGCGGTGCTGGAGAAACGTCCGTCACTCGCACAATTTGCCGGCCTTCACGTAGGTAGGCAAAGTGTTGAGTGTTTTATATTTTTGTAAATAGAACTTTATGCTCTTTTCAACACTGTAAAAATATACAGGGTGTTCCATATAAAAAATCAAAGTTCTTGCTTATATGTATCTCAAATATTGAGTACTCTAGGAAAAAGTAATTTGAAGCAGTGAATTTTGCATAAAAAAGTGGCCCAAAGAAGTTTTTACAGAAATTATTAGATTTTGAAATGAAAAAACATTCACGATTTATTAAAATTTCTTTTGATTTTGAGTTTTGCTTTTATACAATATGTTTTTCCGGATTGAGTTTACAACAGGGGAAAAAATTTTATTTTTAATTTTACAAAAAATGCCAAGGGGAAAAATTTGTTTGATCTATAAGGAACATATCTGTAATTAAAACTTCAACGTTAAAACAGTGCGTCCTTAAAATTGAAAAAAGTAAAACAAAATGAACAACATATTTTTAAATTATTAAATTAGCTCACCACCCCTTTCAGTAACATAATTCAAGTCCATATCGTAACTTCTCTTAACTGTTATGGATTTCTTGAATCAAATAAAAAAAAATCCTTTGGTCGGTGTACGTATTTCGTAAAATTAAAAATATTTTTTTTCCTTTTGTAAACTCAATCCGGAGACATACTGTATAATTAATATTTTTTATGCAAACTCTTCAGACGTGACTTAACAAGGAAATGGAATTGTTGAAGGAAACGTATCGAACAAGTCAATTTATGTAAAGTCCAAAAATAAATTTCAAATATGTAGCAATAACTACAATTAATTTAAATTCTCTGCAATTAAAAAAATGCAGTAACAAATTAAATACAAAAGCTGACACAAATTAAATTTTGCGGATAGCTTAAAAGTCGTTAGATTCGTTTGACACCTTCTTCTGTATTGAAAAATAATTAATCATTGAAATGAAATTCATTTATTTATTTATTTATTTACTGTCATTTATAATTAGTTATGGACTTTGTCATATTATAAACAGTAATTTGTAATAAATGAGAGATTAAAAAAACAATAAAATATCACCTTACAATATTAAAATACGTAACGAATATTACATTATCAGTAAAATCTAAATATAAATATAATGTTGATGTAAAACAAAACGACAAACATAGAATTACAAAAGACGTTCGTTAACGTAAACACCTAATACCGAAAACGTTGCACTAACGTAAACACCACATTCATTTCACGGGAATTTCAATTTCAATGGAACGCTCGATAATGTAAACACCTGTACACCTGTAATCTCGATAACGTAAATTATTGTGGCGACAAACAGACGTCGATTTGCGCGATTTTTGCGACGCAGTCAGATGTTCTTATTCTTTCACTTCAGTCATTTCTATAACGCGGATGAAAATGACTTTTATTGGAAACTTCTGCCAGAAAAGCCGCTTCATTTGAGAAATCTGTTCCAGGCACACACAAAATCAGGTCAACCCTTATTCACTGTTTTCTTTTGTATAGTATTCACATTTATAAAGTTACACTCGCTAATGTAAATAATTCGATAGCGTCTGCTCTACTTACATACAGGGCGAATCGCTAAGCGCGCCTACCTCGACAACTCATTCAGAAAACGAGAGAGAACCTTGTTTCCGCCACAAGACACCTCCGCCCGTTGAGCACCACAACCCAAAATCATGTTGAAACTTAACCCAAAACCATTTTAATACATACAGACACGTAACTGAAATTAAATTATTTAATAAAAGGCACGTTATTTAAAATAACGAAAAGAAATCTAGAATAATAATAATTATTATTATATTTCCAACAGACAGCACAAGTCTATAATGGACAATTAATAAATTTAAATTTAAGAGTATAGCATAATCACAATATACAAAAAAAATTAGACAATAAAACTAACAAGATAATAATATAGAATAAAACTAAGACTAACTTAATATCACTTAGTAATGAAAGGCAAGAAATCTCCCCAAGCAAGAGATTTTGTAGAAATGTTAAGCAATTAAAATTTCTTCTAGATATTAAGGAGTTTTCATTAACTGCAGATAGCAGGATACTCTGGTCTTGGTGCCAAGGCGGATAACAATTATATAATTTATAATACAAGTATTTTGCTAATTTTCTAAGCACATTTTCCAGAAGAGTGATGTAGACTATATTATGAGGCATCCAAATAATGCAACAGTATTCTAACTTAGATCTAACAATAGCTTAGAAAAGAGACTTAACAGCTAAGATATTTGTGAAACCTTTCGTATTTCTAATAATGAAACCTAACAATTTTAAAGATATATTCGTAATGTGCAGAATATAAAAGTTAGGGAGGAATTCATAATTACCCCTAGAACAGATATTTCTTTACAAGAAGTCAGCAAAGTGCCATTTAAATTGTAGAAAAACTTAATAACATCATTCTTTCTAGTAAAGGACATTTTTTTACATTTACAAACGTTAATCTCCAGCTTGTTATGAATACACCACGTATGTAACTTGTCGATGCTATCCTGTAGATCAATACAATCTGATTGGGAATTGATAACATTCGCAATTTTAAGATCGTCGGCATATATAAAGGTGTTACATTTAATGTTAGAAACTACGTCGTCATAAAATATGACGGAAAGAAGAGGACCTAAGTTGGATCCTTGAGTAACCCCACTGTACCCATAAAACATGTTTGAGATGAAACCAGCATATTCGACAAAGATAGATCTACCTACAAGGAGGGATTTAATTAATGTTAGCAAGTTGTCGCATAGACCAAAAGATCTTAATTTACTTAGGAGAACACAATGATCAACACGACCAAAAGCTTTGGATAGGTCCGTGTATATAACATCCACTTGCTGACGATTATCCAACGCACACGATACAAATTGTGTAAATTATGTTGTTGTATTGTATTGTATAGTATTGTTGCTTTTAATATAATCATATCATTTCATTGCATATGTCCGCAACCAACATAAAATAATTGGATTAGATAAATAAATAAATATAAATAAAATATATTAACGGCTACGTATACAGTGCGTTGATATAATTTGATATATTTTAAAAATGAATATAGTTTTAAAATAATCGCACAGTATATAAAAATTAATTGCCGACTTATTTTTTTTTAATAAATAATAATTAATCCAAATTAGTTTTTATGTTCCCAGAATTGTAGATATAAAAGATCATTTTTCTTTTCTTTAACATTTCTTAAGAGTCACTAACTTTTTAACATCTATTGCGAATTCCGTTTGCGGAAATTACTGTTTTCTTATCGCGATTTTTCAACCCCGAATTTCGTTTCTATTTACGCTATTAAGGCGCTTGTGTATCAGAAGTTTAATAACTTCGTTTAGGGGTCGTCACATTTTCTATCAAAAGAATATCTAAGGAATTTTCTTTTAAACTAAAAACTCTTCGTAAGATTAGCAGTTACTGCATTCAATTACACATTTGGGAAAAAGTATCTTTACGTTCCTTTTTTTTAAGGTGACCATAATACGTTCAGGCCATTATACTGGATTGTCCGGAATTTTGCTTATTTTGCATATTTGCAAGTTCAACTTAAAATTCGTTGAGAATAGAATATGTTCAATTTTTTTTTCTTTGGATAAAAATAGGTTTAACAATCCCTTTTTCCTTACTTACTTACGTACTTACAAGCTCTTGCGTCTTACCTACGGAGTTTTCCAAGGCTCTGTTATGAAGTTATTATTTACTTTTGTGAAAGGTTTATTGTAAATATGTCCACTGGATATGCATGCGTGCAGTATGCAGATAATACAACAATAGTGGTTTATAAGCTAAGTAGATTGAGATCATTGAACATCAACACTGTTTTGCATATTAATATGATAGTTAATGAGATTCATGAAGTAATTACAGTAGACAGGTTCAGCTGAAGTTTGAAAATTCTACATTCTCAGAAGCAATACATGAAAAGTCTTCACAGTTTGATTTTTGAAGCTCCCAAGTGCAGTAAAGTATTTAAAAAACAACTTAAACTTCGTTACTATTACGAAAAAGAAAAATTTTCCGTAGCGTTAAGTTATAACTTATAGTTATAACATATAATGTTGAATACGTAGCCTTCGAAGTCGTTTTTTGAAGATAATTTGTAAACCAAAGATAAAATGGTTCTGATAAATCAGAGACACGTTCTATTTGCTTTCGCTCAGTTAAGATGGACTTAAATTCCTTGGGCACTGATAAAATTTCTTCATTTGTCTCTTTCTTAAAAAAAATTAGGTTTTAGGTTCCGAAGATTCTGTCTTTTTGGGAATTAATGAAAGTCAGTGGGGGTTCGATCAGAATCAAAGAATCCGAGATGGTAAATGATACAGACATCTCACAGAATAAAGAAAAAACTTCAACTTCCAATTGAACCACCGTATGTGAAAGGTTGGTATCGGTGTGTTAAGTTACACAAGAAAAATTACTTTGAAGAGATCATTCACAAAATAAATCATTTTTTATCATCTAATCAGGGGAAGTTTTACATAGTATCTTGTATTGTGCATTCCGCGAAATACTTTGCAAAAGAATCGTTTATTATTACGCTATCAAATGTCGATGTTTCATTGATGTCCTTAGTGTTTCAATACTAAATACTCACTCCTGATTTTAATATTTTATATAAAACATTTTTCAATATATTCAATAGGAACGGCGTTGATGAAGAAACCCGGTTGAATGCCACAGACTGTATGTATAGGTATATTTATAAAATAACAAAAGTAAATGATTCGCTTCAGAATATAAGAAAGGCTCAAAGACACGATATTTCTCCTGTAAATCAATATTTAGGTCCTAAATATTAGTCGCTTGGGATCGGGTCAGTATGTATGTACAGTAAAAGATCCAGTCTCTTGAAGTCACGTTCACGAATAACGGCTCTCACAAGGATCTATTTGAACTAACAGTCTCTATAGATAATTTCTTTTATTATGATATGCCGATCGATCGACTGATAACTTTAAGGAATTTTAAACGTGTAGCTATCTCCTTTTAGCTTTCGTGAAACAGCTTTGTCCCTTGCAGTCAGAGGTCACGTTTGTATTCTTAACTCACAATCAGATTAAAGCCAATTACCAATAACCCAATTTTTAATAAACATTAATTTGATTGCTCTGATGATGTTAATAAAACATTAGCGAAAGCTCAGCTACTTATTACTTTTACGAATTTTGATGGACAGAAAAACTCAAAAAAAAAACTTCAAACACATTAGAAATTTATCCAATGGTCGACAGTCCTAGTTCTATTTGTGCAATGTGCAGTCAATTCAGAAGTATGGCATCGAAGGTGATGATGTGACATTGGCTTCGTTCAGATGACGGAAAATATCATAAACGGTTTACGATTTTTCATCTGAACGTTTACGCTCCAAGGATCGGGATGAAACATGTTTAAGTAGCGGACGTCATTTTTTGGAGCGATTTGATTTTACGCTACCCTAGCGAAAACGTGTTTAAAAACATGGCGTCTACAAAATCTGTACAATGAACGGACAATATGAAGTGTTTGGTGACAGAGAAGTTCATGAACGATTAAGCAGTTTATTAATTCTCATTTCGAGGTCGTTCATTTCTGCTCCGCAAATTTTGCATGGGTTCCCAGAGGTTTATTGCGTCCAAAATAATTATTGTTGAATTCATTTTTATTTAATTTAGTTCGAAATGCTTCTTAGACAAGACTTACACACTAGGCACTAGAATATTTATATTTAATAAAACGGTTTACGCTACCGATCGTTCAACTGAAAACTGTATAAGCAGCGTAAACTGTTTATGATTAATCATAAACTGTTTATGATATTTTCTTCATCTGAACGAAGCCATTGTCGTTTCTTCAAAGAACCACTTCTGATACTAAATGGATTTACTAACTTATTGTTTAAAAAAGATTAAATAAAATTCCTTTCAAACGATTTTTCTGTCTGTTGACTCATATTTAGGTAAAATCCCCATTTAGACACTCTTTATTCCCAGATGAAGCTCTTTTAATGACATGTCAATAGCCAATTTTAAATCATCTTCTTCGTTTAATTCTTTCTATAAAAAAAGATAGATTATTGATTTTCGTTGTTGGACATTATAGAAATTAATACCTATTACAACACTAGGATAAAATACCTTTATTTCAACAGCATCTTTAGTTATCATATTTTGTATTGTATTGTTTGCGTGCGTTTCGTGAAATTTGAAGGAATTTGTTTATGGAATAGGTTTCGGTTTTTGTAACTGTTTTCTTTATTATGTTTGTCTTCTTGCTATACATAATAATCATCACTGATATAAACCTAACAAGCCTTGAAGAAACATATTTTATTAATATAATCTAATAATCATCTATTTCAAAAGTTACTTAGGCCCAGTTTTACAATCGTGGAATAAGAACGGAATAACCGTTCGCCGAATATCCTTTAACGTTCCTCCATATCTACGTCACACCTGCCTCACGTTATTCTAAGAATAATTCTTATCCGATGATTGTAAAATCGGGCCTAAAACTATGTTCCGGTCGGTGTCAAATTTCTGTTGACACTGATCGTACAACATTTGATTGGAGATTGGATCACCGAACACTGAAAGGAGGCGATAAGAAGGCTTGCCAAATTGGCAACTACATACTAAAGTAGATAGCATAACTCGTTTCATAAAAAATCAAACAAAGTTTTATGTAATATGAAATGCTTGAAAGTTATTCGATCGTTTCGGAACTTTGAACAAACCCTGTATAATACAGAGTAGTGCTCGGTTATAACGAACCACAAATGATCTGAAAATTCGTAATGGGTCGTTTTTATAATGCATGGCAGTTAAAAAAATGCTTGAAGGCAAAATTAAATCTTTATTCAAAAAACAACACATATTATTGTATCTCGTATAATCTAACATACACAAATTAAGCAAAATAGTTTGTAATTCTCGTTTGGTTACTTGCTTTAATGTGTTCCTGAATTATATATATTAACCAAATCGAAGTCTTGAACTTTAGATTCACCTCAGGACAGTTCTGCATAGGTAAGTGTTTAAGATATTCACAGCCTTGAATACACTTGATATGGTCGGTATGTCTGAAGAAAGTTCTTCTGTGCCTTGCTTAACAGGTTTGTTTTGATTTTTCTTAATTAATTCTCTTTTTAAACGCAAATCCATTAATTTCAGATTTGAGAATGGTTATTAAACCGAAACATGTCATCATCTAATCCTGTATTCTACAATTGACCGATTCGTCCTTTTGTATAAAGGCAGAAATTACAAATATCCTTGTTAGTTCACTAAACAAATATTAAACTAAAACGTCAAGCTTGGAACAAATTTAAGCGCTCTCATTCTGACTTTTACCTTCAACAGTTTAAAATCTATTAAAGCTCAAATACATGCTGATCACTCTAATTATATAGCTGAAGTTGAATCGGGGGTTATCAATAATCCTCAATCAATTTGGACTTTTTTTCATTCTAAGACCAATGCTTCTAGAATACCTGGTCTTATGGTTCATGATGATGAACAAATAGACAATCCCCACGACATTGTAAATTCCTTTGCAAATTCTTTTCAGAGTGTTTTCGCGTTTTGTTTTTGTTATCACTCACGATAATGCAACATCTCACTTACTTTATCCAGCTATTTCTCTACCGTTGGTTAATGAAAGCGATGTCCAAAAGGCTATCAGTAAGTTACAAAATAAACTGACTTCTGGCCCAGATGGCATTCCAAGTTTTTTTTTTATAAAAGATTGCTCCACTGGAGCAAAGATTTTCAATTTATGCTTAAGCTCATCCGTCTTTCTTAGCTAACGGAAAACTTCAAAAATTTCTCTAGTATTTAAAAGTAATGACCGATCAAATATAAAAAGTTATAGACCCATTGCGATAATTTCTAATTTTAGTAAACTTTATCACTCTAAGGGCCAATTGTTCAAACATCGTTCAACTCTGAACTTGGTTCTACCATTACGGCAACATATGCCTTTACAAATGTTGTCATGGTAATAGAACCAAGTTTAGAGCTGAACCATAGTTCAAATGTTCGAACAACTGGCCCTATATGTAATAAAACTCATGGCATTCTCTCGTCTGATCAACATAGCTTTGTGAGCAAATGGTCAACAGTTTCTAATCTTACAGTTATCACTGACTTCATATCTGATAGCATGGATAATAACATACAAGTTGACGTTATTTATACCGATATGGCAAAGGCCTTTGATAAGCTTGATCATTCACTCATGATTTCTAAAGTTCATCATTTTGGTTTTGATCTCTCAGCCATTGACCTTCTTAAATCCTATTTATATGATCGAAAACAATTTGTTGAATATAACGGTTTTAAATCTTATGTTTATCCAGCAACATCGGGGGTCCCTCAAGGATCCGTCCTAGGTCCTCAACTATTTAACATATTTATTAATGATCTTGCATCGGAAATTTCTGGACATAAACTTCTTTTTGCAGATGATATTAAACTATACAGTAACATTTCTTCTATCCACGATAGTCAAGCCTTGCAAAACGATTTTTGTGCTTTGGCTTCTTGGTGTCATGAGAATAAATTGGACTTAAATTTAGCAAAATGCAAAGATATGTCTTTCACCATGAAAAAAAAATTATTTGGATTGATTCGGCTTTTACTTGATGAAAATTCATTATCACACTTAATGAAAACACTAAAATAGCGAATTTTCACAAATTTTGTTAGTTTAAAACATGAAATACCACAGGGCCATCAATTCAAATTTTGAAAGAAGCTTCGACGAGTTTCCTGGCCCTGTGGTATTTCATGTTTTAAACTAATAAAATTTGTGAAAATTCGCTATTTTAGTGTTTTCATTAAGTGAAAAAAAAATTACTTCTATTTCGATTATTCTTATCGTGATGAAGTATTAGCCAGACTTAATTCTAATGCTGACGTTGGTGTTATATTCGATTCTCACTTAACTTTTAACAATCATATTAATACCATTATTTTCTCATGTCACAAAAAACTAGGATTCATATATCGGAATACAAAATATTTCTCAAACCTTTCACTATTAAGACTCTATGAGTCTTTAGTTCGTTCAAAATTCGAATACGCATTACCTGTTTGGAATCCCTATTATACTATTCACATTAATGCACTGGAAAACATCCAAAGAAAATTCTTGAAATACTTGTGTTGGAAAATAGATGGCGCGTATCCTCTCCAAGGTGTTAACCAGAATATTCTCATGGAACGATTTCATCTTCGTACACTTGAATTCAGACGAAATACTGTCACTTAAATTTATTTATAAATTACGAAACAATAATATTAATTCTCCTAATATCCTTAGCTGTTTAAATTTTATAGTACCTGCATTTAATTCTAGATCACATGAGACTTTTTATTTACCTAATTCGTGTACTAACTTATTAATCAAATCTCCAATATACAGGATGTGTTCTCTAAATTAACAAAATTAGTCCACTAGTCGATCCCTTTCACGATAACTTTGACGCACTTATTAGAGCTACTGTTAATACTCCATTCACGTTCTTTTTACATTCTAGTAGGCCATGATTTTTTTTTCGTTAAGTTACGTACATGAATTTTGATAGAACTCAAAATGTGACAAATGTAGAATTCTGACACTTTAATGTCAGACCCATCGACTATATTGCTTCTTATACTCTACGATGGCACGAAGAAAGTAAAATAATTGCATTAAAACAAATAATTACTTGTGACTTTGTAATACTAAGTCGAAATGATAAAAATCATCAATGTTTTTCGGCGTCAGTTTTCAAAAATATAACCATCAAATTAAAATGGAACATATTCACTTGGAGGTACCAACAAAAATGTCACCCTAACACGGCCTACTCTGAATGCAAAAAGAACGTGAATGGATAATATACACCGTGATTCAAAAGGACCGCACCATCACTTAGGTGGTTTTCAGACCCACTTATTTGTTCTCAAAAGTGTAAATAAAAATTTTCTAGATGATTTTTTTACGAAGATATAGGCTTTCAAAGTTACGAAACTGATGGTGATTTTATAGTAATTAGATAATGTAACTTTATGTTTTTATTAATGAAAGGTGTAGATAAACGCCTCTAAAATTATCCTTGCTAATAAAACATAATATTTATTAAGCAATAAAGCAGGAAAAGTCTTTGGAAATGTTAACATTATTTTAGAAGTAAAGCCGGCAACGGTGCACCGAAAATTCGGTTTTACTATGGTTACCGTAGTGTGACATGACAAATAAAATTTATCAATGATGTTCACATTTTGAAAGTCAAATTTTTTGATTGATTTGAAAAATTTATTCAAATTCAAAATGTTTACTTTAAATGAATACTGTGATATGTATCTTCTTCTGGGAGAGAGTGGTGGAAACTTTCGACGCGCTGCAGCAGCTTATACTGAACGATACGGTGAACGTAGACATCCAGACAAAAATGTTTTTCAACGGCTTGATCAGTGTCATGTATCATCGGTATCATGAAGTGATAGGTAGGCCACGCTCCGCCAGAACTCCCCAAGTCGAGGAAGCTATTCTACAAGTCCAACGACTTGAAGAATGCTGACGTTAGGATTGTCTTCAACAAGACAATCCTAACGTCAGCATTCGAGATATTGGACGATATTTAAATGTAAATTACAATGTTGGTCGGCATGTATTAAAAACAGAAGGTTACCATTCTTTCGACTATACAAAAGTTCAAGCTCTGTGTGAAGCTGATTTTCCTCTTCGTATTAACTTTTGCCATTGGATGCTGGATCAAGTCAACCAACTCTTTCATTATTTTTTTTACTTAAGAACTTTAGAATAGCTGAAGAAAGTAGGATATTAAGAACCACAGTTAAGAATTGACATTTATTATTATGTCAAATTTTATTTCCAAACGTTTTGACAAACCAGCGCATATGCAGTTGTCAACAAAAAAGAGGGTACCTATGATCTATAATTTCAAATTTGTAAGTGCATCTACAAGATGCAGCGTTGCCTATTTGCGTTATTTTTAAACATTCATATCTTAAAAACTATTCATGGCAAAAAAATTCTAAAAACATATTTGTGCTCCTGTTAATGGTCTGTATTTACACCGAAGCGATGGTGCGACCCTTTTGAATCACGCTGTATAATGTGATATTTATAATAACTCTTCTATATTGTTATCTGTTCTGAAACATTATTGTTCACATGGTTTTATATTTATACTTATGTATTTATTTATGTTATTTAATTTAATTTAATGTATGAACTATTTATTAAATCTATGTATGCATTGTGTCCTTGTGGGTTTTTCCTATTGGACAATAAATATGTTAGCCCCAAGCTTATCAATTGTAATTTGCTGCTATGATCTATGATCGGCTTACTAGATAGATTTTTCGTTTCCTTTGAGATTCGCTTTATAAATTGGAGAAACGCAGTTCAAAGTAAGAAGAGCACGATCTGAGCTATGAAAATTCTATCTCTCATTTAAAATTAAAAGGGAAAGAACCTTCGTCTACAGTTGGTAAATCGAGCACGTTTCTACACAATACAAATAACTCGGATTCACAACTAAAGGCCTTTTCGGAAACTCGCTCGGAGCATAACCCGGGTAGAAATATGAGAAACAACGACTCTGTTTCCCGTGCATGTAAGAGTGAGAAAATAAATTAACCGGGGTAACCCGAGCGAGTTTCCGAAAAGGCCTTAAGCTTTCGCGGTTGTTGTCGTCCAATGGTATTATGACAAGTATAGTATCACAAGCCCTGAATAAGTAAGTACATCGGATGTGACCAAGGATGAATCGTCGACGGAAGAAAGAGTATTAATGTAGTAACCGACTTATAGTAAGTATTCCATTTGTACTTCGGTCTGTAGGTAATTGGTTTTTTTTGCAATTCCACGCCGAATAAATTAGAGTCCAGGACAGTTTGTAAAGATGGTGTCACTGAATATTCACTTCTCTGAACGTAGATATTTATATAAAAAATTCTGTATTTAACGCTTCGAAAATTTTAATTTATGTTGGGTCAAAAAATCAGTTTTATTGTTAATTATGAAACCCGAAAAATTATTTTTAAAAATAGCAGAAATTAAATTTAGTTTATGATAATTCGTAAAGATGGGGACATCACTTCAATGAAGAAACAAATTCGTTTAGAAACATTTAGAAACCATAAAAAATGGCAGAAAAGTTATAAAATGTTTTTTGAAAAATTCAAATTTAGTGCCAAATGAATTATAATTCGTAATATTTTATAAAGATGGCGCTAACGAAAGTTCACTTCTGTGAGGACAGAGGGCCCGTTCAGACGACCACAGCTAAGGTTACTGTATTTAGAAGGTACCTCAATTCATTTCCGCGGCTTCGTCACCCAAATTAAAAAGGACGCGATGAAACGCTAAAGAAGAAAAAGGATAGATACATAACAAATTACTGTTGCTAAGGAGTTTATGCATGAATTTGATTAACCCCAAATTAAAAGAGATAGAAAGTTGGCGCTACCTTCTCGATACAGTAACCTTGACCACAGCTAAGGTACTAAATCAACATACTTCGTATAGTAGAAAGTAGCGCATTTAGTGATTTTTTTATATCTATCCTGTCGCACATTATTCTCATCTAGGGTTAACAAACTTTCGACTGTGTTTCTTTTATCATTTGAACATTTGAAGTGCCGTTTAACGAAGTTACTGTCATTAACAGCAGCTCGCCTTTAAATCAATTTGTTTTGTATCAGTACTGTTTTCACTTTAAATAATTTCAATAGGTTTTTCTTTGTTCTTGTTATATTTTTTTATCTTAGTACGTTATCTGAACGGGCCCAGAAATTGGTTCGACTTAATTTACAAAGATAGCACCACTGAAACATTACTTCCGTATAGAAATTGCACGGACACATTGCAGTACAATTAAACCAGACACAATTAAATAATTAATATAAACGTGAAACATCAACAATTAGTTTTATTTTTAAATCGCGAAACATTTTTAAAAACGGCAGAAAAGTAGGTAAGTAATTGGTTTTTTTTTGCAAAAAGTATAATTCCATGCCGAATGAATTATAGTCCATGATAAAATGATGAAAATTCACTTATTTGAATGTAGAAATTTATTTAAAAAATTCTGCATTTAGCGCTTCAAGAATTTAGAAAATAGCAGAAAGTTATTAAACTTATTTAAATTTAGCGCCGGATGATAAGTTTATGATAATTTGTAAAGATGGGGCCACCACTTCAATGAAGACAACGTGCGTTCAAAATAATCCGTTATCGAGGAGGCTCTGAACTTGCTTTTATTTTATGACGGCACGTCGTAGCTTAGTAGGTACGTTGCAACCTTGAATAACTGCGAGCTATCAACAGCGTCAACTGTCAAAATTTTTGTTTACATTTTCGAGGTATTTGTAATAAAATATATGTTTTATTTCATTAATTGCGTTTTATTATCCACTTTGTAGAAAACTGTAATTAAATGAATATAAAAAATTCATAATAACCGTATGACAAAATTTGCATTTGACGTCTACTTGCTAAGATTTTTTTAACACAAATTCGTTTAGAAACATTTAGAAATCTTAAAAAATAGCCAAAAAGTTGTAATGTTTTTGAAAAATTCAAGTTTAGCGCCAAATGTATCGTAATCCGCAATATTTTATAAAGATGGCGCCACTGAATGTTCCCTTCTGCGGAGGCGGAATTAATTTTATTTTTTAATTATTTCAAAAAATAACCGAAAAGTTATAATATAATAAATTGGTTTTTCTTTGGAAAGTTTAATATCTGCGCCGAATGAAGTTCACGATAGTAGGTAAAGATGGCGACACTGAAGTTTCATTTCTATGAAGACAGAAATTTATTTAAAAAGTTTCATATGTACACTGTGATCAATAATGAAGGTTCGCATCTGTAGTTCCCGCACAACGCCGTGCGGACAATAAAAAATTATTGTAGAGCGGCAGATTCAATAATTGTTGATCACAATGTAACGTGCGTTCAAAAAAATCCGTTATCGAGAAGGCTCTGAACTTGCTTTAGTTTTATGACCGCACGTCTTAGCTTAGTACGTATGTCGCAACCTTGAATAACTGCGAGCTGTCAATAGCGTCAACTGTCAAAGGCTTTATTTGCATTTTCGAGCTATTTGCAATGAAATAAATGTTTCATTTCATTGATTGCGTTTTATTGTCCATTTTGTAGAAAATCGTAATTAAATATAACGAACGACGTGACTGCAAAATTTGCACTTGACACAAGCCCACTTGATAACGGTTTTATTTGAACACACTCTAAAAGAAATAAATTCAACTTAATTTACAAAAGATGGCACCACTGAAACTCTGAAACCGTGGAGATTGTACGCTTAATCAGACACAATTAAATGAAATTAATGTAAACGTGAAACATCGGCAATTCATTTTATTTATTTACTCAACAAATTCAATTTAAAACAATAAACCCAAACACATTTAGAAACCCGCAGTTCAAGAAATTTTGCACAGGTGGCACTATCGAGCATTACCTTCAAATTTATCGTTATTAAATATGTACTAAATAAATTTCTTTTATTAATTTACAAAGTGTTCAAATATCTAATATCAAAATTAACTACGTCTATAATGAGCGCGTGACGTAAGAGGATTTTGGCGCGTCTATAAAGATTCAACATCCTGAGAAGGTTTGGCAGTTTGTCGGTTTCATTTTCTTAAGCGTAATTTTAATACCATTTGTGTAAATTTTTTTATCCACAAGAAATTATTTTTACTTTTCTTTTATTAAACAAAAGAGAATTAAAAAACGTTTTTGCCATAATTCGCCGCTATTAAAAACAGTTGGGTGGAACTGCACGGACGAAGTTATATAATTATTTTTTTAATTACTCCGGGAATAGAAGTCTTGATATTTCGGGATCCTTGTTAAAAGTTCTCGAAAGCAATTAACGCCCTAAAATGCAAATTAATCATCTCGTAAGTTTCAGCTCTTTCACACAAAATTAATGCGCACAGCTTTAATGGTCTCAAGAAGGAAAAAAGTAATCGCTTTCGCGCATTTTTATTTAGAAAGAGGACTTTCAATACACCGTCGTATATTCTGAAAATGTTACATACTGATTTAATTAGAAACTTTTGCATACTTTGAATAAGGTGATTTATTGAAGAGGAACGTTGTAAAGAAGCACGCCACTGGTTACTCTCGACGAAGTGGAATGCTGCATATCTGTAATCAAACACCCTAGGAAAGTGCAAGAGGATAAAACATGCACCCCCTACAGTTGACGCCCCTATTTCGTATCCCCTTGATACGTTTTGTTTTCAATGGATTTACGATGTTACATGGGCTCTTGATTTTTACCACACTGTATAAGTACATACATACCACGCATACATACTACCTTACTTAAAGCAAGCTGCTCCTTAGCTCAATTACTTATACTGCAGTAACAAACAGGAAGTTTTATTTAAAAGAAATTAGAAATTTCTGCTCTTTTCAGAATTAATTGAACGATTTTTTTCTTAGTTGTAATTGTTTTGGCTTTATCTTGAATCATCTCTGCATATTCTTTTTTATTTTTATTTATTTTTATTTTTATTTTCCTCTTTGATCTTGCTTCTCTCTCTTCTTCTTGAACTCTTTGTTAATGTCAATGATATGTCTCCATTGTGCCAATGTTATTATTATTATTATTGCGCTTATTTTTTCTGCAACAATTTGCAGATTCCTACTTAATGGAGAAGTAACAGTACAACTTCTGCAAGGTAACTATAACTGGCACGTTAAACACTGAATTGATTACAATTTTCCTTTCCATTCCATTTTTAAACCAATAAAATTGAATATATTTTTATATCACAGACGTAAACTCCCATTTGTCAATGTGGCTGTCGTATATTAATAATTCTTTTGAACTGTTATATATAATCATTCAATTCATTAAATAAAAACATGCAAAATCTATAAAACTTTCAGCGTAACACATATACTGTAATTTTGAGGAGATTTTATACTTAAAAGGAGCGAGAGGAACACAGGGTCCACTGAAACTTAATGTCCATTGACATAAGTTGATTTAAGATCTGCGAAGACTTTCTGAATAGTTTTTGTTACATATTTTGTGAACTTAAGATCAGAGTTCAACTTGAACTATAACTTGAACTAGAGAAAGATGATATATCAATAGGAACCAAATTCTGTTATTTTGAAGTATTTAGATTTATGTAAAATAAAAATTTCAGTTAGAAGTTGAAGAAGTCGAAGCTTCGACGGTGGAAGCTAATTTATTTTGCTTTCGAAAAGCCATACAATTTATAAAAGACATTTCATATACACCTAATTGTGATCTATCACTTCATGGAATTTTTTTTTTTAAATTAAATAATAAATAAAAACTTATATGTATTTACATAGTAGATAACAAATTTATAATTAAAATTTAATTTGAATTTATGCTTAACTTAACCGTATTCACAACCTGTAACTACATAAAGTAATAATCTAGTTGTGGGTTTGACTTTAAAAGATATCTCCGTTACTTACTTAAAATGAAGTCGCATTTTAACAACCGCCCTAAAGTAATCATCAAGTTTGAATACGCATATCTTTAAATAAAAAATATTTGCTAATTGCTGAAGTGCTTCAACTGAAAAAAAAATTATGCTTTTGTATTTACCTACTGTTATTGAAACAAAAAGAAATTTGCTATTCGAATGAACTAAAACGCTTATTTGGTTTATTTCCAACGATAACATAATTTTTAAATTTTAATTAAGTTTTCTGTCATAATATTTACTTACGTTTTATTACATTAATATAATATAAGTGTACAATGGCATAAAAGCACACAAGAGTTGAATTCAGTCTGCTCTTGGCATTCACCGCGTGCCTTATGGGAGCAAATGAACATAAGGGCCAACAGTGAACACTAGGAGAACGACAATAAACGTCGGCGATAGGTTCGCATTCGAATTCAAATATTCAAACTTACCCGCACAGAGCACAACAGGCAACTGCAACTCGTAAACCATATAACAGCCACTCACTCACAGATGGCACCTGCGTATTTGATCCCGCCGGGGCAAACACCTGCAATGAGAGAGAGATACATAACATGAGCTGCTACATCAGAATTTATTATATTTAATGAGTTTTTCATGCGCTAAACGAAATAAATAATAAATAATTTATACGTACTCCATTATTGTATAACTTGCTCATTTCAAATCGTAACGCCTTAAGTTTATGCAACACATTCTGCTTGACGCATCTGATGCAATTGTTACCTACCTTAAAGCGTCACTGTTTTAATGAGCGTGGTTAGAAGAAATTATGTTTTAGTTTAAGACTTGTTATTTCATTTCAACTTGGTAAAACATATCCTAAGCTTTTTTCCTTTTTTTCGGTATTAATATGAACTTTTTGTTAATGATAATACACCAAAATGCGCGACTTTTAAACCTCTAGGGCGCTTAACCGATATCGTTAGAGAAAAAAAAATATACACCCCCATGTAATTTTGAAATTTTTAAATTTTTTTATTCCTATTTTCGATGTCTAAGTGAACAGCAAATAAAAATAAATTTTTCACAGTAATAAACAAGGCGATTATAGAGGGGGCTTAACTCTTACTAATGTAAACGAAACGTAAATTATTTAAATACAGTTTTTAACAAGCTAACAATTATTGGACCAAGAAAATGTACCCACCTAAATGACGTAATGCACTAATAAGAAACATTCACCTCAATTTTGATTAATTTATAATTGTTGAGTTCGGAAATTCACGCAGTACTAACTCGGAGTGTAAAGCAGAGTGAGAGAGCAGCTGTACTGATAAACGTAAAAGTGAGACAAAAGTGCTCGTAGAGTTAATAGAGTCAGCCCGAACTCGGCAAATAATAACTGATCTACATATACTATTAATTGCTGGCGTGTGTTACTGGTTGTATACATATTAGGCGCAGATTAAAAAATGCAAAGAAAATCAGACTAGTCCTAAAACGATGTTCTGTTTGATATGCTAAAGAAACAGGCATACTTCATACTGATTCCATCTATTTAAGAATCTTTTTTTATGCAAAAAATTAAATAACAGTATCTAACATACCAGGTGATTTTTTTTAATTAATTATTTTTGAACAAATGCCCTTTCCCCCCTAATAGTAAAAGGTAAGGTGTTGAAAAATAATTTAAAGGAAGGTTGACTTGACAAGCACATTTTTGAAAAAGTCTTTCGTAGACGAAGAGGTACGTCTGTATTATATAAAATAAACTCTTTTCTGTAGCCATCTGTCACTGTTTTCTTTCACTGTCTACTTTTTGCTTGGCAGTAAATGAGTAAGTAAGTAACGACTGCCTGTGTAAAAGAAAATGAAACTGCTTGTGCAAAAGTGGTTTAAAAGATGTTCGGGTTGTTAATTTAATAGTTTATTTCAATTTATTAACAACTTGATTATGTAGTAAATAAAGGTGACCCAAATTTTGTCAGAACTAGCCCTGACAGGTCTGAACATAAATAATGTAAAATTGATTGTCAGCTCAGAACAGGATTCTTGCGGGCAGGGCTACAATAATCATTATATTATTATAAGAGCAACTTTATCTTGTCCAAAGTACATAGTTTTTTAAGAAGCCGGATTAGTAAGGAGAAAAAAATTAACTATTGTATATCTTTATTTATTCTTTAGAACTAACCATAATTTACAAACGCTTACATACACAAATGCAGAGTAGGTAGCTCGATTTTTTTTTGCAGTAACTGGACAGCAACTTTTCAAAAAGTAAAAGTAATCATTCTTGTTCGTTGACGTGTAATGTTCACTTAAAAAGTTACTCCTGCATGCATAGAACACGCATAGTCACTACTCACTAGTGTCAAAAATTGCAGCGATTTTTGGGTGTTGAGTATACAGCATGTCCGGGAGGAAAGGCCAATACTTCGTGGGGGTCTAGAGTGGGTTATTATAAGTCAAAAAGTTTATATAAATAGGTAGCCTTTTATTAATGGTTAGATAGAGCTGAGATTTGATATTAAAAATATAAAGTTGCTAAATGATTTTTCTTTTAAAAGTATTAACATTAAATTTGTCATAAACAACGCTACATTACGGTGAAACGCTACATTACGGTGAAACGCTACATTACGGTGAAGAATAGAATCAACATGAAGCGCCAAATTCAAATTATTCCGGAACAGCTTTGTGCTAAAATTGTTCAATACTTAATCAATATTTATCTCAGAATACATTACTAAAAGACCACCTGTCTATATAAACTTTTTGACTTATAATAACTCACTTTAGACCCCCACGAAGTATTGACCTTTCCTCCCGGGACAACCTGTACATAATCATACATATATAAAAAATTTCTAAAACTACATGCTTTTAACATGGAGCGTATGAACGACCGAAGCAAATTTTTTGTGGAGGACTTTCAAATCTTTATGCTCACAATTTCCTTTGAATCCTCCACATATATAATTAAGAAAGTGACTAAAAGGAACTATATCACGACACTATTTTTAATTCTGAATATTATTTACTAAAGTATTTTTCATAAGAGAAGAGCTCTGCGTCATTAATCGCCGAAGTTACAACCGACAAACATTTCAGTATTATTTCTTTATCAGTGGTGAGTAAGAAAGAATTATGCTTTTTATGCCTGATTATGCAACGCCAGACACGCAGAACTCTTCTCTTATGAAAAATAAAATACTTTAAAAGAAATTTCCTTTATCAGTTTGCGTTTTGCCAACCATTAACGGCTACTTCGATATTGATGAGTAAATAATAAATTCTATTTGCGGCGAGCTTAAGCTACTACATGCCTTTACGAAAATAAAATATTTCCACAGCTAATGCTACCGGAATAGTAACTAAACACATGCTATTTGCCAGGGGTTATAACACACTCTGTATATGTATTGTTCTATGGCGTAGGTGTTCTAAATAACGAGGCCTACAGAACTTGCAGTAATACATACTTGAATTAAAAAGATTAAATAATTTGCAGCATACTAAGTATTTATTCATTTTTTTTTAATAATAAATAAAATCTTAGGTGGTAAACTAAAAATTATTCATTGAAGTAGTAACAAAAAAAACTGCTGCACATGTGTAGTCGTCAGCACGACATGTTTCAATGGTCCGTTAAATTTTCCAGTGCGTGTATAATTAACGGTGTGTTGGAACAGGCCGTCGTCATACGGACACGTTATCAGCTGTTGTGACACGTGACCATGGCGTGCGACATCTGACGTCACTTGCGCCGCGACGGCCCCAATAGGACGCATTAGGTGCCTGCCGCGTGGTCGATAGAGTGGTTATAGAGTTATTTTGGATATTTTCCTGTTAAATCAATTACACACTGTATCACCTAGACGAGTTAAGCTACGCCATTGATTAACAAAATTTGCCTCCTTGCCTGCAAACACGTACCGTACCAAGCAAAAGTCTTATGGTATATTCGAAAACATTCTGAAATTGTATCAAATGCAACCATTCCTTTTAGAAGTTTATTTCTTTTTTATTTTCTCTTATTTTCTATTAACGGGCTTTACCCCGGAGGTAACATTGTTAACAAATCTTAAAAACTGAACCAAATAATATTAGAAACATTGTTGACAACATTTGCGATTAATACGTGAAGAAATACCGAAGAAATGTTACTAACATGTTAAAAAAAAACATTAAGTGGTATCATAACTTTGTTAATAGCAAATGTTTTGCGATCGGTCTGGAGACGGTCTAGATTAAAGAGTGTTGCTAGCAAAATGTTATTGACATGTTATAGTATTTGGAAACGAAATGTTAGTGACATCTGGATAACATTTCGTTACTTTCCGAGAGATTAAATGCGCGTCAACTTTATTGTGATTTATAGTTTTGCACGCGTCTCCCTAATTTGTTAGTCTCGTTTTTCCGAGTTCAGGATTTGCACTTTTCAATGCTCCAGGATAGAATGGTCTAAGGAAAAGAATATTAAATTATAATTATAAGCAATAACGTTTGTGGAACCATCAGGTTTCAATTGGGAAATTTACCAACATGTTCATAACGTTCAGTAACATTGTTGATAGGAAAATTCTTGTCAATAACATTGTTACACATCCTTAAAATTAATTACAGTTTTTTATTAGCAATAATGTTAGCAAGGATGTTAATTGTTAATCTACGTTTCAAATTTCACCCTCCCTGCTGTTGGTCAATTCAGTCTTCGTCGTTGTCGACGTTGTAATTCTCATTTTTTCAACAATTGTCCTGTGATGTTCATTGTCCATTTGCAAATAAGGCTTAATCGAATGTTATTGTGACCTGTGATTTCTCTTAACTGACGCTCACCAACACCTGCTTTGGCCAATGATGAGACGCTAGTGGATCTGATCGAATGATTGGATATTTTTCTTTTTTTAGTGTCCAACCCTATTATTTCTGCCGCTGTTTTTATCCATTTTCCAATTTCATTTACTCCCACAGGGGAATTTTTGTGCCAAGACCATTAGACTTTCAAAATGGGTTAGGCGTCAAAAACATTCTCTCGGTCTTGACATAGCTACCTCTCTTCGACAACAGCTTGTGGTACAGTCTATAATTGTCTGATATTTATAAATCAATTAAAAAGAAGGAACTATGGACTTACCTTACAGGACAAAGTTCCGCATTTTCATTGGGTATCAACCATTTACTTTCAGTTAAACGTTCTGCACTGCCTTGACCAGTTTTGGAAAAAATACACGCCCTGTAGGAAGACTTTCACTGTTAATTTCTTCCTTGAAGAAATAAGTTTGACATTGAGCCCCTTCTCCACCTCGCCAAGCTAATTCATAGGAGGCAATCAAGAGAAATTCCTTTTGAAGTCCCTCGGGGCGAAAACTTCAATAATTTCTTGATATTCTTTATCAGACAGAGCTGCTGCGCTGCTGGTTCTTTTTCTGGAAGCGCCTGTAATTTTCGTCTAGTGGCATCTCTGACCTCTCTCGATTTTTAGCTTCACTAAATGGGTTAATCTCAATATTCCACTTATTGAAATATGTACCATTTTCGCAGTACTGTTCCATACCTTCCTTATATTCCGACCTATCTATCTTCTTCATATTGACAGCCCAACTCTTCAGAATAATATTTAACTCTGCAGGTGTAGTAGATGACGTCAAAGAGTAGCCTTTTTCTTCCAAAAACTGACGCCATACCGACTCTCATGACTTCCGTGTATTTTCCGGCACGATTCTTCCAATATCTGCGTTGATTTCTGCATCAGGTGTCTCTCCAAATCTTTTGCACACACTTTCCATTGCAAACAACACGTAAATAGCAAAATGGTAATTATTATTACCTATAAATTGACTCGTGAACCACTGCTTTCAGTAAAAATTCAAATAACAAAAAATTTTTTTACTGATTGCTATGAAAATGAAATCATGTGTAACGCAGATTTGCGAACTAGCTTTTGAAATATGTACAGGTGTCCCGTGACGTAATGTCACCACTTCACCTACGTGATAGTCAATTCAAACTAAGTAAAAACTCTAAAAAATAAAGTTTTGTTCTAAAGTAAACCGTTTAAAAAATACTGGGTGTTTAATGTTTAATGTTTTATTTTTTTTTAATTTTAAAGTTCACCTAATCATTTATCCGTTCACCTAATAATCAATTCAAACTAAAAAAAAAAAAAAACTCTAAGGCAGGCCGCACATCAGAGAAACTAGAAACGTGAAACATGAAATATGAAATACGAAACTGCTACTGTGATACACAAACCGAAGAATCAAAAATAAAATTAGTTTCAGTTATCAATGGACACCGACGATAATTTGGATAACGCCACGCTTGCTGTTGTAACCACACTATTATTATCAAAAGAGAAAAATAAGAAATAAAAATAAATATTTCTCTAAATTGTAATTATAAAGTACTTCATATTTTTCAACCACTAGCACAAACACCACATTAAATTCTTGATCGTCTTTCATTTTGTTATTCAATGGCTTTGCTCCAAATAATGCGAAATAACTCGAAACATGAAACAAAATATAGAACAGAACCTATTTCACGCAGCAGGTTTCAACAGGGTTTGCTTCTCTTTGATGTCACATTGATTGTCAGCATTTCGCTGATGTGCGAACCCCCATTTAAAATAATGTGTTGTATTTTTATGCAGTATATTTCGTGTTTCCTGTTTCACGTTTCATGTTTCAGGTTTCTCTGATGTGTGGCCTGCCTAATAAAGCAAACCATTATTTTTCAACAGTACGACGTGTTTTGTAATTTTCAGAATATTTAAACTTTATCTCAGAAGGTCTTCAAAGTCTTTTGAAGCATGCCAGAATGTGTTTAGCAAACAACGGGGGCTATTTTGAACACCTTTTGAGAGTTTAAAAATTCCGAAAATTACAAAACACGTCGTATTCTTGAAAAATAATGGTTTGCTTCATTAGAGTTTTTTTTTTTTAGTTTGAATTGATTATTAGGTGAATGGATAAATGATTAGATGAACTTTAAAATTTTAGAAAATAAAAAATGAAACATTAAACATCCAGTATTTTTGAAACGGTTTACTTTAGAACAAAACATTATTAGAGTTTTTTACTTAGTTTGAATTGATCATCACCTAGGTGAAGTGGTAACATTACGTCACGGGACACCCTGTATTTTATTTTAATCATTGATTTGGTTCAATGAATAGCCCCTACCAATCGTAGTCAATGTTAAGTAGAATATTTTTGTGGTGGTCTCACTTATGTTTCTCACGCTTGCGAATATTCAAATGCAATCGTGGGAGCATCACAAAAATATTCTACTTAACTTTGATTATTCTTTGATTGTTATAAGTGAATGTCCTTTTGAAATAGTGCGCTTCTGTCTCCTGGAAACAGCCCCCACAATTTGCGCAGTCTCCATTCCGGACACATGATCATTTCATGTGATAGTTTTCTGTCCTGTGGCTTCCAAGGATATTCATCAGAGGATGGTTAACGACGAACGCGTATAGGGAAGATGCGCCGCGCCGTCACATTTTACGGTAAAATTTTGGTCTAAGCATTTTCCATGAGGAGGAGAATTGTCTAAGCAATTTCGATGGGGCAAGGAATTAATTCAAGTTGCCCCAGAATGCGGAAGGCCTGTTGAAGCAAGAACTAACGAGAATGTCAAGAATGTTGAGGAATTGGTCTTAGCAGATCGAAGGATAAGGGTTTCAATGATTGCTGTTGAAGTAGCGCTATCAGAAGCTGCAGTGTTAAAAAGTGTCGGCACGTTAGATTCCCGAACTGTTTAGTCTCGAAGAAAAATTGTGTTGACCAAAACATTGTGAGGAAATTTGCTTATGACAAAGACCTCTTCTCGAAAATTATAACAGGCGATGAGACAAGACTCCGTGCGGTGAGTCCATAAGGGATCTCTACTGCCGAAAAAGGCAAGGACGTCGAATCCATGAGGGAAACTAATGGCGACAGTGTTTTGGGATACAGAAGGCGTCTTAGTAATTGAATACATGAAGAAAGGCTCTGCAATAGCAGGAGAAACTATCAGAAATTTGAAAACTGCCTTACAACAAAAACCATCCTAGAATTGTGATAAAAAAAGTTCGCCACAAAGTTCGGCAACACCGGGAAATAGTCAACGAGTGCGACATTATAAAGAAGGAACATCCATCTTACAGTCCAGACTTCGCAGCGAGTGCACATAATTAAATAAACATAATGAAAATAATCAATGTTGTCTAAAATTGATTTTTGGGAGCGTTTCCTTTCTCTCTTGAAGAAAAATGTTGTGTCTGCTACTTAAAAGCTCAATTGTGAACTTGGTGAATAAACCAAAGATTAGTGTTAATCGGTGACTGTAATACCGGCCCTAAAATAAGGAACTTACAGAGTAAAAAAGTGCACCATTTTTTTTAAGATTGACCACCATAAAATTTAGGTCAATAAAACTGGGCATTTTTTCAATCACTCATAATAAGCTAGCTAATCATGAAAAAATAGATGGGGTGTTCCATCTAAAAATATAAGTTAGAGTTGTCACATTCACTAAGTACTTAATAAAGCTGTTTCTCACTTTTCCTTGCTTATGAACAGAAATGAAATGGCTCGTATTATTGATGTAAGTCTAGTTTAGTGCAACGACATAATAATATGAGGCCTCAAGTTCCTTCCAGTGGATGTTTTAAAGCTACAATATGGGCATGAAAACCGATACTCCCCCGTGTTACTCGACAAGTGGTCATGGAAGGCCTCGTTCAAGAGTTTCGCTAGGCAAAAAGGGCATTCGTAATTGAACCTCTTATTTCCAGTCTTCTGCACGTTCAACATCTCGAAAGCCTCTACACTTTCGTAGTTATTTTCATCGGACTCCAAAATTGCCTTCTGGGAAAAACTCGTGTCCATTCTTGAGATCAAAACTTCGTGTCCCTTTGTAATGTTGCACTATGAACTTGCCCCTAAACGAACACAATTTACACTCGGGCTTGGCCTCCTTGGGGGTAGTACTCCTTATTTGGTTCTACGTAAATGAGCTCGCCAATTTCCGGGCAAGGCCCCGAAAGACTTTGCGATCGATTCGTTGGCGTGTTTATTTTCTTTCTTCTTTTTCTTAATCGCCCCCGACGCTCAGTAAAATCTTCTCCTCTTCTTCTTAAATAACTTTTGCTGTTTCGGTCTGTTTTTGTCGAAGATGATTTGGGGCTCAAAGTTACTATTATCATCACCACCTGCTGTTTTTCTTCCGTTTCCATTAGTGCCTCATCGTCGACGACTTTGCCTTTGTCTTTCTTCTTTATCTCATCGTTGATCAGCAACTTGGCCAAATCAGTTTTTTCAATGATGAGTACTCGCAAGTTGGCGCTCTTGGCTTCTAACTTTGACGGATCGACTTTGGAGGAGACCATTAGTTTGATGAGGATGATGTCCTCTGATGCATCATCCTGTTCGTCTTTCTGGATGGTACAGGCACGCTTTGTGCTGGCTGCCAGGACTTCCTCGCCCATCAACATCTTCCTGATGTTCTCGTGCAACTTATCTAGTTCGCTTCGCCTAAGTCGCTTAGGTGCCGCTTTTGACAACTTTCTTAATTGGTTGTTCTTCTTGGGTAACGGTCTTGGGGCTTTCGTCGTTTTTATCAGATTCCTTCTTTTTTTTTTTCTTTTTGGCCTCCGTCTCGTCTTCCTCCTCACTACCACTATCCGCACCTGTTTGTAGCAATGGATGCTTTACGATCACTTTGGCTTTCAACAAATCGACAAACAAGTAAAAGTATACTCAAATGAACTAAGTCTCTACATTCTAGATTCAAACTAGAGTCGTTAGTTTCAGAGTTAAAAGCAGCAATTACTAACGAATTTGCCCATTATACAGTGTGATTCAAAACATACCTGGGTCTACATTTGCGCTCTTCAATTTTTGAGACCAAAACACAATCTTTTTATTTCGTCCTATATATTGTATTTAAAATGTCTGCATCTAAAATTAGTAGTCCTCGAGATATGCGTGTTGAAACCGTGCAGTGCAGAATTTGTCGAAATTTATAATCTAATCAATGCAACGTACCTACCTACACAAATGGTTCCTCGTCGAAAACGGAACAGACGTAATCCGTTGGCTGCGGTGACTTTTGTTTCAAATCTGAAAGAAAATCGAACGGTTAGAACCGGAACTAAATATTAAAGAAACAAGTTCAAACATGTTCAACTGCCTTTTACTCCGGCATTATTTCGTCTCTTAGTTTTAAGTTCATTTACGCATTGAAAAATGTCAAGAAATGTCAAGTGAAAAACAGCCCTACTACGATGACCCAAACCTTAAAGGTATCTCCAAATATTTCAACAGCAGCACAATTAAAGGACGAGCAAATATGGCTATAACTACAATTAGTTTGGTAGCTTTGTATCTTACGTACGCGAGCGTGATTAAAAGATTTAGTTAAACATTTTAAATTCGGCGCCTCTAGTTAGGAACACGTTATGTAATTGCTGTGCAAGTAAGGACCTACTTCCTTGCTTCCATCTTTGTTGCATAAGTTGTATCAAATCACTGTACCAGTTGAGAATTAATAAACCATTCCAATTGGAACCATTCCAGTAAGTATGAATGTTGAATATACAGTTGATACCTGTTTCATCTATCAACTTGATAGATGAAATAGGTCGCTGATGGCAAATTAAGAGAAGACGAAAGTAATTGAAACTCGACAAAATCTAGCTCCAACAGAACTGGCCACGTCTATCGTTTCTTTAAAAGTTGGTAGGTATTATAGGAATACGGCGAGGAGTAGGGAATTAATTTTGACGAATTTTTGTAATACATTTAATTTCATTTTGTAATACTAATTTCTTTCTGATACACAAGCTTACAGCCCAAACATATTTTCTCTTTTTCCAGCGAGAAAAAATGCAGCTTCGAAAGCAGGTGCAAACGAGTCAATGAATTTGCGCAAGGTTGGAGGAGCGAAATAAAACATGTAGGTTTAAACTAGTGCTAAATAATCAAACGAAATCGACTAGCCCGAACAGCACCTAATAATGAAAAATGTTTGTATCTATTTACAAAGTACGAATCAATTTATTTACTATGTATAAATGGTGCATCATCCAATAAATTTAAATCGAAAGCAAATTAACTTAAGTACCACAAAAGTTCATAGGTTAACTTCATTCTATTTGCAAATAACACCTTCACATCTTAGGTATACTAATAATCATAATATTATAATAGTTTTATTATTCTGTACATCATGTGGCAGTTGGTGACATTGGTTGACGTTTAATATAATTTCAAACAAATAATGTCAATTTTAGATGTTAACAGTTACAAGTATTGTCAAACAAAAGTCAATTTGGAGGTTATTTGAACCAACTAAAATAAAATTTTGGATGCCTTTAATGAGCTAGTTTATGACACCCAAATGGGTTTCATAATGTAGTCATTAAGACACCAAAATAGAAAAAAAGTTTTAAAAGTAACAATCGATCGATCGGCATATAATAAAAAAATGACGTGTACATAATGTACGTAATGTGCAACATACGTTGTACCTACACGCTGCGAACGGTGCGTGTGTAATGGGGAACCCTTAAATTCGCCTTCAATTTCAGTGAACAATGGGGTGCGTTTGGCACCACCCCAGCGAAATTGGGGGATCATTATGCAACGCCGTTGCGTATATCTGGTTTACATTGATTTTGTTGGCCATTGTATGCGTCTACATATAGCATACGATGCTCAGTCGATAACTCGATTAACAATGAAGATGTATAAATCTTTCAAAATTATCCTACAGTTACTACGTTTGAATAAATCTGCCTTTCAAACAGCACACCCTGTGTATTTTATATGTTCAAAATCCGTCAAAGTTCTCTATTTCTTTTTAATGAATAATTTCATTTAGGCCCCGTTTGACAATCGTCGGATAAACTTTGAATAACACCATTCTTGGAATAACGTGACGTAGTTATGTCGTAAATACGGTGTATATCTGTTGAGACCTTCCTGATAGCTGTTTAATTTATAAAAAAAATCTGAGTATCGTTAATTTAATACAGAAATATAATAGATAATTATAATACATTTATTTATACAGATTTTATGTTGCATCATCTTCTCCCATCATTTTTTCTATTAACTTCTTTCTTTCTTCTGCTTGTCGCAATTTCATTAAAGTCAAGCTTTCATAATCCGTATGTTTAATTGTACTGCTTTGATATTGGCCACCAGCTGGAGCTGTAGTTAACCATGAAAGTACCAGTGGGTTACTTGCAAGACCTTTTTCTAAACTTACTGCCCTTTCTGCAGCTCTTTTTGTACTGAATTCAACTAGAGCACTCCCTTTTTTCTTAGGTGAAATAACAAGAACTAATATATCTCCATACTTTGATAAGAACTTATGCAACACCTCCTGTGTGGAACCACCATTGGTCGAGTCTTGTTTAGAAGCTTTCCATTTGATTCTTATACGATGCTTGCTACTATCCCAAGTATCTTTGTTTTTATTAATTTCTCTTTGAATTTGCCTCATAACATAATCAATATCTTCTTCAACCTGTTTTGAACCTTCTTTTCGTAATCTTTCTATTTCTTCCTTTAACAATTCATCGGCTTTTTTTCGCTGTACACGAGTGCTTCCTAGTTTTTCTTTAGCTTCCAGGTCTTCTTTGAATTTCTTTCTTTTGCTGTCTAATTCATCGTGACGAAGTGCAGCTTCTTTTCTTGCCTTCAAAACTCTATCATATGCTTTCTTAGCTGATTCATCCGTGAGGACTTCCAGTACTTTAGAAAGTTTGTGAAATTCATATGCTGCATTAGGATTACCTGGATTTTTGTCAGGGTGGCATTCTAAAGCTTTTTTTCTGTAGGGAAGAATGTATCCAATTTAGAGTTACTCGTCTAGCACCAATAGATTTAAGTTTGAACAAAAAAAAATCCTGATCCAAAGTTTGAAATGCTTTGGATAAATCGAAATACAATCCAACGAGTGTTTCCCCCTCATCCAAGCAAGTCGTTACCTATATAATTTAAATATTCAATAAGTAATTCAGTAAGTAATAAATATTCATTTAGATAAAATGCTGTGCTTCTTCAAGTAGGAATATAATCTGTTGTAGATAAGTGTTTCCAGTACTTGTTGCGTTCGAAAATTATACGTCGGATGCATCTGAAACATATGATCTCTCTCACTCACGATTTTTAACCTATTTTGTATCTCGCTCAGCCGTTTAGAAAATCTTGTGTTTATATTATTTCCATGACAACGGACGATCTTTTTATATCCTACTTAAATGTGGGATGTGAAAAGATCGGTCGTTGTCATGGAAATAATTTAAACACAAGATTTTCTAAACGGCTGAGCGAGATACAAAATAGGTTAAAAATCGTGAGTGACAGAGATGGATCATACACTCCAGATGTATCCGACGTGTAATTTTCGAACGCAGCAACTTTAGAAACGATAGGTAATAGAGATGTTGGACGGTAGTTGTTTATGTCCGTATTTCGAACTTTTATTTTTATAGAAAAATTTTGTGCAAATCGGTTTTGATTACAGCAGATTTCAGCTGTTTCAGGCCACTGCAGACCAAACCGATCTGTCCAGGTTATTCGCCCTTGTGATGTGAAAGTAATAAACAAATTAAGTAGCAACATCTTGCAATCGCTTTTTGACCTAACATCGCAGTAGGATTGACAAATTGAAGCTAGATCGCCACATAATAAGTCATCCCATGCGAGGCGGCCATGCTTACGCTTTGACAGCAAGCATGGCCGCCTCGCATGGGATGACTTATTATGTGGCGAACTGGCTTCAATTTGTCAATCCTACTGCGATGTTAGGTCAAAAAGCGATTGCAAGATGTCGCTACTTAATTTGTTTTTTATTTTTATAGACGGTTAAGACTTTAGCATGTTTGAGGGAAGAAGGAAATGAGCCAGTAGAGAAAGAAATGTTAATAGCATCTGCGAGTTTAGAAGATATTATGTGACAGACGTCTGCGAGAATGTCCATCATAATAACCAGGTGTTCACTTCGAAGACGATGCTTTTAGGTTTTTTTTTTTTTTCAACTTCGACTCTGTCCGTCGGAAACAGAAAGAAATTAGAAGCTTGCATACTGTTAGCTTCAGGAAATTCTTTAGTGGAACGAATATGACTTAGAAGATTTAAGGATTCATTTTGATGGCCAAATCGATGTTGATGGTACAATAGCAAACCACAGACTGCAATTTTTTTGTGTAATTAACTCTGCTTAAGTTGTCAAAACACGTACATGCGAACTAGGATAATATCGGGTTGAGTCACATTCATTAATTTAATGAATACTAGGTAATTACTTAATTATTTTTGATGTACTTGGCGAATTGAAAAATCATTTAAAACTCCAATACAGGTACATGAATTAATGCTGTACAATTTTTCGATGTCAATAAATAATTTTCAGTTGTGTTCAGTATACTTGCTTACAAATAAATTACACTGTTAATTTTCAAATATCTAAGTTTTTATTTGTAGGGCATTGAATTTGTTTCTGCATTGTTAACTGAACTATCGACTGTAATTCTATCGTTCTGTAAACACCCACTATGTGTGTTTCTATACATACTGCACACACACAAACGCATTGCCTTGCATACTGTGAATAAACGGGTATAAGTACGACGCCTATTATTGTCGCATTCGATAAGTGTGTATGTATAAGGAGATAGACATTTACTTGATTATTTGTAAATACGTATGTATTGAAATACGAGTTCAATATTATTGTGATTCCTACAAAGAGGTATTAATAGATACAATGGAGAACATGGCCATGAACTAATTTCATGCTAATTTCTCACCCCTACAAATATTAATAAGCCTCGTAAGCTATAACTGGCCGCTGCATTTATACATGTCCTTTTCTGTTAATAATTTAGAATTAAGTCCTTTTTTTTAATAGCATGTAATTACTTCTCAGCACAAACCATTTTTCTTTCTTACTTCATTCGTACTTCTACATACGTGGTTTCGACTTCTTTAAAAGATTCCATTTTCACTCTTCTCCACTAACTTCTTTACTTTTATTGTACACACTTTCACAACTATAATTGTTATATATTATATTATAAACTATTATAAACATTACCAAGTCTGAATGGAGCATATAAAAGGGGTGAAAAGCGAAGACGTTAAACAAACCTTGAAGCAAAAGGTTTCCCTCACATGAGATGCGAAACTATAAATTCTAGGCATCCCGAAGAGTACAGCAAAAAAACCACAATTCACAAAAACGCACAATTCATAAAAATAAACGTTTCAAGTGAAGAAGGCAGTGCACGATGTAGAAGGAATCCTAAACTCTCTTCAATGAATTAAAGAGTTCCTACACTATCCCATCCTCAATATGTTTGTTACAACAAATACTTTATGTGAAAATGTGTAGACTTCGGATTTAACAGTCCCAAATCACAGATTAAAAATATCGACCCAATTTCCTTGGAAGTTATAAAATACTGAAGAAATCGCAAGTAAGCAGCGTGAAAGCTTCAGAAGAAACGTCAAGACCTCATCTAATACAAAACATCTCCTGCTCCATCGAATTCTTAAGAGTTTCCAAATTTTGAATTATACATATATTTCTTCTCAGTTCAAATTTGTACATTTCATTCTCTCATTTGTGTTATTATTAACAAACCTCAAAAGATTTAGATTATTATGTGAGGTATTAGGTTTATCCGTAGTGCAGTTTGTAACAAGTTTGAAACCGTCAGGACCAGTCGTCCGTTGAAGTAAGGATCAATTTCGACAGTTGCGTTCAACGAAGAGACCTGTTATTACGTTGTAAAGCACAGATAATGTTCATTTCACAATAAATGATCGAAAATCCCACTGCCAACTTCAATGGACAGCAAACGTAAGCTTTGCATTCTGCTACAAACATCAGGATTGTTGATATTTGAAGACCTTTCACTTATTGGGTCAACAGCAATAGATGCAAGTTTTTGAATCCATATTATTTCAAAATATTTTAGAGCAACTTCCGTTTATGAATGCACAGGGGGAGTTAGAAGGAGAGGAAAATATTTTGTAATAATTTTGAAGACGATATGCCAAGGGTCACAAAAAACATGTTTTTTTTGTGACCCTTGGCATATCGTCTTCAAAATTATTTTTTAATTTAGTCACAAATATCATGGATAACCCGTTAATAAAATATTTTATATCACAACCACAATCACTCAGATCTTATGTACTTCATAAAATACAAAACAATAGTACAATTAAAATCATATTTGACACATAAATAAAAAGAAGACTATTACTGTTTGATGTTATAAGTAAAGCCCGGATCTTTAGGCAATTGCCTAAAATTTTATTTAAGGAAAAACATAGGCAATTAAGTTTTAAACAAGCGCCTATTTTTACCACCATTTTAAGTATTTGCCTAGCTTAAGCGCCTACAAAATATTTTGTTGCCTATTTTATACTACTTAAAATGGGTAATTACAGAACAATTAATTTTTATGAACTGTTTTTTTTTCTGCGTGTGGAAATATGTATTTGCTTGCCAAAACAATTTAAAGATACCGGAAGTGTTCAGCTAAGCTCAGCGCTGCGACGCTTTTATAAACAACCGAAAAATGAAATTCAAAACACAAGCTTTAGCCAAAATATTGACTCTCCTTACGATCAGTGGCCTTTAAGATACGCTAAAGTAAATAAGCCATGCGATATAGACTGAGAACGTGTGAGAACCTCACCCACGCAAAATAGCGGGGCCGGTCCAAAAATACCTTGAAATCCCTTGAGGTTAGGCAACTTAAGTCACTCCAGTGACTTAAATGAGCGCAACCGAAAGGGGGACTCGCACAGATACCGCTACCTCGCAGTGGCAAATTACAAGAGAGGCTCGGGAAAACAATACGGTTCCGCAGGAAAGGAAGAATCAAGAAAATAATTAATGTTCACGCTTGTCTGTACCGACGCATGCGTTATTTTATGACGAATATAATTTACGAAAGTGATTAAAATTATTTTGGACGAACTAACCTTAGCTTCGTTGCAAGACTTTCCCATCTCGAGTACTAATTACCAAATTCGAAGTAGACATTACTATTATATTTGGATTATTTTGCTAATTCCTTGGATTTTTTGCCTAATTCCTCAATTAAATAAAATTAAACTGCATTGTTATACAATGCGCTGACATTTTTGTTAAGTATATCTGACAGATAATGAGACCTTAATAATTATTTTTAATGTTGGTAAACGTACAAAAAGTTCTCTTATTACGTCCTTTAATTACTTAAATAATGAAACAACCTCTGTTTGTATTATATTGGAACGTGAATCGATGTTCACATTTTTTTTTTTCAATTTACATAATAGAAACAAGAGGAGTACCGAAGTATACGTTTCAGAATTTATATTATTCATATAGAGGGTATTACTGTACTTTATATGTACAGATGAGCAGAGTATGTATTTCGTCATTAATACTGTCGGTTTCCGACCACGAATATAATTTATGTTTCAAAGTATAACGCTTTTGCATAAAAATTAAGAAAAAATATATCGCATACCAATGCTTCCTTGCTCATGAGGTCTAAATCCGATCGAGCACGTATGCAAGGTGGCGGAGTCGGTCCAAAAACACCTCACAATCCCTTGAGGATAGGCAACTTAAGTCGCTGTAGTGAGTTAAATGAGTGGGACCAAAAGATGTCGCCACCTCGCAGCCGCAAATTGCAAAAGGGGCTCGGGCTTTGAAAATGTAAACAATACGGTTAGGCAGGAAGAGAAAATTCAAAAAATTAACTGATGTTCACCAAATCATTTTGGCGAACGGTGCGTTTCCATTTTTCACATTCACATTCTTGCAATTTCTATAAAATGTTCGCCGAACCCTTTTCATGAACAGAAGTGCCCCCCTTATTATTTTAATTTTATATTTTTGTTCAAATTTAAAAAGCTTCTTCTTTAACTTTATAGTCGACCCCTTTTTGCGAATGGATATTTCAATTTAAATATTCCTGGTGTGGGTGACGTGATAGTGTACGAAAAGAAGACCCTTCGCCAAGAGAAAAATAAAAAGCTCTAAAAGGAAAAGCTGTAAAGGAGTTCTCTGCTGCTGAGCCTTCGAACTACCCTGTAGGTAGGAAACCATTTTAGGTACTATCTGGATGTTTTGAATTAATTATGGCTCCTATTTAAAGCGTGTTTTTAATCAAAAAATTGCCCCAAAATCAAGCTGCGGCAGAATTGGCTGATTACTGGAGAAAAATTATGGCCCGCGGGTTATTGATTCGCCGTCACTGGTCTAGGGTCCCCAGAACTATAGACGTAGTGTCGTTCAAGATCCATACTTAACTTTTTTTCATTTAATTTGTTCACCGGGAGTCATTTTTCGATAGAATCGAACGTCGCTTGCGAGGAAACAACCAATACGATCGTATTTTCAAGATGTAACTCGAACTCGTTTTTTTCTTTACGAAACACCCTGTATGTCATCGAAGTTTTGAATTCCCTGGTAAATTCTAGCCTGAATTCATGTGTCGCACGAGGGGTCTAACGTGATTGGTTCTCGAGTTAAAACCAAAACGAGATCACAGTCTAAGGTCTTCGGAGCACTAGATGTTGTAGCCTTCATCACTTAGACTGTGATCGACTTATCAAAATTCAGTAAGGGCGTAGTCTAGGGCCCCCAGAGCTATAGTAGTTGCCGATTTTGTCACTTAGACTGTGATTTTCTTTGAGAGATATTGCCCCGTCGCGTCGGTGAACTACGGACAGCGGCCACTTTTTAACGGGAGATTGACGAGCCTAACGTGAACGGTTATTTAGTGTCGTTCAAGGTCCGTATTTAACTGGTTTTCATTTAATTTGTTTACCGGGAGTCATTTTTCGATAGAATCAAACGCCGCGCCGCTTGCGAGGAAACAACCGATCGATCGCATTTTCAAGGTGTAACTCGAACTGGTTTTTTTCTTTACGAAACACCCTGTATGTCATCGAAGTTTTGAATTCCCTGGTAAATTCTAGCCTGAATTCATGTGTCGCACGAGGGGTCTGACGTGATTGGTTCTCGAGTTAAAACCAAACCGAGGACACAGTCTAAGGTGTTCGGAGCACTTCGTCACTTAGACTGTGTTCGACTTATTAAAATTCCATAAATCAAGAAAGTATGTAAGTCTCCCCCACTACCTGCTGTGTTGTGCGAAGCCGGAGATTTACAATCCAATATGTTCGAAGTGGGCCGAAATCGTAAGCCTGGTTATAAGCAACGCGATGTCGCATCTTGATAGATATTTTCTTCACTTTCCTTTGAACTTGTACTTCCGTTATTAGTCGCTAAAGTCATTCGAATTATTTATAACATTGTTACTTAATGACTATTAACAATAAATTTGAAAGGTTTGCTTGTTTTCAAGAGGAGACATGCAGAAGGCCCAAAACTTTTCCAATGCTACGAAATGAAAATTGCTTACCAAATTTTGTAGATCGCAAAAATAAATCTCCATGTAAATTGCAGGTGCACACCTGGAAAAAGAGAGAAAAAAATTAATATTTCCCAACCTTATTGTTTATTTCTTTCTTTATCACTCTATAGGTTTCAATTTATTTTAATAGTCAATCGAATTGTAAGTATTATTAATATTTAATAGTTAATATTTTCACGCACGACCAGTGTATTTGATAAGCCACCAGCAGTAGGTCGTCCAAGTAAATAATTAACTAAAATATGTAAAGATTGGTTAGAAAAGTGAATGAGCTTGCTCATACACAACAAGTACAGGGTCTTTGCTATGGTTTCATTCTATCGACGCGACTTGTATACGTTTGCCGCGCCACGTGACGTCACCGAAGTCTACAATCACGAAGGTAAAGCACCTCCTTGAACCAGTTTTAGTTTTATCAATAATACTGTTTATTTTTATTGTTCCGCATTAACACCGTGTCCGAATCATTGGATTAATTTTGTGATATTAAACATCACACGGAACGTAGAGTACATCATTTGTCGCGGTCTTTTTACTAACGCCACATGCATTCACCCTTCAAAAATACCATGTGTTAAAATGTTTTAGTAATACTTAATAATATTTTGATTTTATCATGAATCCTATACGGTAAGATACAAGGTGTTACCAAACTAGAGTCATTACCTAATCAAAATTTAAAGAAAAAAGTATTTTTCGTTTTCCAAAAAACTATTTGTGTAGCCTTGGAGTGTCAATAATTGAAAATGTTTATATTGTAGGTATTTAAAAGGCTTCCCTTGTTATGGCACTTAACTAAAGGTTAAAGTTAACTTGTGATTGATAAATCGGGCCTAATTATACAAGATGTTGAAAAAATAGCCTAAACTTCGCAACAGTACGTCCTTCAAAGACTATTTCGTCGAATTCTTTTCGTCCAGGTCAGTTAATACGACATAAATACGCTAATACATTAAGGTTGCATGTTTTAGGTTAATGAAAATCAGTAACGAAAATATGTTGCCTTGATTTCTATTCGACGGTTATTTAAACGAATATTCGTTAGACCTCTACATAATGCAGTCTAATTTATCGCGTAAACTGCGAAGCTTTACAGAATATACATTAGTATAATTATCGCTAACAATAGATTATGTTAATGTCACCACCATCAACGTTGCAACCAAGAGATTGGTACCCTGTTGGTCTCAAGATGGCATCATCTTTTGGTTGATTCATCGCTCTACGTAGAAACAGAAACCCAATCTTAAGAAAGGTGAAGAAAGCTGAGGGAATCGGAGGATAAAAATAAGAGCAGGCAAAGTTAAAGATGAGATGCTGTTGAGTAAAAGGAAGAGCCTCTGAAGAAGGCAAATGAGAGACCATAATTTTATCTTGAGACCGAAAGTTTTCATTAACTGTTTGCCTTTCCGCAAGTAAATTATGTCATCCATTATACAACTCCCCAAAAAAAAATGTTTACTTATCCTAATTGCTTTAAATAAAATCGATGTGAAAACGTCAAAGCAAGTAATAATTAAAATTGATTTTGTATTTATATCACCTTTGATGTAAAGGTCGTAGCGTACAGTAGTGTACACATCAGAACGGGACAACAGGCACAGGAGGTTTAGGTTATGTTCCGGAGGTCACGTGCCTTCTCTTACCTGTCAGGACGACTCCCGTTATCGATTACCGCATGCAGTTGCGTTTCATACAATATGAACGGAGCATTTATTACGACTTAATCGATTTTTTTATTGTTGGGCCGACCAGACGCCCGTTAACAGAAGCGGCGGACACGTTCAAACACCACCGCCTGTAAATGGATTGTTTATGTGCTCACCTTGAAGGGCTTCCCTTTACGATTTTGTTTGTTGTTGTTTGCACTTCTGTACAAACGTTATTTTAGCCGAGCAAACTCTCGAGGGTGAAAGTTTTAGGTGGTTAAAAAGTTAAGGTACTTACATTTCTTAATCAGGCAAATATTGAAATAAGGGATGAAGGATGTGCCTGTAAAAATAAGAAACCTGCGGAACTTTTCTTATAGACACGCATTCAACATTCAAAAGAGTTTAGAGTTAGGTATGATTTAATAAAAGAGAGCCTAATCAGAAATGGAGTTAGTCCAATGGAAGAAAAGACCGCACAAAGAATTTATTGGAAAATCAAGAAATAGGGCAGATCAAGATTACTAAAAAGATCAATAGTTAAATGGGAAAAGGAAACACTATCGAGACAAGATAATAACAGAGTGGCACTCGGGTCTTGGAAGAAAAGAAAGGTCGAAATAAGGGTGTTTGGATGAGGTGGACAGAGAAACAATAAAACTCATGGAATGCAAATACCTGGGCGCAGATGCATAGCAGGATATAAGAGGAATGGAGAGTTTTGATTCATTTTACGTATCGAGTGATAAAGGCGAATCTATTCCAGTGTGATTGAATTCTGAAATTATCAATTTTTAAAGCACCTTTTTACTTTTGAAAAAAATTAATAGTAATAATGTGAAGACAGAAATGAATGGTCAAAACGATTAGGTCAATTGAAAATGAACATAATTATTATTTTGAATAAAGTCAAAACCACGGAACTTAAGCTCTGCGTCATCAATCACCGACAATTATTTCAGTATTACTTCTTTGTTAGCGGTGAATGAGAAAAAAGGATGGAGTTGCGCTTCTTATGTCTGAAGATGCAACACCAGACGCATTTCATTTATAACCCAGAGCTCTTCTCTTATGCAATCAACTTTAAAGAAAAATTGCACAATATTACTTAAGTTGCAATGAAGCTAGAGAAAAAGTAATAAAAAGGAACTTCCAGACGTGACGTCGAAATAGCACTAAAATAAAAGCCGAGTTTAAATAAGTCAGAAGTAATAAACAGGGTAAAAGTAACTGGTTCCCCCGGATGTAACTTTTATATTTTCCCGGTGCATTTTCTTCGAGTTTCCCCGAAGTACTGCTTAAACGAATTCGCTCAAGGAGAAAATTTAACTCTTCCTTCCTACGAACGGTGGTTTTTGACTTTTAACTTAATGAGAAAAATAGAACTCATAAGGAATAGAAAAAAAGTAACATCTGTACACTATAGACTTAACTTTATATAAATATCATAACTTATATATCAAACTTGTAATATCAAAAATGTAGTGAAGGAGACAAAACAAAGGAGCCAAGAGGATTTTGGAGGAGAGGTAAAGCAATGGCACGGACTTTTGGAGTAGAAGAAAAAAGAGAAAAGAGCAATGATGGACCACAAATAATTATAAAAGAGATTCACAAAAACTTAAGGATACAGAACAGAAAAGAATGTAACGAAAGAGTGTGGAGAAAGAGAAATCAAGACAGGGAGATAGAATCTAAAGGAAACCGTAAGTAAAATAAATTTAAAAAACAATTGGCAAAGGTACGTTAGACCCGATGCTAATTTAATGGGATGGGATGGTGGCAAGAGTAAATAAGTCAATCTGAGAATAGAACAAATTAGAAATACATCGGAACAAATGAAGAGGGAAAGAGCAAAAGACAAGAACGGGAACTAAAGAAAGTTGTAAGTAAAATAAAGCTAAGGAAAGCAGATGGACAGACCCGAAGTGTTTTGTCTCCGTAATTGTAAATGCAAGAAAAATGATTTCATATTTTATTTGTCGTTCATATACAGAATGTCCCAGTGATCGACATTACAATACAGATATCGAAATGCAACGAATAAGATGACCGAAAACGAAGCGGGGAACGTCAAAAAATGAAATTGACGAAACGAATCTAATTAATTATGCAACGATAGATCGAAGAGTACTCAAAGAAAAAACAACAAAACACGAGGAAGCAAAAGAAGAAGCTGTGAATAAATCATTTTTTTTCATTCGTGAAATCGTCGATCTTTGGTTCTCTTTTCGTGTAATTCTGTTTCATTCTGTTTTCTTTCTTTTTCTGTCGATGTGTTTCATGTTTGTATTTTGTGCACTGATGTGTTTTGATTTTCAGTGGCCCTCCGCCAGAAAAGAATCGTCGACATTCTTCTATTCGTCTGAGGGCTATTTCGATTCCCTTTTGTTCCTTTGTTTGGAATTAATGTTCGTATTAGGTCGCAGTCCGAGAAAGAAATAGACTTGGGATACATCAGAACAAATGGTAGAGTATGGAGAGGTAGAGATCAAGAGACAGGAAGACGAACTAAAGGAGGTATATTATGCCATTAATAAAGCGTAGGGAGAAAGACATCCGAATATATCCGAACAAATGGAAGAGTATGGAGAGGGAGAGATCAAGAGACACGAAGGGAAACTAAAGTGAAGTAAAGCAGATGACAAAGATAGAAGAATAGATCCGAAGATGAATAGTGGCAAGAGGAAATGACTGGGTTTTGAAAATATACGACAAGAAAAAAGAGAAAAGGAGCAAGTTTCGATCACTCGTGCATTCTACACAATATAAAAAAAAACGGGAATATATTATCAATTAACAAAGCGTAGGAAGAAAGAAAGAAATAGACTCAGAAATGAAATGGTGCAAAAGTGACACATGACCAACATAAAAGAGACATAGAAAAGTGATCTAGGTAGAAAACGATAGAAAAGACGACGGCGAAACGTTAAGTGTTTGTGCGCTATTTAGTGTCCGGTTAAAAGATTTTGTGATGTAATTCTCATCGGACAAGAACCAACTTTAAAGATAGAAAAGACATGTATGAGGAAAAAGCAAATGGACTGGACAGAATAATAATAGAAGATGTTACAATTAGGTCAATTTGGAGGAGCAACAAAATAATTTGCTAAGTTTACAAACATTAAAAAAAATGATATTTCTATTAACCACTTTTATACAACAATCTTATACACTGTGATTTTTAATGATTGTGGATGCCTTGAATTTGGCGCCATATTTTTAGTGTACAGATAATATTAATTACATTTCATAGTCGAGAGGTTATTTTGTTTTCTCCTTATTTTACTAATACTATTCTTAACTGAAGGAAAGTGACAAAAGCGAGTGTTGCCAACGCAATAACAATTTAGTATGGCGGAAAATTCAAATCATCCTCAGTCATTAAAAGTCACACTGTAGATTTTTGATGGTAGTATTTTTATGTTTTATGTTTTAATCAATAATCTTTATCTAGTAAAGCTGTATTAAAGCCAAACTAATATTTTCGATTACATTGTTTTTAGGTCAAAAATCGGCCGAGAGATGTCGGCAATCTAAACTATATAAATTAGGCGCTTTCCAGGTTGGTGTCGGAGTAGCTCCGAGCTACTTTAGAGTAACTTGGAGCTAACTTGGAGAGCGCCTATTGTATAGGTGAATAAAAATTTAAAAATGCAGTAAAAAAAAACCAAAGAATGTGGTACCTGCATTCTTATGAAGGACTACGAATTAATAAGGACTGATGTTCTCTACTAACTGTGCATCGTGCAAAATTGGACTCCAAATAATAAAATTAAATATTTTGCTACTTATCTGTTCCTTTGTATTTTGTTAAGAAGCTCGATATTTTAAACGTCTTTGTAGGTACATTTCTGAACGTACATTATTTGATCGCCGATGCATTCCTTTTTGATAAAAATGACCAAATCTGGAAAGTAATTCCTGACCATGAATATAAAATTCAGAAAAGATAAATGAGAAAAAGCAGTAAGAATTTATTAAAAATATTTTGCTTTACTCGTTTGAATCCGATTAATGGATTAAATATAAACGTTATTTCATCGATTCAAAATTTCCTGAGCCCGGCCAATTTTCTAAGCTTTAATACAATTGAAGACTCACGAAATAAACACACTGTATATTGAATAATATCATATTCAGATTAACAGTTTGTCACAACGAATTGTTACTGCAATTAAAGTGTTGTTAATTATATTAATTAAACTGTCCCTTTATTAATTAATTCATAGAATTTTAATAATTAAAATCATTTAGGCGGCTATTCATTTTAAATAAACATATTATTAACCTATTTATTATTATTATTATTATTACTGGTGGTCCTAAATCAATGGCCAGGGACTGTACTATGGCTTTACATCAAATCTGTTTGTCCCAAAATTATTATTGGATGCATTAAAAAAATCTATTGGTACTAAGAGGCTTTGCGCATGTGCAAACAAAATAATCTTAATGCTTCAAATGCTGCTGGCATTGCGAGAAAAAAATTGGTTACATTAATAATTAATGGACGTCTGGCTTCTAGTAGAATCGTAATAAATAAATAAAATTCCTTTGCTATTTAGGACAACAAAAGAATTATACAGGTAATTGTCTTAAAACGAGTACATAGGCAACATAACAGACAGAAAGCGGTATAGGCACGTAAAAGAGATGGAGGAAGCCTATGTATGTTCTCGCTCCTTGCGGAGGCGTGGCATTTCCCTACCCCTACTACCTAATGCCATCCCGTTCGCACTTCATAAATTTCAATTTTCAATTATCTGCTCTGTTTATTCTTATTGAACTTCTATGATCTCAGTTTCAGACAATCATCGGTAGGTATATTTTGAAAAGTTTTCTTTTATGGTAATATTAAAAAAAAAACAAATTTTATCATTATCAATCAGTCAGCTAGTCACAGAGAGAGAAATATATTATAAAAAAAAGTTTAATTGAAAGTTATACGCATAACTTTCAAGGTAGATTAATGACGCCAATTTAGAATAAAAAAATGATCATTATCATGCTTTGAGATTAATTAATAGCTACATAATTATTAAAAATAGCTTAAGTGTAGTTATTTAAACAAAATAAAACTAGGTACTACTTCGTGTTTAGAATAACTGCCATCACATCGCATATAAAGTTCACATCTATGTTTAATGTAATTGCATCAAATTCGTCATTTATTTATTATCACAACTTCCAAGCCTCATTTTCTATTAGTTAATCGAGATAGTTTCTAGAGAACCCTGTATATATTTCATAGCTTTCCGCAGCACGTAATCCAAGCTTGGCTATGACCAAAAATGCCAGTCCATATACAAAGTGGTCAAGAATAACTGTTTGAGTTTAACAATACAATTATTCGTGTTTGCAACACGTAACCTGAATAGTGACAAAATTGTACGTGAATAAAAATTAGCGTTTTAATTTAATTTCAATTTGAAATGTCAAATGATGCTTGTAAAGTGACGGCTGTCAGTGTCAAGCCGCCGTCAACGACCGGAAGTTACTCCGGTTGTACCGTTTATTAAAAATAAAAACCAGCACTGCCAACTCCACTTTGTATTATTTCGTTAAAACGATGTTGAACTTTGATTTTGCTAGTGTTTCCCTTTGCAAGTTATGACACTTATTCGTTATTATTTCTAGTGAACTCGTCTAATTAAAGAAGAAGAAGGAGAATTGGAGAATCAACAACAATGAGGTATGACAACCATCGCCAACAATATTGTCTATTTGTCTTGTAAATAGGTTTTTGTACACAACGTAAGTGTGTACACGTAGAGTCTGCTAATAAAATGTTTAAGCCATGATTAAAGTTAATCCTAAGTTAGAACGTGACACACAAAATGCTGTACGTGAGAACAGTGTCACATTCTAACGAGCGTCTAAATAAAAACCTGGTCAAGTGGGTTGTGATCGAGAATTTATCCATTGCATTTACATAGCAGAATTACTAAATGTAGCCTACTTGACCAGGTTTTTATTTAGACACAAGTTACCTTAGGATTAAAGTTATTCGTGGCTTAACCTTTTATTAGTAGAGCTCGTAAGGTGTAAGGAGTAAATACGTCGAACTCGCAGAATTTATTGCTATCTGCTTCTTCATCTGCATTTCCATAATATTTACATTCCATTAATGAAAATTTGGTTATACTTTACGACCGCTACTCCTTAATTTCCAATAAGACTTTGAAGTCAGTGATAAATAATTAAAGCATTAGATCAATGATCTAAAAAGAAAACTAAAATATTTCTTCGAAACTTTTTTTAAAGTTAATTTCCTTTTATAATTTTAGAATCCTTAGGAATCGACTGAAACTTTTTGAATCACCCCCGTACATATTAAAAAAAGAAAATGTCGTGTTAACTTGTGAAGGCATGACACTAGTGACCAGACTATATTCTGTTAAAATCTGCGATCTTCTCATTTGTTATACACCTTTTGCTATACATATAAATACATTGTGATCAACAATGATTGATCAACACGACATTGTGTAGAAACTATTATTGATGTCCTTATAGCTATTGGGAATGAAGCATTGATAATATTTCTGGAGTATCTCAGATGTAAACATTCAATCATTGTTGGTAATGACCTGTCAAGAATTTTTTAAAGTAGCCATCACAAAGTAACCATCGTATTATTTTAGATAAATCTGGTAAATATGATGAAACAAATTAGAAAATAAAAACAAAATTCTAGAAGAAATAGAACGACAATAGACAAACAAACAAAAACGAAAATTTTTCTAAGTGTGGTTTTCTTTACGTAATTCATAACCTATGTATGTCTTCATCCTAACGAAAACTTATTCTCTTTTCTTTAAATTAATGGAAAGTGTAATGAATAAAATTGGGCTGATGGGGTTGAGTGTCTTCTTCACTCAAGCCACGCCCATTAAGAATTTACGTAACAGCAGGGTATGTTACAACACTTCATTCTGTAGCTACTTGTCACGACATTCTTTGCCAACAATGCATTTTTGCAAAAAATACGACTCTCGTTCTGAATTTTTGAAACTTGAACACTCAAAACTATTTGAAAATAATTGTTTTCAACCTGACCAAAAATGATTAGGCCGGAAGAAAGTGTAACAGTCCAAAGTCACCATCACTGAGTTTTCGTTACTGTTCGGGGGTAATGCGTTCACGAGTTCACGAGCCGGTTTATTTCACGTTCTGGTATCTGTCAAAAATTTTGGAAAGGTTTTTCTAAAACGTAAGCAGAAAATTACCTTCTCTAAGAATCACACCGCATCAACTCTAGCATGGATTGAAACTAAGGTGTCCGAATGGAAACGAGCTAAAAGTGGTTTAATTGAAGAATTGCCACTGCAACTTTTGGATTGGTTGAAATCCGCGCGCAGGTTCCGCCCATACTTTTTTCCACTGTTTTCTTTTTTTTTTTTTCTTTTTGGGTTAAAGTAGCACGTATAGATTTGTTTCCTTCCCCGAAACGGAATTCCTCCACGCCAATTCGGTTAATTTGGCCAGAAGAGACGAAGCGAATTTAAACCGACGTTGAATCGAAAATTTTATCTAATCGTGTAACATGGGGGGCAACTTATCTAATCTGAGCGGGACCAGGGAAATTCACTGTACTCTATAAGTGCTAACAAACTAATTCACACTTTAATTAGTTTATGTAATTAAATAAAAGCGAGGAAGTGCAGACAAGTAATAAAATAGTTCAAAATCGATATTGCTTGCCTGTTTTAAAGGTTAGAGTGTGTACATCGAAGGAGTTTTACGCAAAGTCTAGTAGCTACGTTACGTCAAAAAAAATTGTTAAAAAAATGTAGTACTGCGGAATTCAAATTAATTCAAATTAATTTAATGTAGTTTACCAAACACTAATCACTTTAACACAGGCAGGTTTTTTTTTTTTATTGTAAGTGCATAACACCCCTAATGTAGCAGTAAAAATATATATAGGTATATAAAGACCACTTACCAAAAGCTGTCAGCCGTCGCAGACCTGCCGACGCCAGTCTGTCTACTCACTATCTGCTCCGTCGCGGCGGGCGTCGTTTCGGCGTCCACCCCATGCGCAAGCTTATCCCTCTTCGTCTCCCCCGGAACGCCATCCCCACCGAACGACTTTACCCCTGTTGGCCAAACGCGATTGGCGCGCATCCCGTTTTGCGAGAATTTTGGCAACTGCCACCAATTTTATTTCATGTCCTTTTTATTTGATATTTGATTCTAGTTTCTTGCTTGTTCAACTAGAAATTACAAAATTAATTGCATGGCCTCTTTCGTCAGTATCATTCTATTTTCGAAAGTAATTTAATTAGCTGCATATTCACATTACTACACCAAGTCCCCAAATGCACACTCACGATCTTTAATTTTTATCTAAATTTTGGTTTTTTCTTTCTAATTAGTGAGAAACTAACTTACCAGAGGTAAACTAAATAAATGACATGCCACACAATAGAAGAGCACGTGTTACAACAAGCACAACAATTTTTAAACGAAGCCCGTTCTCAGCGAACTGTTATCGTCTAGAAAATAGTACAAAAAGTTAATCACAATGTAGTTTCACAAGTGTTCTTTGTTGGCATGTTTGATAAACTCTGATACTTTGCTTTCAGCTAGGGTGGGTTTGTATTTGCCCCCAACCATATGTACTCATCGATTTAGATGACTGGGCAAGCGCGGTGTTGAATGGGCGCTAGTTTTGAAAACTTACCCTGCGTTTCTTGGGACATCAAGAAGAAGAAAAAATAATGAGCTCTGTCGATATTATATTGAGTTTGGTTTCCCCCCAAAAAAGTAAACACAAATGAATGGTAATTACAAATTAGGAGCTTGGTGTGGTTATTATTTTTGTCAAAAATTTAGATAGGATACGAAATAGAATTAATTCATCCATTTCCTTCTAAGAAATTGTTGAAAGCTTAAAGCTCTTGTGACATTCCGTTTCATTGAATGTTCCGGGGCGGTTTTTTTCTTTTTCCTTTTAATTTCAGCTTTCGTCGATCTCCAGTTTGAGTGAATGTGAGCGCTCGATTTCTAATCGTCCTGCAAGGACAGCTGCAGCAGCAGAGGAACGCAAACTTAGTCTGTGTCGGTAACCCTGATCGGCTGCTCCGGGCCCCGGAGTCGGTCACCGTTACCTAGCAACACTCTACGTCTCTCACGCTGCTGAAATATGGAGAGATGTGTACGTGGCACATTTTCAAAATGTTCCCGATATGGATTTTGTGCGCGCCACGGGCCGCATGATTTACGCCTTTGTTGTATCTCTTTCAGAAAAGTGAAAATTAAAATAAAAAAACGACGACGTTCAGGAGTAATAGTGTTTTAAAAACGAAGAAGTTCCGGCTTTTGAATAAATTAACAACAATGGAACCTCGATGGTATCAAGCATCAATCTTGTTAGCGTCAAATAAAGAAGAAGAATGAGAAGTCTTATTATTGAATTAACTTGCATGCAATACCTCATCCTTATTTTCTGTTTAAAAAGGATAACACGAGGACGCCTCTTTATGTTATCTTCCTAGCTATTTTCTCCGTAACTACCGTCTACACCAGTAATTCTCAAACTTATTACGCCCACGGACCCCTGACCATGAACCCCCAACCACATAATAGCAAAATTGATGTCTTGAATGGTGGATGATGACCTAAAATAAAATATTTGTTCCCTGGGGGCCTGTAAGAACCACTTTGGGAAAAAAAGTCGCAGGGCGCTACGACAGGGCTATAGGGTGGCTGAATCCACAGCTTTTGATAATGGCTTCAACAGTGCGAGCCTTGCAGTTGTAAAGCAATAGAAGTCTCCATGAATTCGGACGTTCTTCTCTGATCATACTACTGCAGGAATACTTTCGCAATCCCAAAAAACAGTGCAAAAGTTCTCACCTTCTTTGGAGCCCCCTTATGAACCCCTGCATCGACTCATGCTTTATGGGAGGATCCCAAGTCTTAACTCCTGTGACAATTCGCGAAAAATAACCCTCACCACTTTCTAAAGTGGCCAAATGACTACAGGGTGGGTGAATCCACATCTTTTGATAATGGCTTGAACTGTGCGAGCCTTGCAGTTGTAAAGCAATAGCAAAGTCTCCATGAATTCGGACGTTCTTCTCTGATCAACTGCTGCAGGTTTCGAATTGTCTTTCTGTAAACCTCTCCATTAATTGTGGACCCTTTTTCCATATATTCAATAAGCGGAATACTTTCGCAGTTCCAAAAAACGATCGCCATCAACTTTACAGATGTTCTCACCTTCTTTGGAGCCCTTGTGAACTTCTGCATCGATTCATGCTTTGTGGGAGAATCCCAAGTCTCATCTCATCTGTGACAATTCGCGAAAAATAACCCTCATCGTTCTCTAGAGTGGTCGAATGTTTTCGACAAGTTTCTTTCCTCGCCAGTTTCTGCTCTGGTGTAGGGGGAGTTTGGGGATTCGTCGTACATCAATTTTTTCTATCCCTAATCTTCGTGACAAATCAAAATGAACAGCAACTGTCAGTTAGATAATGCTTCAATGAACACTCGACCCCTGCACTCGACATTGATGTGAAATCTCGATTTTAACTAATTTCGTTGAACCGTCAATTTTAACTTCTGCCCTTCTTCCTTAATTACATTCAGAAATCCGTTGTACTATGGACTAGTAGAAACTGTCAATTTGTTAGAATCCCAATGAACGTTCCGAATCGAAAAGAAGTGCAAATGTTTCGGGGTTGTGAACTATCGATTTTAACTAATTTCGATGTACACTTGTTTTGCCTCGGCATTTGAAATTGTTTACAATCAGAAATCCTTAAGGTCTTAAAAAATCAAAAATGAACAGCGTCTATCAGCTGGATAACGCTTCGATGAACACTCGACGTCGATGTGAACGGTCGATTTTAACCAATTCCGATGTTATTTAGTGCCTCATTGAACAGTTGACGCTGACGTGAACTGTCGAACCTCGTCCTATAGAATGTTCAGACACCTCCGCTTTTGAAATTAATTTAAATCAGAAATCCTTTAAGGTCTGTGAACTATCGATTTTAATTGTTTAGCTAGCAAGTTCTTGATAAATCGAAAATGAACAGCAACTCTCCATTATTTAGTGCCTTATTGAACAGTTGACGCTGACGTGAACTGTCGAACCTCATCCTATAGAATGAAATCCTTTAAGCTCTGTGAACTATCGATTTTAATTGTTTGTTTAGTTGTTTAGCAAGTTCTTGATAAATCGAAAGTGAAATCTAAGATTTTTAAAATCAAAACCTAAGAAATTTTTTAATCAAAGCTTAAGGCATTTTTTAAAATCAAAACTTGACACTGTTTTTATGTTTGGAAGAGAATCTTGATTCCACAAAACAAAACTATCGTCCCTCTCATCTCTATAATCTTTCGATCTCCAACTGATCGGCCACATCGTTTATACCTTCAGTTTCTAAGATTGTACTGGTAGGATTCAATATCCTTTTCGAACGTCGGGTGTCGTTTATCTGGCCTACAGAGCAGGGCGCAGCTATTCCCTACGTGCCGCACAATAAAGAAGGAAACGGTCTTTCACTCGAGCCGGAGGAATTTCTTATTAGCTCTTGTCGAATCGAAAATGCGATCTCGCATTCGGAACGGGCGGCGGCGTTTTCCTCTCGCACTTTATCAAGTCGGTAACGGCGGCGGCTCCTTTAAAACAATCATTGATTGAGCCGTGCGAAATTACGGGGTGCATGTAAATGCAATGTGCATCAACTGGGATTTTTGAGGGGAGTAAGGGGTGGCCGTGCGTCTGCAGGGGGGATTTAAAGGGTTGGCGATCTCTAATTGGCGAGCGGGCTAAATTTACAACAAAAAAAAAAAAATAGAAACGCATGCATAATCAAACAAACTGGCTCGTTTGTATTGACAGAATAGTTAATATTTTAATATGTTTGGGGAGGGAAAAAGTATAAATTAAAATGTACTATGTAATATTTTTTTTTGCAGTTTTGATTTTTATTCTATTCAAAAAGATAATTACATATTATGAAACTAGTTGGACTATGTGATAAGAACTTATAAAATATAGATTTTTAAAGTGAAGTAAAGGGAGCTTTGATAGGATTGGGTCAAATTGTATTAATGGTGGCCATACCGATTTTCAAAATACTTCTAATGATACTTACTTATTCTGAATCTCTTCTACCATAGGTGTAGAGGTGATGGTTTTTCTGTCTGACGTCATCCTCTTTGCCTGGTTCCAGTCGAGCCCTTTCTCATCTAGTAATTTGATGATATTCTTGTTCCAGGTGTTTCTGGCTCTGCCTTTTCTCCTCTTTACCCCCAGTTTCGTTTCCCATCTCACCTTAACAATTCTGTCATCCTTCATCCGGCTGATGGTGTCCAAATCACCTCGATTGTAGGGTCTCTATTTTTTCTGAGATTCCTCTAATTTTCAGTCTGTTCGAACCAAAATAACTTTCTTTCGTAACGTTGATATTCTCCAAAGGTAGAAAGGAACTTATTCTCGAACTACGTCGACACGTATACGTCTCTTCCAAGCTGCTTTGGAGCAGCATCAACCGAACAACATTAAAATGTACAGGCGGTAGGAAAATGTATCAAAAGAAGAAAGAGCAACTCAATACCCATATCAAAGAGTATGATATCATAAATAACTAAAATACAAAGCAACAATTACGACAAAATATTGTTACGGTAATAATTTAAGTAACATGAAATAAGGAAGACAAATATGGAACAAATTGTATATATAATAACCTAGGGGTTTCAGAGTGCAAAAAGCGGCGGTCACAAGACGTTACCCTGAGGTAAGGCGTCGGCAGCTTGAAGGGAATTAATTAATCACCAAGTTCCTAATTGCTGTGGAGGTACAGAGTAAGGGTGCTTGGGGGTTGTGATCGACAACTTACCACACAATGTCTTCCTGTCACCATATTTTACATTCTGAAGCCTTAAGTTATTTCTTATGGAATTCTGACTCAGAACGCCTACTGCTATTCAACTATGAAACGCGCACGCAAAGGAAGAATGATTGGAGAAAAAGAAGCATGTGAATAGCACGAGATGTATCGAAGCATCTAATCGAAAGCATAAAGACTTATGCCAAGTTTTCTTCGAATTTCCATTTTCAAAATTCCGATCATAATCGATGGTTCTTCTTCTTCTTCTCCGAATGATCACCAGTTCTAGGTTAGTTAATCAATCGTTACTTGTTTTTCTTTTTCAGTTCTTCTTCTTATCAAGTAATTTCAAAACGGTTTAAAATAAATCCGCGCGTAAAGAAACAGATCATCAAAAAGGATTGCTCTTTTCGGTTTGTCTTTTTTCGACGTAATTTCAAAAAGGGAAGTTCAGCATAAATCCGCACGTAGGAAAATAGATCATCAAGAAGAAGACATGGTGATTTTCTTTATTTTCGTCTGTGATCTTATGCGGTAGGTCAATCGTCATGAAGACGAACAACGTCATCAAGAAGAACAAAGTGCAATCATTTCCTTCTTCGTTTTTATGTGGCAGATAAATCAATCAATATTTGTTTTGTTTTCTTTTTTTGCGTTATTTCCAAAAAGAAAGTTCAACGTAAGTCCAACGCCATTAAGAAGAACAAAGTGTAATCATTTCCTTCTTCTGCCTTCTTCGTTCTTATATGGCAGATCAATCGTCATTTGCTTTTCTTCTTCTTTTCACGTAATTTCGGAACAATTCCAAACAGTTTTTCGCTTTTCTTTTGACGTTATTTCAAAAAACAAGCCCAGCGCTATCAAACGCGCCAAAATCATTTTCTTTTTGGACCTTCTTCGTTCTTGTGTGGTGGACCAATCGTCGTTTGTCCTTTTTTCTTTTTTTCACGTAATGTCGAAGCAATTCCATACAGTTTTCCATTTTTTTGACGTTATTTGCAAGTTCCAAATAAATCCATCCCTAGAGACACAGGTCGTCGAGGAGACTTTCTTTTTCGATCGAGGATTCGTTCTTATACGCTGGATTGTCTCGATCGTAATTTACAATTTTCTTCTTCTTCTTCTTTTGCCAATAAAATCTTAGAAACATTCAAAATAAATCCGCACGTGAAAGCAAATACGTAGGTCATCGACCATTTCGCAGAATTTCGTTCGAATCAGACTGTTTTCTTTCTTCATTGTTTGGTCATTCAGGACCAACCAAGGAATACGGCAGGGAACTATTCTGAGCCCCATAATATTTATTGCTGCTGTTGCTGGTGGTGTTGCTGCTGCTTCTCTTCAAGAGAAACACCAGCAGCAGCAGCAGCCCTGAGGAAGTTCTTCTGGAATGGAGAACGAAACATCGGCAGTAGAAGAAGTCAATGTGACGCGGATCCAACCGGAAGCCAATTCAAACATGGACGACGACCGCGGAAGCCTTCAAGTTAAACTTGTTATAGACTTCTTATAATATTCACCATTGTTCTGCTGACTCGTCTCTGTTCTATTATTTTTCAGATATCTTCTCTGGGGCTCGGTTGAAGGCTTTTCTATGTCAAGTTTCTATGATTTTTTCTGTCATTCCAGTCTTGCACGAATGTGAAACCTGCTTGAGTGTCTTGCAGTGTCGGTTCTAGTTTTTTCTTTAAACGGGCCTTCACTATTCTCTCATAGACTGTGTACGCTATACACAGTAAAGACAACCCTCTGTAATTAGTGGTCCCTCTTCTTATAAACTGGTACTACTATCGCTGTTGGGTATTTCCTTATTCTTCCAAGCCAACTCTATTATTCTAATTCCATTCTAATTCTGTAATTCTTCCCCCATGTACTTAAGGCATTTCTGGCCTGGTATCGTCGATTCCTGGTGCCTTTCCTTGGTATGAGTTTTGCATGGTTTGTTGCATTTCTTCTTCACTAGCTTCCGTTCTTTCTGTTAATTTACTTTCTCCTTGTTTGTCAGTTTCAGTTCCCAATAATTCCACTTCTAATAATTCGGTATCGCATTCAGTTACTGCTGAAATTGGGTTTCTGAAAATGAAGGCTAGGCGAAATAATTTCAAATTTAAGTTCGCCGTAGCGCGCGGCTGTTCAGTCCTCTGAGAAGGAGCTTCCTAGCCAAAAAGAGAACAAGGTGTTTTGAAAGAGGAAGATAGGTTTAGCGGAAATTTAAATTCGCTGCACGCAGTTGTATGTAAACAGTTCCCTGAAAGAGATATTTTTTTTTATCAAGAGGAGGACGAAGTGTTCCGAAGCATTGATTAGGATAGGATAGGATTAGACAGTTGATTCAAAAGAACGTGGACGTTCTTTACAATCATTTAGTTGTTCTTAAAAATGTAGAGAAAATTTTTCTACGAGCTTTAAGAAGATGCATGTAACTTAACGTGTCCTCTAGAGACCAAAAAGATCGTGAATGGATAATACTGTTTGTATAGCATCTGTACTATGGAATATGCTGTGGAAGATAACCGCAACTTTTAAATCGTTTTCTACAGGTTTAATACCAAAAACTCATGTAAAAAATTTGCCATGATATGAACATTTTCGATTGCTAATTAAAATATCTGATATGCACGCGTTGTAATGTGCGTTACCGTCGTTGGTGAAGCTCTTTCACCCCTAGGGTGCATACAAAATCAATATCGCAGAACGCTTGTTCCCTAGTCCTGTCTGTACCGATGCATGCGTTATTTTATGACGAATATAATTTACGAAAGTGATTAAAATTATTTTGGACGAACACAAATCCAAACAACCAACCCTTGCTTCGTTACGAGACTTTCCCTTCTCGAGTACTAATTACCAAATTCGAAATAGACATTACTATTTGTATTTGGATTAGTTTGCTAACTCCTTGGATTTTTTGCCTAATTCCTTAATTAAATAAAATTGTTATTTTGCTGTTATACAACGCGCTGACATTTTTATTCAGTATAATCCGACAGATAATGAGACTTTATTTTTAATCTTGATAAACGTACGAAAAGTTCTCTTATTACATCATTTAATTACTTGAATAATGAATCAACCTCTGTTTGTATTATATTGGAATGTGAATCGACGTGTGTACAATGTTCGCATATATATTTTTTTCAATTTACATAATAGAAACAAGAGGAGTACCGAAGTATACATTTCAGAATTTATATAATTTATATACAGGGTATTACTGTACTTTATATGTACAGATGAGCAGAGTATGTATTTCGTCATTAATATTGTAGGTTTCCGGCCATGAATATAATTTATGTTTCAAAGTATAATGCGTTTGCGTAAAAATTAAGAAAAAATATATCGCATACCAATGCTTGGACGTTACACGACAGATTTTTTAGGTTAAAATCATATGTGAGGCGGTTTCTGGCGGCAATCGACAACATTGCTGCCATGGAAGAAAATTAATTATTCTGCCTCTCAACAGATGGCGCTGTTAACCGAAGTACAACTGCGAAATTCTAAACTTTTAAAATAAATTATTAAAACAAGAACAGAAAGGATAACGTTCGACATAAATCATAATAAGAATAAGAATGTAATAATATTTTTTTTGACATAAATCAGTGTCACTTGTCTCTCTTTTCATTTTTTTTTGTTTCCGATTTGTCTCTTTTTCAATTGCTTTCAATTGTCTCTCTTTTCATTTCGTTATTGCTTTTCGTTTTTCATTTTATTTTTTGTTGTTTTTTATTTGTTCTTTTTCTTTTTCAAATTTTTTCATTTCCCTTTGATTTTTCATTCTTGATTGTTTTTCATTCTGATTTTTCGTTTACTTTCAGTTCTTCATTTTTTCCTGGCTTTTTCACTTTGCCTCATTTCATTCTTTATTTGCTCTTTGTTTTGGTTTTTGATTTCTGTTCTTCACTTTTGTTTTTCGTTTCATTTTGCTTTCATTTTTAATTTCTCTTATTTTTTTCACAACTTACGATGTGCAAGCACACTACCTTCCAAATGTATTAAAGCACTAAAATGTCAAAATATAAAATTTAGGTTATGCGAGGGAACTTAATACTGTTTTACCGACGAAGAGAGAAGTCTCTCCTCGCTCTCTAATTTTCGAGATTAGAAAAATCGTTGACTAGAAATTTTGCGGCGTTTCGAATGACGTCTACTAAAAAAAAAAAAAAAACAATCAAGAATTGCATGGACATTACACATCTAGAGTCGTGGGCGCTATACGCCTAGAGCCATGGACATTCCAAACCTAGACTCACGAATTCTTTATTTGCTCTTTGTTTTGGTTTTTGATTTTTGTTCTTCAATTTTGTTTTTCCTTTCAATTTGCTTTCATTTTTAATTTTTCTTTTTTTCACAACTTACGATATGCAAGCACACTACCTTCCAAATGTATTAAAGCACTAAAATGTCAAAATATAAGATTTAGATTATGCGAGGGAACTTAATACTGTTTTACCGACGAAGAGAGAAGTCTCTCCTCGCTCTCTAATTTTCGAGATTAGAAAAAATGTTGACTAGAAATTTTGCGGCGCTTCGAATGACGCCTACAAAAAAAGCAATCAAGAATTGCATGGACATTACAAATCTAAAATCATAGACGTTACACATCTAGAGTCGTGGACGTTATACGCCTAGAGCCATGGACATTCCAAACCTAGACTCACGAATTCTTTTTTGGTCTCTCTTTTGGTTTTTGATTTCTGTTCTTCAATTTTGCTTTTCTTTTCAATTTGCTTTCATTTTCAATTACCTTCTTTTTATTTGGCTTTTGTTTTATATTTGTTTTTTGTTTGAAAATTGCAATTTTGAGCTTTCTCTTCTTCTTTTTTCCACAACTTTCGATATGCAAGTACACTACCTTCCAAATTTATTAAAGCTTTAAAATGTCAAAATATAAAATTTAGGTTATGCGAGGGAACTAACCTAAACTTTATATTTTGACAGTTCTAATTAAACTTTTTTTTTCATTTTTCCTTTACTTTCAGTTTTTCATTTGCCTCTGATGAGAGAAGTCTCTCCTCGCTCTCTAATTTTCTAGATTAGAAAAAAAATGTTGACTAGAAATTTTGCTGTGTGCTTCGAATGACGTCTACAAAAAAAAAACAATCAAGAATTGCATGGACATTACAAATCTAAAATCATAGACGTTACGCATCTAGAGTAGTTCGAGGACTACAGAGAACAACAGAGGACCCCTTTACAGCTTTCCCGTTTATGTTATGGATGTTATGCACCTAGAGCCATGGACATTCCTAACCTAAATCCGATCGTGCACGTATGCGTGGCGGAGCCGGTCCAAGAACACCTCACAATCCCTTGTAGATAGGCAACTTAAGTCGCTCTAGTGAGTTAAATGAGTGGGACCAAAAGATGTCGCCACCTCGCAGCCGCAAATTGCAAAAGGGGCTCGGGCTTTGAAAATGTAAACAGTACGGTTAGGCAGGAAGAGAAGATTCAAAAAATTAACGATGTCCACCGAATCATTTTCGCGAACGGTTGCGTTTCCAATTTTCACATTCACCTTCATGTAATTTTTATAAAATGTTCGCCGAATCCTTTTCGTGAACAGAGATATCCCCCTTATTATTTTATTTTTATACTTTTGTTCACATCAAATTTTTGCTTCTTCTTTAACTTTATCGTCGACCCCTTTTTGCGAGTGGGCATTCTAATTGAAATATTCCTGGTATGGGGAATTTGATAGTGTAGGAAAAGAAGACCCATCGCCTAAGAGCTTCAGAGAGAAATTGGAAAACCCTAAACGGGAAAGCTGTAAAGAGGTCCTCTGTTGCTGAGTCCTCGAACTACTCTACGAGGAAGGAAACCATCTTAGATACTGTCTGGATATCTTGACTTAAACGCCCCTATTTAAAGCGTGTTTTTACGATACATTCCTTACGGCGAATTATTTGTTTGGTTCATTTGTAGAGTTCCATAAGCCCGGAAGAAGCTCCCTCCGATTTCTTAATACATGTCCATGTAACTAAAATAAGCATTAATATAATTTTTTTGTTATAAAACGATGAAAGATTTTTTAAAAAGTGTGCCTATTTGCCTGCCTTTCTAAGTGTCTAAAAATACGGGCTTTAGTGATCAGTTAGAGACTTCAATGCGATCCGGTTCGCCGACAAATGTTGAAGAGCTTCAGCACCGGGGAGACCAAGCAAGGTTAGCCATCCCTCAACTCCAGATTGACTCCATGTCTTGTCGGGTATCCGCAATAACTGCTGTTCTGGGAGGACGTCGGTATTTAGTCATTTCCACCCTAGGCAACCAAGCTCCTTCTCACCTTAACTTTACAACTTACAATACAACATATATAAAAATTCGTTACATTAACTGAGCACTCAGTATAACTGAGTATATATTATTGATTGTTATAAAAATTTTCTCTTTTATTGTTTTTAATATAAGGGAGATGCGGGGAATGAGAGCCACTCAATATATTTTCAAAAATATAAAGTTATTCTCTCAACAATTTTATGCTGTTTCGTATAAGGAAAAACCATTAAAATAACGTAACTATATAATAGAAATGATAATATATTCATTTAAAATGAAAATAGAATTGGCTCTTATTGCCCACATGTTGGGGTAATGAGAATCATGAAGGAAGACACACCGAAGCTGTCATGGTCTTTGTAATGTTCAAATGTTCAATTATTTGTTGTAGATTTTACAATTTTTTATGTGAATTTTAACAAAAAAAAATATACTTACCCAAACTTATTTTCTAATAAAGAAGCCAAGCAGGCTGTGAAACTCAGTTAATACATACAAACTTACTTTTCGTTTTTTTTTTTTTTTTACAGAAAGTGTTTTATAATTTATTAGAGAAACCTTGTCAGTTAATTTCTTTTTTGTATAAAAATATAATTTGGAAAACATTCCTTGCGTGAGCAATGTATTCCGAAATATTGTTTATTCTTAATTAATTAATTTCGCCAGCTCTGTAACTAATGAAACGACCTTTACGGAAAACCTATTGACACTGACGTCACGGTCCTGGACGGTAACCATGGAAACCATCTAGGGATGCTGTATTTGTTCTCTCTCCTTACTGCCCTCTTTCTCCTGCCCATAATTTATTTTGCCCATCTATCTTCTTTACGCGCGTCCGTTCGACGTATCGCCGTCTCCGTCGCAACGCTTCAATCTATAATTCATTTTCGGCGAAGCTCTCCCGTGCATTATGAATAGATGCGCGAATATCAAATTTTTAATTAACTCGATTAGTCGGAATCTTGGTTACAACGTTGTTTTATTTTTTGGTTTTTTCCACGGTATGGCTAATTTTCTCCGCGCGTTACTTTTGATCACTCTGTCTTGTCAAAAGCAATGCGATAATTACGGCACAGGGTGCAAATGATAACTTCAAAGGAAGTTCAAATCAATAACGTTTTCTTTCATTATTTTTCTTGATCATAAGTATCTGAATAACATTCATCTAAAAAGTAAAAGAGTCGAATGTATCTACAACAATTGTGTACTATGGTATGATATTCACTTAAAACGATACACCTGCATGTAAACCTCCCTTTAGAACATTCAATGAAAAAGCGACGAGTATTACATCAAAATTATTAATTATAATTCATCGGACAGTTTGTAAAAATCAATTTAAAAGTCGACGTTTCGCTGTTGATTGACTAATTTGCGTTTACGATGGCAATGCTTTGCAATATTTTGACAATAAATGCTACCTACCTAACTATATCAAAATAGTCGGGCTTGAATAGATTGCGAAAATTGGGAGAAACTCCTTTACGTTGGTGGTACAACCTACCTGAAATTATGCCCAGGCTCAGTGGAGATGGGAGTGGGCTACACAATAGGATCGTCCGTAGCTCGTTATCTAGTTGTTAATTAAGAAAGGGGCGCCACCTAGCGTTATATTTATAACAGGTATAAGTAATACGCGTTACCGCTAGGACTATACACGCGAATGTAGCATAAGAGTAACCCTCAAGTTTGAAATTCCGCGTTTAAAAAAAATATTTTTATCAGTCACCCTGTATACATCGAAATTATCAGTCACCCTATATACAACGAAATCTAAAAGAAAAGTATGACAATTCACGACAGTAAGTTTATTGATCGTTTTAAATGAAAATTACGTAAATGTACGTTAATCGCTTTAGATCGAAATAAAATTAAAATTCACAGAGCAAGTGTAACACGTAAATACCGGCAAGGTAAAACTATTTGGTTTACAAAGGTGATGTACAAGTTACAAGCACCTGTCAGTTTGATAGTAGGAGGCGGTTATTAATTTTCTTTATGCAAATTATGACACCTTCTTAAGGAACTGTGACTTGAAATATACAATTACAAAATTTTCAAGCCCTTAACTACTCATTATGCAGCGTAATTGATGATTAACCGAAGTTAGGAATGAAAAGTGTACGATACCGCTCGACGTTAAGTCCGGTAGTCTGATGCCATAAATCACGACGTTTATATCGAAGTCTCGAGAGAGGGTTCTGATCCTACATGCACGTCCGAACTTTCGCGGTGTTTGATGGTAGTAGAACTAGATGATTCTCATACGGCTTTTCTGTTTACTGCCTATCACCTGCTACAATCTGCCTCGCATAACGTGAATTTACCTCGTATAACGTGAAACTGCTCCGTACGACGTGAAACTGCCCCGTACAACGTGCCTTTGTTTAAAAATAAGAGACTATTAAAACCTGTGACACATCCGTTTGATTGTGTGATTGAAGTTGGAGTTTGTGACGTGAGTTTTATCTGTTACTTAAGCCTTGGCGACATTCCAATCAACTTTCTTGAGTGTATAAAATCCCTATTGACTGTTAGGTTGTCGAATTCGGCACGGATCACATAAATTAGCTTCTGCAGCAAACGAAAATGACCTACACTCAGGATTGTCACGAACACCAAGATGGCGACACGTTTCCTTTTGTTCCAAAACCGAAATTAACCAATCTGCACGCACGAGAAAGGAAACAAAAAGGTAGCCCTTAGAGTTTGAAATTTTATTCTAGGGTTATTCGGCAAGGTTGGGCTGAATTCTTAGACACTCTTTTGTTGTATGCCTTATATTTCGAAACAAGATTTGTTCCATCATGAGAGGCTCTGCGATTGTACAAGATATGCAGTTAGTAAAAAAAAGTTTTTTAAAACATTGAAATGACTTACAACAGCTTGAGGGTTCCAAGTACAGTAGCACATTACAGTAATTACAATTTTCAAACAGTTAAAACATTATAAAACACGTTAAAATTAAATGAAGAACAAACACAAAATTTGTAGGTTAAACATCAATGGCTGACACCACGTGCGGGAACCACATGGATCAAAGAGCAAACCACGTTCACAAACTTGGCGGCAATTTTGAAAATTGAAAAAGTTTACAAAAAGATTCTATTTTTGTTTTTTTTCCTTTTCCATTAAATTACAATAAATATTACTTAAATTTTGTATGTCGGATTGTGCATTCATTGTATCAGAGTGAGTGTAGATGTGAAACATTTCAATAAAAAGTCCTTTGTGTAGGTTGTTCTCAGTCGTGATCACCTCCACATTGTCCAGTTTAATGTTATGATTAAATTCATTAATGTGGTTAACTAGAGATTTGGCATTATTGTTATGTTTGATGTCATGTTGATGTTTCATTACACGTTGTTTTAAATGTTGAGATGTCTGTCCAATGTAGACGTGGTCACACTGACAACAACCCACACGATAAATCACATTTCTTTTTAATTCGTTAGAGATAGGTTCCTTTACATTAGAAAAAAGATTATTAACGATTTTGACATTTTTAAAAGCTAACGTGATATTTTCCTGGGAAAACAATTTGTTGATCTTCGTTTGAATTTCGTCTATAAAAGGAAAAGATTTAAAAAATTTTATGGTGTTGAGTTCATAAGGAGTCAGATTGAAGTTGGAGTCATGACTATGAATGAGTTTGTCGACAAGAGTTTTGGGATAACTGTTTTATTGTAGAATATTGGATAATTTATTCAGATTTTTTTCCCTAAATTTGTTATGTGAGATTTTTAGTATTCTATTTTTCATGCCTAACACGAAATTGATTTTGGTTTTGTAATTGTGATGTGACTGATAATTGATGTATCTGTTTGAATTAGTGGGTTTTTGATACCAATCAAATTCAATGATGTTGGAATTATTTCTTATTAATAAGGTGTCCAAAAAGGGAACAGAGTTGTCCTTTTCTGTTTCAATGGTCAATTGTATGCTATCATTGTAGTTGTTAAAAATATGAAGAGTTTTCTCTAAGGCATTGGCCGGTACAGCTATGATGATGTCATCAACATATTTTTTTATAAACGGTAATCTGAATTCCAATTTGGGTATACAATGATCTAAGAGTTTGTTCATGACATATTCAGCAAAAATAGGACTGAGGCATGAGCCCATTGGGCAACCAAAAACTTGTAGAAAATATTTTTTATCAAATGTGAAATAACTTGAGTTTAATAAAAAGTTGACAATTTCAATTAGTTCAGATAAAGTTATATTAGAGTTTGAATTCAGAATAGAACGATCAGTGAAGCCAAAACAGAACTTTAGAGTTTGTTATCGAATAGACCATCAAATGAAGACAAAATTTTAACATTCCCTAAAATAAAATTGTTAAAGCGTATGATTATGCCCTTCACGAATTACCTAAACAATTTTAACGTTTTTTTTTTCTTTGCTCGAAAGCGTCGTGATTTCGCGAATGAATCTTATATGTACACATAATATAATGAACAACTTACTAATATATAAGAAAAAAAAACGCCTGAAGTTTGGTAGTATCCTGTACAGTGCGTATTGTAATATCTGGCAAGTGAATTGATCCTACCTTACAGTTGGCTGGATTGAACAAATAGCGGTTAAATAAAACACTTTATATATGCATGTATAACTTCCATACATATTTACTATCGGTTATACATTGGTTACATTATAAATGGATGACAGAGTTACCAGGGGCCAGTATAACCATGAAAGGTAAATTTATATTTCATAATATCAGTATTAAATAAGCCGAAGCGAAGTGTTTCGTTTCCAATTAATTAAACGCCGATGACATATCCAAAATTTTACTGACACCGCCTTTATACAGGCTGAGTTTTTAAGCGCCTCTTCTTCCATAGCTGCTTGCGTTTTTAGACTATTCATTCTCACCCTGTACATTCTTAATTTCCCTCGACTTTATTTGAAATATCTTTTGTATAGTACGATAGTACATAAATGATTCCACTGTGTCACTAAGGTTAGTGTACAAACATAAGACATATCATCAATTATTGATGAATAAGATTGAGATCATGCATATACGAATACATATACTGTAGAGTTCTTTCAGTTTTTCTTGTCAAGTATAATCGAGTTTTTGTTTTCAAAAAAAATTGAATACTTTTTTTTCAAAATTGGTGTGGCTCGGGGGCAGGAAGTGCTGCATTAAGACCATAATCTCATTGATTTGAATGTTTCCGCACACCTGCTAGCCGGTGATGCTGCACTGCCTTGGCAACACAGGATCAATATAACAATAAAACGCGCAACGCGAATACGCCCCTATTTATCACGTTTTGTGCGCGACGTTAAATTGAGAAGAGAACACAAAGAGGATCTCTTTCATCTTGACGTTTTGCGTTTCTTCGCTTGGCAGAAGAGACTCATTTTGTTTATACTATTAAACTGGCCTTGTTGAAACGAAGCGGCTTCGTTCGAGGCACCACAACAAAACGGGGAAAACTGCTGACAATCCAAAACGTGCTCTTCTGAAATTCACGCTAATTTATAGCTACTTTTAACAACTTTTTCAAAAGTGTAAGCTTGTTCTAGCAAAACAAAAGAAAAGAACCAATTTATAAACGACGCATTTTCTAATATGGAAGAGAAAATAACTTTAATGAAAGTAATTACTTGACGTTCGCTTTATCACTTACATATATAATTTCGAAAGTATGAGGGATTGTAAAATTTTATCGATTGGTTTATTTATCCTGTTAATTGTCTCCAATTCATCCCACATTTAACCAAGATCCTCAAGTTCTTGGACACATTATAGAGAGCGTAATCGAATAAGTTTCACTTATTAATGCCGTAAGTTCTGCATCACATAAGGAATTAATTCTGCAATTTTTGCTCAAAAAAATAAAAACTTACCTGTCACAAGAGCGCATCGCCTTTTGTTTGAAAAAACCTCTGCTCGTTCGCCAGTGCGTCTGCGATTTTTATAAACACGTCGTAAAACGATAAATTCCCCAACGGTCACTGGGTTAGTGTTGCTCGCAACACAATTCGATAACGAAATATTCGTGCAACAGTTTCTTTAGATAATCGATAATAATTACATGATATTCCATATTTTGTAAACAACTAACACACTAGGTACGTGATTTAATTTGTTAATTTGGCGTGTTAAAATGATTAATGCATGTTTTAAGTACAAATTGGTGAGAGGAGAATTTTGCGAATGCGCACATTTTTCTTTTAGTTCCGTCAAATAAATAAATGCATTGACTGCAACTTAATAAAGATGTGTAGTTTAACGCTTTCCTAAGTTATGAGAAGAACATTCTTAAATCATTTACGATGTTATCGCTTGTGTTTAACACTACGAACGTTTATTGTTTAATTCACTTGTAAATCACTATTTGCTTTCAGAATAGTAAATGATTACATTTAATAATTAAAAATGCACATTTCAACACAACTCTTGAACTATCGTAATCAAGTGGCACTGTGAACAAGCGTACACACAGTACCACGATCTTTCGGAATTTTGTTGGTTTAGTTTGAACGTAATAAAGAATCATAAATTAAGGGCTGACGAGTTCGGCGTGCTTTTTATTCCAATAATACTTTTAGAATGCGACCTCAATTGAATTACCTATTTTTTTACTTATTGTTAGGTACGATTCATGATTACTTTTTTATTTTAAACTAGAGAAATAAATTAATATTACTATGTAAGAATTATTATCATATTAATCAAGACTTTATCAATACCTAGACCTTCTGATAGAAATATTGAATTAGGATCTTGCATTGATAATATTTTTATTAAATCCAAATTGCAAAATATTGAATCTTATAAAGTTACTAGTGTCTTTCCTCATCACTTTCCGCTTATAGTTGAATTAAATAGGTATTAATTCTGGTACGTCAAAGCCAGCTCATTTTGAGACTTCGATTAATTATAATAAATTAAAAACTGAAACAAGAAAACTGGAATTTAATATTACAGATGCAGAATCCTAATTATGCCACGGACAAATTTATTGACATGATAAAAAAGGTTTTATCTGCTTTTATAGTTAGGAAAAGGAAATTATATGATAAAAATACGCTTAGACATAGGTGGATCGCCATAGGTATTATAAATTCATGTACCTAACACTAAAGACTATTTGTATTAAATTTGGAAAATGAAGCCTCTAAATGAGGATCTCAAGAATGATTATAAGAATATGTCAAAGTTTTAAATAAGGTTATACTGGCTGCAAAATACAATTATGAAAAAATCGAAGTGCAGGTTAAATGTAACAATAATAATAATAAAATATTGTGGGATTTCATTAACCGTAAGATTAAGAAAGCAAGTAATGTAAACAATAAAGACCTTTCGTACTTAACAGTAGATGGTCAGAAAATTGGTAATCCAGAAGAAATAGCTAATCACTTTAATGATTTCTTTTGCAATGTTGGTACAAATTTAGCTAAAAGTATAAAAATTCCGCCTAATGCGGTATATATACTTCCTAATAGGATTACTAAATACTAAAAACAGGATGCAAACTGTCAAAGTTGCAAATATTAATAGCACTACTGATAATATTAAAATCGGTGTTCCTCAAGGAACAATTCTAGGTTCTTTGCTTTTTATTTTATACATTAATGATTTATTGAATGTCTTACCGCCAGGTTGTGCTTTGTCTTATGCGTATGATACTGTTATCGTGGGCCAAACCTCAAAAAATCAAATGCTTCTTTTCCTTAAGCAGGTCAGTAACTTTTTAGCCTTAAACCAATTGTTACTCAACCTGTCTAAAACAGTTTGCATGACGTTTGGAATATATTGTGATAGTGCACCTCATCACATAAATTTGGAAATAAATGGAGAGCAAATGAAAAGGGTTGAATATTGTAAATATTTAGGTATTCAAATAGATTACAATCTCAAATGGGATATACACATAAATTTTATTATTAATAGAAATAAATACATAATATTTGCTTTTCATATTTGCTAAACTCTCTAAAATTATGCCAGCAAAATTACTTATGCCAATTTATCATGCACTTTTTCACAGTTATTGAAACTATGATATCATCGCTGGGGTAGAGCTTATAATAACAATTTTAGAATAGAATCTTAAAACTTATTATGAAGAAATCTACTGACTTTATTACGAGTACACCTTTAAATATAATTCAATCTTTCACTTTGGAATCAATTTTATACTATTATGTTGACTTACGAAAAGATTATCTGCAATCAACTAGGCATAAAACTTTGATTTTACCAAAAACTTCAAAAACTATTATGAATAAATGTAGTAATATTGTTGCTATAAAGACTTTTAACAAACTTCCTAATGAACTTAAAATTCTAATACATAAGAAAAAAACAATAAAATCGAAATTAAAAGAATGGGTAAAGTGCAATTGTTGATCATCCTTTTGCTTTGTCACCCACAAAATTTTAAAGAATTTAAATATATAAAATTTAATTAAATTGATTTGTTTAATTGGCAGTATTAGAGAAATAGAATATCTTATAAGTCACGTGAATTATTTCAGCCTTCTTGGGCTTCATCAGAGATATGTACTAAAAAATTACTTTTTGAAAGGATAATAATTAAATTATACACTTACATATTTTTGAAATTTCCAATAACCCAAAAACAAACCCAGTAAAGAAAACTTTTTGAAAAAATTGTCTAATACTTCGCAAAATTGAAAGGAAACAGTTATGTTTTCATCTTTCAAAATGCAAAATGTGACACTAAAATAAATAACATAAGTAACTATGGAAACATTGAGTGAAATTAATGACAGCTGTAATTCTTGCCAAATGAAATTGTAATTAAATTGATTTGTTTAATTGGCAGTATTAGAGAAATAGAAAAATATGTAAGTGTATAATTTAATTATTATCCTTTCAAAAAGTAATTTTTTAGTACATATCTCTGATGAAGCCCAAGAAGGCTGAAATAATTCACGTGACTTATAAGATATTCTATTTCTCTAATACTGCCAATTAAACAAATCAATTTAATTACAATTTCATTTGGCAAGAATTACAGCTGTCATAAAATTTAATAAATAATATTTGTTAATCTACTTCATTACTTAGTTAAGTTCTCATTTTTGGTGTAACTATTATTCTTAACTTTAAATTTGTAACAGATTCCGAAGAAATATAAGGAAAACTTGTTTAATAAAGAATGAGTGATGTGCAATTTTTTTAAACAACTCGCTGATTTCTCCCCCATAACATAACGGGTAAACATAAATTAAACCTTACATCTAAATGATATTATTAAGAATTAATAGTTCCTAAAGATATTATTAAGTTTTCTTATATATTTTCTTTCATAGATTAAGGCCCGGTTTATTCATTTCAGAGTAAGTGCCAAGTTATAACTTGACGGATTAATACAATGCGATGTCCTATTTTTAATCATCAAGTATTTTACTGGCCACTTACTTAGAGATTAATAAATTATTGACATTTTTCCCAAACGTGTGTCATAACTTCGCTTCTTTTCTCGTGTATTAATAGTGGTTACAGTAAGTGAAACTTAACTGATTACGCCCTGTATATCGCATCATCAACGGTAAGCACAATCTATTTACATACAGCTCACAATCAGTTCCCATTTATACCAACAAAACATAATTTTAAGTACAAAAAAGTAAACTCAAAAGAAATAATTTTAATGGACAACAGGTTTACTTTTCCTACATTTGATGGGAAAGATAAACATGAAAAGGTAGAATATTTTCATATCGAATTGAAAATTTTGTTTTATTTATTAATGTTTAGAAAAAAAATTATACATATTTAAAAAAAAAAGAGAAAAAAAGTACTGTCAGAAGTGGGATTCGAACCCACGCCCTCAGAGAGGACCAGAACGCTCGAAACTCCTGCAATGCAGGCAAGGTAACCTTGAGTCTGGCGCCTTAGACCGCTCGGCCATCCTGACATACTACAATGTTCTTGATTTCTACCTGTTAAATGAAATAACTTTTAAATATAAGTGGCATTTTATTTTATTTTAATACTTTTAATCAAACTTATCACTCTTAATTTCTTTTTAAATGAGCTTACTTTACTCCCAATACTTTTTTTTAAATAATTATACTGAAATTAAAAATAAAATGAGCGTTCTATGTGCGAAAAAAGAGTTTGCATGACGTCATCTCCTTCCGTCTTGTATCGACGTGTTCTTTTATTCACCGAAGACCTAATCGCATTCATTGGAAAATCATCAAGGCATACTTACTTGTTTATTCGGCACACATTTATCGTATCTAACGCGACCTTATTCAGAAGGCTGTTACATCAAGCTGATAGTGTTTTCGATTGATCGCACTAATGCGCACTCAGAGTGTGTTCATCTCATGTTATTGCGTGAGGTTAAAAGAAGATGCAAATACACTGAGTGCAACCGGTGCAGGTGAATCGAAAACGCTATGAGATAAACTGGTCCCTGATCGAATTTGTGAACTTCTTAATCTCAAGCCAGTTTTCTTGCCGAGTAACAAACTCTGAGATTACTTATCCTCGAAGGATATTATCCCCATCCGATGGTCTATCGATCGTGTTTCTTATTTTTATGGACACGCCTTTATTATATTTTTTTTGAATTTACATAATAGAAACAGAAGGAGTACTGAAGTATACATTTCAGAATTAATATTATTTATATACAGGGTATTGCTGTACCTACTTTATATAGTCCCTTTCATAAAGTTAAAATTAACTATTTTTAACTCTTTATTCCATAGAAAGTTTTCGGTTCCAATGTCACCTTCAGATTTCAGAAATGAATTAAACATTATTTTACAAATTGCTTTGTTTTAATTTCAAATTTTTCGGCCACTTATACAAGGACCACGTCAAATTAAAAAGAATTGAACGTCTTTTTTTTACTTCTTTGTATTTTGACTTTTTTTATTTCTTTAATCTGTCGTCTTTCCCATTTTTTTTCATTGTAACTGTTCATTTTTTTTCTTTCAAATTTTAACTTTTTACGGTTAACTGTCTTTGTTTTAAAACAATAGGCTGGCGACTTGATTAATTTGACTATCCCGAAGACGATGCCTAATAAAAACTAGACCTTAACAGTTAATTATTGTTTTTCCCATGTGATGTGTTATCAAAACGAATGGAAAATCTTCTTTTCTTTTTGGATATTAAAGAAAAATCCCATTTGTTGCATGCTTCTTGAAAAACTCTATGTGGTGACCAGTTTGGACGAGAAACTGCTATTAGTGTGACTCTCTCCTGGTATTCTTAACTCGTTGGGATCAACACTGCTATTATGTAAAAAGCATATCTGCTGTTGTTATAGCTTCTAGAAGACAGATGGCCAACCCTGCGCAGCCCTCGTAAAATGGGGCAGTTTTTAAATTTGCCGTTTCCATGGCAACCGCATTCAGGTTGCGGAAAGGCTCGCTTTATAGGGGATGAAACAAAACCGCACCGTCCAAAAAGGACCAGCGTCGTCTCTCATTGGAGGCTGTAAAATGAAATCGTCAGATGACTCAGATGACAACAACTTCCCCCCAATATTTTATCTTAAGTTTAAAATCACAATGAAATGGAAATTATATTTCAATTACATTTTTCAATTGTTAGAAAAATAGATTCTTTTTAAGATTATATAGGGAATCAAGTTATACTGTTGGTGCAATTTTTAAAATAAAATTTTGCTTAGGTAATTAAAATAATAATTTCTACAGAACACAATTTTAAAAAGAAATCAATTTATTCCTTATAACAGTTTTAAACATTTTATTTATTTTATTTGCAACTTCTTCTAGAGATATATTTTTTTATCGATTAACTATCCCATTAATACAGAATGGTTTCGTACCGGATTTTTATTGTGCAGTTACAAAGAGGGATGAAGTACGCAACACAACGCCACTGTGTAACAACCCTTCGTAAACGCAAGAGACCCAGAGAACCGCATCTGTCAATTTTTCGCGTAACTTCTAAGTTTGTGACCTGTGCCGAGGTGAAACATTTAATTACAACTAAATAACCCGTGCGGAATTAAATAAGTAAACAAAATAGTGATGAAGAAGGAGAGGTGGTAGCGGGCAATCAATAAAATTCGCCGGTAAATATGTCACCCCCGAGGGTGTCTGCCCCTTATTCCCATGGCAAAATAAAAACAAAGAAACTGTAAGTACATATTTAAAAGAAAAAACAAAATGTGTTACATAATAATAAATAAATAAATAAATATAGCTCAGTTGTTATGTTAATAAAATCATGCGCGATCAATTTTTTTTTTGTTTGAGTGAAGGCTTATTTAAAATTATTAATATTTGATGAAGTGGTTCCGCTTAATTCATCCTGAACTGATTTTTTTAATCGAAAAATGAAATCCTTTGAATGCGAGTCTTCTTCCGGTGATGAAGCCACGGTGTACCCCATCTCGCGATCGTTAGTCGAAACTCCACAGTGGCTGAGGGGTTGCAATTCATCAGCATGGGGTTGGCCATCGAGTGTAAGTACAGTTATTTTTAAATAAATAACCCTTAATTTATATTTACGTTAATAAAGTGAAGATAATATTATTAAAAAAAAAATTGTGATAAAAATTTTAAGGTCGAATATAATTTCGAGTTTAAATTTTAAATTAATTAATTACGTAGCTTTTAAGTTATATTCAATTTATTTTCAAAAGTCAAGTGACATTTAAAACAATAGAATCCAATTACTTAATCGTATAATAATTATTGAACGATTTTTATACAACTTGGAAACCGATTTATGTTACATTCAAAGAAGCCAACAGCTTCAGAGATGTCACACACTATTCTTCACAACGTAATATGTTTTTTTGGAACTCATTTTTCCCCAAAAAAAATTGACTGCCCAAATGGTAGCCAATCATCATCGAATTTGTTTACAATTTGAATTTTTACATTAAACAACCCTCGTATAGATACATAATATGTACACTCGTGGCCAAGCAAACCGTTACTATTCAATTGACACGTAACCCTAAGCGATAGTAAAAGGTTTGAAGAGACGATAGTCGTTGTTACCTTTGCAGGTCAATAAGGGCACGACTGTACATGTACAGTTGCGGACAGAAAATTTCGAATGTCACTGTCACTTATCTGACGTATACATATAGGAATTTCTTAACATTTACGTCAGTGGAATGACAGTGACATCCGAAATTTTCTGTCCGCAACTCTACATATGATAGAAGATTAGTAAATTGAAAGAGGATTAAAAAATAATCACATTTGCAAACTTTTTATTAAATGGTAAGGAGGTTTCAGAGTGCACCTTCAAGTAGTGGAGGGCCAAGTTCCTCTCTTAACGCCGGTGCCATGGATCAACCCAGTTTTATTCCGTTCGCGCACCATTCAACAGAAGAAGGACAGATTCCGGGCAGAAGAACTCCCCTGGGGGCAGTCGGCCTAGGAGGGTTTCATTTCCAGGGCGGTGCCCAACACATAAGTCACGGACCGCCATCTGATGAAAACAATCCAGATTCTGCAGGGCCAGTTCAAAGCAGGTAGGTAAATAACGCATGAGCTTAAAAATCTTTTGAGTTACCGAAATTCTCCGTAGATCTCCTCAGTCGAGGAGTCTCCCCAATTCCCAGCAACTGGGCGGGAAAGGTAAAAACAGGCAAGGCAAGTCGGTCAGGCTCAACATCAACGCCAGAGAACGGAGAAGAATGCACGACTTAAATGACGCCCTGGATGAACTGCGTGCGGTGATACCCTACGCCCATTCCCCATCCGTGAGGAAGCTTTCGAAGATAGCGACGTTGCTTCTAGCAAAGAATTACATCCTGATGCAAGCCAACGCACTTGAAGAGATGAAACGCCTCATTGCCTACTTGCAAGGCACTGCGACCAGTGCAGCTATAGTGGCACCGCCCGGTTTCGATCTGCAAGGTTTTCCTGCCGCCGCCAAGTTCCTTCAACAACAGCAACAGTTACAGGCGGAAAACGCAGCTAGAAGCAACGACGTAAACGAAGATGGAGGTTGCGGTGCGCTCTAAATGGATGTACGAAAACCGTCCATATCGCTCAAGAGAACGTACGTAATATAGCGTTTTTGTGAATGTACAGGGTGTTACCAAACATAAATCAAATCTTTCATTAAAAGTTCTGCAAATAGTATTGGACCTGAAGAAATGCATAACTTTTTAAACAACCCCCAAGCAAGCAGGTTGTAGACTATTTTTGTGTTAAATCATTGAACGTTGAAAAATGTGTTGTTTTTATAAAGGACACACTGCAGTGTTAATAAAAGATTGAAGCATAGTAACACCCTGTATGGCTACTTACATATTTACGAAAGTACAATCCAACAATCCGTGAAATAAAAATATATTAATTCTAAAACTAAACCATTCGAAGCCACTTTTTTATGGAGAATTAACATTAGGTACCAAATGTGTATGTATGGTTGTACATCGTCATTCTGATAGGGGCTCGGTGTAGGAGGCACGCTGACGCGGAAGTGCGCGGAAGTAGACGCGAGGGAGGCGATGGAGATGCTCCCTAAGTGTTTACTCCGCCGTGCCACTGCGTCTCCTACATCGACCTCCTATCAGAATGACTACAGGCAACCATACGTACACATTTGGTACATAATGTTAATCCTCGATAAGTGGCTTCGAACCCCCATATTAACTCTGTTCATCTATTTCATATTTTAGAATTTTTTTAATATCGTCTTCTACTTCTACTTGTTATTCTACAATCTTACAGCAACCCCACTTCTGGAATAAAATTTTGAACGGAAACGGAAATATTCAAAATAACGAATAGTAAAAAGTACTAATCACTTTATTGTTGTTACAGGTACATTGCAATTGGAGAAAAGAAACTATATAAAGAAAAACTCCATACGTTTTCATGATTCTTATACAGGGTGCATTACAACCTCCGGAAAATATTCAAATCACTCGACCCCATATTAACGACTGTACAGAAAATAATAGTACAATGTTCCTCTTAATTTTCTGGTTATGAAGACATTTAAACTGGCATTGTACAACTGGGACTAAAGCAGCTAATAAATTTGTTAACCAAATAATGTATCTCCAGTTAACTTAGAGAATCGTCAGGTGCGAAGATTTACCGGTAGTTGTAATACACCCCGTACATTACGAGTACATTTTCTTAACAAAAATTATATTAATTTTAAATTCTGAACAATTGTTTATGCCCATTTATTTATTGTTAAAAATGTACTTGTAATTTAAAAGATTGCCAACTTTACTTTTTAGATATAAAGTCTACTTTTGATTTTAAATTCATCAAACAAGAGTGATTTTAATGACTACGGCCCGTATTCTCACCTCATGATTAATTCTTATTTATTTTAACCATGACTTTAGTTAAACACTACTCTAATCGTAAGATTAAAATACGGGCCTATATGATTAATTTAATAACGTGTTTAATTCCAATGGCGACGCTCGTCCGTCACTCTCTTGCACAATACATTGACGTAAAGCTATATCGTTTCTTGTTTATTTAATCAGGCTTTAGTTAAACACGACTTTAATCATGAGATAAGAATACGGGCCTATGTATATTGTTAAATAAAAATTATTTAAATAAAAACAGTATTGCTAGTCGGAAACTGTTATAAAACTAGATTGACACTGTAATGATTTAAACAAACTATCTAGTCAATGTGCCAAAAATATGCAACATTTAGTAATAAATAATGTGGTGTTCGTAGGTTAACCATAGAATGTGAAGGTGCTGCAAAATGGAACAGGAATTTGATCCACTTTTGAGCACCTTCGCTCGCAACTGACGTTATTTTAGTAGTTTCGTATGTAATTATAAAAGCAAATAAAAGACTAATGTATTATTATGAATAGAGCGATGTATGAATAAAAACTGATGATTTAAAAATACCGTCTTGTTTATACCAATTGCTTAAATGAAATTTAGATGTAGTTTAGTTTTGAGTCTTCCATTTAGGTCTATAATTCAACTGTGCTTGTTGTACAGTCTTGGAGAATTAAAAAGAAATTTGCATAATAGAAATATGACACAACTCTTTTAACTTCTACATTAATTTAACCCAACAGGACTTTATACTTTTACTAATGTCTTAAGGGTGCCCTACACATAATGATAAGCCTTCAACGGCTTGAGCGTTACGTGTAGAACGCCCTTTTCTCCGATATCCACGCATCTCTTCCTAGAATTTGGCAAATTTTTAAGGGGAATTGTATTTGCTAATGTTAGTTCAACCTCAGTTAAATAATCACTTTTCTGATTTTATCTCCACTTGCTTGAAACTCCCCTTCATTTCCAAGCAAAGTTGACAACCAAAGTCTTCTTGAGAAAGCATTAGATTTCACCATAAACACGATCTAACAAGTTGGCCATTTGGATGAAATACAAAAAGTGACTTTAATGGCCCCAGTCCCAACAACCACTGCTTCTAATGACAATTTTCCACAAATTTATTTGGCTGTGTACTTGAACAACCTCAAATGCTGGACTTTCAAGATCTAATTCAATTGTTCATAGTGATCTCACTGTGCATCCTTGAACCTACTTGTACGGAATTGTTTCATACCATTCCATAAAGACGTAAGTACATTTAGGTTTTCATTCAGCTCGAGAAATTTTGAACTTTTTTAGGAGTAGACTGTGACGTACTTTATGGATAGATTACGTAGAGCAAATACCAGCGCAACTATATTGCATTAGTTACATATGAAAGCAGATTTTCTTCAAATTTTGATGGTTTTAGTGACTGCCTTACTTAAAAATGAGATGACGCTCAAGTCTGTGTCCTGTCCTGAGTAGGTAAGTCCCCAAATTTTATTATTTTATATCTCCATTTTCTTCATCAGTTTACATGTCTACTGTTTCATCAATAGTCTGCTTCTTCTCTAAATCTTGTTTCCTGAAATGTCCACTTGTTCTTCCTTCACTTCCTTTACTATTGGATAGTAGTAATCATATCTACCCTATAGTAGATGAGCGTTCTGAGTCATTCTCTTATGGAGATATTTTTTTTCATGTATCAAACTTGCATGTATGGTTGCCTATCGTCACTTCGTGGGAGAGTCCAAGAAGATCCGAGTCGGCGCGCGCTGTAGGATGATGAAGTTGCCTATGTGCAAGGCGTAGTAATCAATTTTTTTCCATTGAAAGTAATTTTTGCCGATTCGAACTCGGGATCAGTCGTTTACGAGTCGTCCATCTAAAAAAACTCGCATGTGAAGCGACGTACTTGTTTAAAAGGTCGTAGAAAAAATGAAGCCTTTCACCCTGAAATAAAAGTTGGGGCATCTGTGAACAACCCCTTACTTAGCAAAAGTGAGAATACACATTCTCCATAAGAGAACGCCCCTTGACTTAAGCGAATAGAGTTTGTATTAGCTCTTGTTGCAAACAGAGCACTCTCGCCCAATTTTTCTTCAGTTTTAACTTTTTTTCTAATTTTAAAATTCTCGCTTTCGATATATCAAATTGTTAAGATAACGGATTTCAAAAATGAACGACGAAAGAGGTTATAAGAAATAAGGAGGGGATATATACACAAGCAGTGAAGCCACGGTCTCCATATTTGGACACTCGTACGTTTAGTTGTTTGTAAATTCCGCAAGGAATCCCCATTCTTCAGTATACGCCCCTTTGTCCTCTAGTATTGCCCATAGAGGAGCTTCAGCTCCATGCGGCTTCACTTCCCCGCGTCTATGAATTGGGTTATGTTCCCTCATTGAGTATTTTCCTATGATGTTTGCTCATTAGCGTTTGAAGGTTTAGCAACTGTAATCATTAAAGCTACAAATCGTGGCCATTTGTATTCGTTATCTGTATAGTCACCTCACTTCCTTTTCAACATTTTTTGACAGGAGTATGAAGTGGTCCCTTTGAGTGAAACTAGTAGTTTTTAAAAATTTTATGCTCTTTTGATAACCAAATTTTCCTTCCAAAAATTTAATCCTCAATAAGTATACACAAGGACAAACAACACAAGTTTCAATATATGGTCACACTTCGCCACTTGGAAGGTTTTTTTATAGAGGTTTACAGAATCTTCATAAGACGCCCCGAGGCGGTAGTGCAATGCTTAGGGGTGTGTTGGATTCATGCCGACGACCGTCTAGGTCAGGTAACCGGACATGTGGCAGCCCAACACGCCTACCAACTAAACTGCGTTTCTCTTTGGCCCTCTTACCCAGTAACGGAATCACCATAGGCATTACTTCACTACCGCGGCCTGTACCTACTCGTCTTTTTTCCTATTCAGTCTTGTCTTTGGTCCAGTCATCTTCCTAAGTTCTTCCTAGTCTATTCAAGGTGTTTTCATAGCTATAAATTTCCTTTTCCTTCCCTCTCTTTCTTGCTGAGGATATTCCTTGCTAATTCTTCGATTATGCCCCAGGTTTCACTTCCTTCCAGCATTAAGTCAACAAGGTTATCTGGTCTTATTTAATTATTTAACTTATGCTCCGCTTTTTCTCTATCATTTTCCCAGTGACTGCACACAAAAAAAATATGTTCCACGTTATCGTCCGTCAGTTTGCAATATCTGCAGAGCACTGGACTTTTTATGATATGTTTCACAAGCTCCATGGCCACTTATCATCGGAGTTGTGTAATATGTCCAGTTCTCCATGCATCCTCACATACCACTTATCCAGTTTAGGGATTAGTTTCCTGGTCCATCTTCCTTTGACTCCGTGATCCCATCTTTCTTGCCAAAGTGACATTTTTTCGCTTCTAGTTATTGTCTTTGTGTTTACAATTTCCATTTTCGGATTTCTGGGCCTTTCCTCAGCAATCAAGTCGATGGGAATCAGTTTAGCCATTACAAGTGATGCATCCGTTGATATAATGCGATATCCTCAATTGCCAGGATTCTTTGCCAACTCAGAGTTGATTTTGGTATTTTTTAATTTTGCATACTTGGGACCACACTGGGGCTCGCCGTTGTGCATAGGATTCTTCTCTTTACCTCACCAGGTTCGTTTCTTTTGGGCATTATTCTTGATAGCATGTTAATTGCGATTCTTGCTCTTGCGGTTGCATATTCCACATGATCCCCATACGATAGCCTTTTGTCTATTATGACTCCTAGATATTTGATGTTTTTACTTGGAATTGTTTCGGTCTCAGCCGCATCGTGCGGCTTGATTATAATGCTAATGAAAAACAGTTGATGGTAATCAACATAATTAAAGATTTAGAACGAACTTCTAAAAAAGAAAGTTTCGGAATTCAGAAACATTCACAAATATTATAGCGCTTAGAAAAATTTCAATTCAAGTTAGCACATCACATCCCATCAGAAAAGGATTGGACTTGACTCTTCTGGCCTTATTGATTATTACTGATCGTGATTAGAAAGGCGAGAAAGTATACCTAAGGGATTTTAAATTCATGAACAGGCCAAATAAAAGTTCTCCCCGCCACCGCTTCTGTTTGTCACAAACAGCTACTATCCTTGAAAGCGGCGCGGAAAGGATATCGGGTAGACAGAGAAGGCCAAAGCTCCAGCAGGTGTCCAATGCTTATGCGCGAACCTCTGTAGGATCGGTAATCGCTATCAGATATGTACCATGCTGCCGGTGAATTTAGACCAGTTGCCTTGTTGCCGCCGCCGACGATTCTTCAGGACAACGTGGGATCCTTTCCGCGAGAGACTTTCTTCAGGAGGCGTAGGACTCTCCCTGACTTTCTGTAAGTAAACTTTTCTACATGTTCCTAAACTTTCTAAAATATTTTCTGTTATGGGATGCGATTTCTCGAATCATCATGAATTGGTGTGACAAATTGGTGTGGAAATTATTAATAATTTTTCTTATTTAAAAAAAAAATTAAGTCCTGGCATAGTAACATTCATAGTTTCACGATAAACCAAATTATAATTTAAATCTTCTCATTCTAGAATGAGGAAAATACTTAGATTGATTAAACTTAATTTATTCTGACCACATCAATTTTACCAAAAAAAAAAAAAGAAAGGTGATTACTGTTCGAATTTTTGCAGGAGTCGTTTTTTTTTTTTCAAAAGCCGATTGTTCGAGTTTCCCGCCAAATTTTAAATGGTTAATTAAATGTGGGTGTGTTGCTTGATTTTGATTGATGCACGAGCTGGTAGAACTATTGCAAAAATCAATAATAATAATAATAATAATTTTTCTTATGTTACGAACTTTAAGGATGACACTGTATACAGGTGTCCATTAATTAAATAAGCGGGCATATCCCACACTTAGAAAGTTTATTTATACAAGCCTGTACCCACAAATACATACATCTTTAGTTGCTAAAGTTTCAAAACTTATTAATCGCTAGATGCAGAATTTGATTCTTTTATCCTATATCTAAAGGTATCAGTTTTCAGTCCTTTAGTTATAAGTTTAGAATTTCATACTTAGAATAACTGGAAACACCGAACACTTTCCGCGAATCACCCTGTACACCGAACATATTTTATTCTTTTAATTAACAGCTGTACTCGTTTCACTTTTTAGTGCGAAGTACATAAATAAATAATGTATGTATAGGGTGTCTAGACAAATGCGGTACGGTATACATTATGAGATACTTACCCTCAAGCACCAATTCGACGATTATCGAAAGCCACCATAAAACGGGAATTATTAACGTCGTAAACGAAAGCGAACACCTTCGAGGACGACTTTATTTACATGCGAAGGAGGTTATCTCGACATAAACGTGAAAATAAATCGATAAAGACAGCTGACATACGGTCAAACCAGCTTACCGGGGGGGTTAGATTTGGAGACACGCAAATCCAAGTTCAAATACACTGGGTCAATCCCACGTAAATCCGATTTGAGTAAATAGATTTCTTTCTATTTAAAACAATTTTGAAATTGGCGCCCTGTAATAACTTTTGTAAAAACGTTCCACGTTTTCTATGTTTTACTTTCAATGGATATGTAGAATTCGATTAAATAGAAAAGTTATCAACAAACCTAAATATGCAAGATCGTTTTAGATTACCCTGTTTTCTTGTACAATTCTAAACAGTTTGTAAATGATTCTGTTAATAATGGTAGGTAACTGAATTATGAAAACTAGATATAATATTTAATGATATGATGTAATGTAATGATGTAATGATAGAAATTGTCCAAAAAATCTGAAAATCTACAGCTAGGAACTTCAAGCCAAACTGTGTGCAAACTTTAAGTCCTTAAATATGGAACTGTGATGTGAAACTAAATTCGTATCAGATGAACGGGCTGGCACGATTTAATTGGGTTCACGAAAGCTTCACTCGTTTTCGATTTATTTCTTCACTTTTTAAGGGTGAGCTTGTGTGATGTCGTCGTCGTCGCAAACAGAGAACCATTACAACTTTGAACAGAACGCAAATCTAGTCGCTGGCATTTTAAATTAAGTTTGAGGGACAACTTAATTCGTCTCTCTCCTTAATAAAAGTCTCAGGACAATGTTTCCAAATGTGTGGGCCTTCCAGAGTAAAACACTTTTACTCAAAAATAACCCAGAGAAGTTTTAGTATCGGATTGTGAATTACCCTGTACATTTAACTTTGTAATTTTTTTATTAATTGTGATTAAACAACTTGCTTGTAGATTATAAATAAGTGTACCTACCCGGAGGTAACAACTTATTGATATCATAATTAATCTGAAATTATCGTATCGGCTCACAATCAGACGATGGGCTTCTGGGATTCGGCCCCGTTGCTCCACGGTTGCATGCAATATATCGTTTGATGTGTCGGTATAATTCCACGTCACATCACCCCAATTGGACCGCACCGCACGGTTAATTTATTCCATTAACTAGGTGCATTTAATGACGTTATAATTAATTATGCAAATAATGCTAAATGGATCGGTTTTACACATAAAAAGCCATCACCTTGAAAGAGATGTACAATCTTAAAAAAAGACACACATTTTAGATATTTTATACGGGGTGTTTCACTTAAGAGGGTTTCTTTCATACCTCTCTGGCTACTCATTTTATTAAAAAAAATGTTTCGAATGGAAGTTTCGTTGTATCATGTAGAACATATTTTAAAATAAAAACCGTTTCTACCCCTTTTTTTTGGAACAAGAATTTGATCCACTTTTGAGCACCTTCGCTCGCAACTGACGTTATTTTAGTAGTTTCGTATGTAATTATAAAAGCAAATAAAAGACTAATGTATTATTATGAATAGAGCGATGTATGAATAAAAACTGATGATTTAAAAATACCATCTTGTTTATACCAATTGCTTAAATGAAATTTAGATGTAGTTTAGTTTCGAGTCTTCCATTTAGGTCTATAATTCAACTGTGCTTGTTGTACAGTCGTGGAGAATTAAAAAGAAATTTGCATAATAGAAATATGACACAACTGTTTTAACTTCTACATTAATTTAACCCAACAGGACTTTATACTTTTACTAATGTCTTAAGGGTGCCCTACACATAATGATAAGCCTTCAACGGCTTGAGCGTTACGTGTAGAACGCCCTTTACTCCGATATCCATGCCATCTCTTCCTAGAATTTGGCAAATTTTTATGGGGAATTGTATTTGCTAATGTTAGTTCAACCTCAGTTAAATAATCACTTTTCTGATTTTATCTCCACTTGCTTGAAACTCCCCTTCATTTCCAAGCAAAGTTGACAACCAAAGTCTTCTTGAGAAAGCATTAGATTTCACCATAAACACGATCTAACAAGTTGGCCATTTGGATGAAATAGAAAAAGTGACTTTAATGGCTCCAGTCTCAACAATAAATGATGGACCACTGCTTCTAATGACAATTTTCCACAAATTTATTTGGCTGTGTACTTGAACAACCTCAAATGCTGGACTTTCAAGATCTAATTCAATTGTTCATAGTGATCTCACTGTGCATCCTTGAACCTACTTGTACGGAATTGTTTCATACCATTCCATAAAGACGTAAGTACATTTAGGTTTTCATTCAGCTCGAGAAATTTTGAACTTTTTTAGGAGTAGACTGTGACGTACTTTATGGATAGATTACGTAGAGCAAATACAAGCGCAATGTACAATCTTAAAAAAAAAGACTTACACATTTTAGATATTTTATACGAGGTGTTTCACTTAAGAGGGTTTCTTTCATACCTCTCTGGCTACTCATTTTATTTAAAAAAATGTTTCAAATGGAAGTTTCGTTGTATCATGTAGAACATATTTTAAAATAAAAACCGTTTCTACCCCTTTTTTTGTGTAATGGCCGTTTTACACTATAACATTTTCTAACTAAAATCTGTTGTGTCACTCTAAGTGAGTGAGAAGTACCAATTCAACCAATCAGAACTCACTGTGGTAGCTTATCTCTCTCACTTTGTACCAAAAAATGTTATAATGTAAAACAGCCTTAACAGACACGTTTAAAGACATTTTAGTTTCTTTGGATGTCACACTATTGTGATAACCTTAAGTTCCTGTACTTGTTCTTCAAAAAAGCTAGACTTTCGTGTATCACCCAAATGTGAATTTGATCGTTAACTATTTGTAGTAATAACGACTTACACATAAAGAAATGTACTGAAAATAGTTTGTAATATACCTATATTATTATTATTACATATATTAATGAACCCGATAAACGAGCAGATTGTTTATACAAATTTATCCCATTCAGTTATTATTCATGAAATTATCGCCTATTTATTAAGTGCAAATATGTTAATAAATAATATGTGGATATTTAATTGATTATGTAAACAACGTAAACGTGTGGGACAGTTTGTACAATTACGTACACACAGTTATTACAGAAATGTCTATGGCGTTCTATAGGGTGTTCGACAAAATCGAACGTCGAGCAGTAAAGAAATTTTCTCACAAAAGAAGGCGCAAGGCAAATACTTGATGGGACGTCTGCGGTTTATAGTGAAGCTTCTCCATCTTTTAAAACTGTAAAATTTTGGCCTGAACGATTTAAATGGAATAGAAGACGACCCGAACTCTATCACAACACTACGACGAATTAGGATTCATCAGATAGCTAAGATTTTAAATATTAACGGGGAAAGAACTGTCTCCATAATTCATGAATGTGTAAGGATGTCAAAGGCGAGCGCAAGATGGATGCCCCGAATACTCACTTCCTTTGATAGACAACGTAGAGTTGAATGTTCAGGGCTGCCTGTGAAGGACAAGTTTATTGAGAAAATTGCGACAATAAACAAGAATCAATGCAATGGAAGCACACCCAGTCTCCAAAGGCAAAAGAATTTAAAGTTCAACCGTCGACTGGCAAATTGATGGCTAGGATTCCAAAGGAATTTTGCCGATACTGACAGATAATCTTCCTCTCAAAACTAAGGTAAAAGGGGCTAGGCAGTAACCTTTTAAGAAAATTGCAGGAGCGTATCAAACAAGATCGGGCGCGGCCTGAACAAGCAGGGCAGATTTGGCTCCCTGCGATTATTTTCCATTTCGCCATTTGAAGAAAAATTTTCGTGGACAAAGTAGTAACTATAATAAGTAGTAACTGTAAGTAATAAGTTTTCACAGTAGCCAGGCACCTATTTCAATAATAAGGGGAGTGCGGGGTAATGAGAGCCAGTAATAAGGGCCAGTCTGGTTTAGGCAAAAACTGCCTAAATAAAAACCTTGTCAAGTAGGCTACATTTAATAATTCTGTTATGTAAATGCAATGGATAAATTCTCGATCACTACCTACTTGACCAGGTTTTTATTTAGAAGCTCGTTATATCTAACAGTAAAAAATTGAAATTTGGTGAAGCAGTACCCCTTCTCGCCCAGGACCTATAGAATATCCACTTATCGCAAAAAAACAATCCGTAGTAATAACAGTGAACACTTCTTTCAAATTAAGACTTGTACTGTTACTGATTGTAATTTTTAATCGAGGGAGTAAGTAGTCAGGTGCTATTTTTTGGACAATGCTTTGATTTCATATTACTAGGTTGTTAATATATTTTATGTTTCTAATGTTTGGTTTCTCGTTTATCTATGCTTTTTTTCTAATTTTCTTACCTACAATACTAATGCTATCTGGGGTAATGAGAGCCAAGTTGTTATTATCCACAGGTAATATCCCTGATATTATAAAAGTATGTTTTGTCGTTGAAGGTGTCGAGGACTCGCAAAAGAACAACACTATAAACTAGTTGAATACTTAAGTACTTTTATTAATAAAATAAAACGTGGTATGTACCACGGGCATAATTGTAGATAATAGCCCTCGAGCATTTAAAACATACTCTCGAGATATAATCTCCTAATTATGCCCTTAATACATAAATAAGTATTTTATTATTTACTGTTTGAAGTATTTATTTTCTATTACATACTATTTATTATTATTATTTATTTACTTACCAAGAAAATATTTTTTTAATGAAGAAGAAAGTCGCGAAAGCAATTGTCTTCTGTTCTATTTTTGTCTCTTAAGAAGAAATGAGAATCGAAAGTTTCCTCCCGTGTATCAAAATTATCAAAAGTCGTTGTTTTTTTTTTATTCAATATTGTTTTATGGTATGGTTGTGAGTGAAACTCCCACTCAGGATCAGGATGTGCGAAACGCCCGCGCCAGGTAAGAAAGAGTGAGATGCCCACTCAGGATCGGGATAAGAACAGTAGGAGCGGTTGCAAGTAACGCGAACGTAGCACAGGTTGTTAAACGCGTTTGAGTCAAAACATCGACGGATGAATGACTACATTCGAGCCACGATCGGCGGCTCGGAATGCCCGGCGAGTCACTATCTTCAAGCCACGTCCGGTGCTTGATAGCGCGGCGGATTATTCCCTTGAAGCCACGATCGGCGCGGCGGCTCAATGAGCCGGCGGATGAGTGCCTAAATGTACAGGCTAATTAATATATACAACTCCTAACTAAATATGGGTCTCGTGGTCGAGGTAGTTTGTTCGTTTCTCCTAACTAAATATGTACAAATACAGTAACAGAGTGGTCACTTCGTTACAATAATAATGATAAAAAAATATAACAAACATTTGTAGATTGTCAGAAACTGCAGCCATATTGGCTCCGAACGCAGGTATTTTAAACAACATATATTTATGATCTCTTTCGTATTTTATTCTAGTTTTGCTTCTCCATTTTTTCTCCGAAGACAAAATTTTTTCACGCAAATCTTTTGTTACACTTGTTTTTGATGAAGAAGACAATCGAAGTTCTGCCTCTTGTTATATTTTGGACTATTTTTCTGATGAATAAACGGAAATTGAATATTTCCTTGCATGTACGTAAACTGTCGAAAATCTTCGGTTTTCTATTTTTTTTGCCTTTCGATGAAGAAACGGCGATCGATTTTAAATAACTTGTTGATCATCTTTTGCTTTTGCATTTTGTTTTGTTTACCAAAAGAAATTTTAACAATAATAAAAGAACAATAACGTACCGCAATCTGCAGCCACCTTGGCTCCAGATTTAGATGCATTAGGTCTGTTCCAACATCACTTTCTGACGGTTCCGAAACCGTCACAAGCATGCACTCATCAAAGTTTTACACTTGATAAAGTTGTCAAATTCGATCATTATTTCGGTGGGCAACTCATTATGATGGTTTCGAAACGGTCAGAATGTGAACAGAGTTTTTAATTCAGTCCAGCACGTAGGTACATGATTATATTTATAATTTCCTTCAGAGTCTGTTTGCAGACTAATAATAAATAAATAAATAAAATAAAATAGTGTGACAACTAAAATGTAAATTAAATCAATCCAAGGTTTAGCAAAGTTAAGATAAATACGCCAATAAGCGTCCTAGTGTCGCCAAAACGTAAACAAAGCGACTTCGACACGAAGGTGTCCGAAAGCACGAAAGCTTTGGACATATCCGAACTTGTTTGAAACAATTAAACGCACATCTTTCCCTCGTCAATACTTGGAATTGGGAATTTATCCAAATCAGAGAGAGTAAGTTAGTTGTTGTCAGAGACTGCAAGCTCTGGTAGTTAAGGTGTAGTGTAGGGCTGCCAAACCATGTAAGTGTAACATTTTTTATGTGCAATATATTATTTGAACTGTGCCCCTTGTTTCGATTAATTCCGTAACAAAATGTCAGGAAAATAACTGGAGATACTTCGAGGGATAATCGTAGAAACGATGACATAAAAGAAAACATAGAACAAGATCCAATAATCCAGACAGTAAAAGAAAAACTCCAGGCTCAGTTGTCCAATGCCAGTTTAAATTTAAGCTGAAGCTGAACCCATAACAACGTTTATTTCAACAATTGTTGTAAAGAGTTTAAGCTTTGGCTTAAAGCTAAGCTAGAATTGTACAAGTTACACGGGCACGTGCAGAGGATTTCTCCAGATACTTTAACCAAGAGAGTATCAGAATCAAAGAGATATGAGAGGAAACGAGCAAGGAAGAACAAAGAATTGAACAATCAGTCAGTGAACTAAAATGGATGACGGGAGATAGAAAAGCTCATTTGAACCTGCCCGTCCCATTGAACTAGCCGACAGTGGGACGTAACATTAATTTCCCCTTCCACAATCTTGCTGCTGCTAAAAGGTAGGTAGCATCCTACCCAAATGATTTTTCGGACGCATTTGAAATTTTCATCACTGTAATAATGAAGCAGTGACGGAAGCAGTGTCACAAGAAGTAGTGTCTACGTTGGTACCATTTGATACTTACTGCCGTGTCCATTTTGGCACGTACTTTTTTGTTTAAGCTGAATTTCAACCAACTTTCACTACTCTCATTATTATGTTTAAATTAATTAATTACTATAATTGCTTATATCTGAATTGGTAATGAACGGTTACTTTAAGAGCGCATTTGTAAAGTGAAATTAACTACCTATATACATATTATAAATTACATTCCAAGATGATTGCAATTAATTATAATATAATAATTATTAAGACTGAATCTGACTGTTCATTTAAATCAAACTACTTTTATTAATATTGTTGATTGTACAAAATTAGGTGTATAATTGTAACGTGGTAATAAAGGTGCTTCCTAATTTGTTTTAAATTTTAACATTTAACAACCGGTTTCGACATTACATCTTGTTTCTGAAACTAGTAGGTAACGAGAGAGTTTCAACTTATAACTCTTAAAAAAAACTACGAGGGTGGAAAATTTATTAAATCACCGAGCGCTGCGCTGATCGGGTATTTAAAAAAATTGTAAGTGTTGCTTTGACGCTGTAAGTCTTGTTTAAATTAAGGGATGATGAGTATGCACGTTATAACTTCTTGTTCATTAATAATTTATAGTAAGTTAAACTTATTCGATTGCACACTGTATATAAAAAATGTTTTTTTAATAAATTTAGGCTTCTAAGAACCTACACCGATTTACGTATACCAGCAGTACCAAGAGGTATCATTCCAGGCACGTATCACTTCACGTGAGTGTGGTGAAAAATTCGTTTTCAGTTTTAAGGAAAGCGTTTACAGTGTCGCCATCTACTGACAGGTACTAACAGTTTATCGTTTTTTTGGCTTCGGTGTTGAAACTGAAAAAATCGAATGTCCTTGAAATTATTCTCGTTAAGAAGAAAACAGACGAATTTGCAAAAATTTGCGGTTCTCTAAAACGTCGCCATCCATTGACTGTTAATATAAGCTCATTGACTTACAACTGTAATTTTGATTAGATGTTGAAATCGAAACGTCAGGTGTTCTTCAGTTCTTATCTAGCTAAAAGGAAACACTTGCAATTTTTAAAGCGTCGCCATCTATTGACGGACAATAAAAGGTTATCGGTTTCACTCTTCTTTGGCTTTGACTGTAATCTTGACTGGACGTTGAACTCGAAAAATCGAGTGACCTTGAAATTATTTCTCGTTAAGCGAAAACGAACTAATTTGGAAAACTTGTGTCGCCCTCTGTTGACTGGTAATACAAGCTTATTGGCTTCAACTGTAATTTTGATTAGAAGTTGAAGACGAAACGTCAGACTTTCTTCAGTTCAATTTTAGTTAAAAGGAAAACGAACCAGGAACACTTGCAACATTTAAACTGTCGCCATCTATTGGCAGACAATAAAAGCTTAGCCGTAATTTTGGCCGAATGTTGAAACGGAAATAATCGAGCGTTCTTGAAATAATCTTTAAATTAAGAGGGAAACAAATTAATTTGGAAAACTTGTAGTGTTCTAATGCGTCGCCATCTGCTGACTGATGTCGTAGGCTCATTGGCTGTCACTTTTACTTAAGGTGGGACGAATTTGGAGAACTTCTAAAGAGTCGCCATCTATTGACCGGTGACGTAAGCTTATTGGTTACACTTTTGTTATTTTAAATATAATTTTGGTCACAAGTTGAAACTGAAAAGACCTGTTGTGTTTAAGTCGTATTTAGCTAAGAGTATAATCAATTTGGAAAGTGGCGCATCTATTGACTGACGACATAAACTTATTGGCTGCACTCTTTCTCGACCTTGAATATAATTTTGAATAAGTGTTGAAACTTAAAAGTCGTTCTTAGTTAAAGGGAAACTAATTTTAGAAACTTGAAGTGGCGCCATCTATTGATTGGTGATATAAGCTGCACTCTTTTTTGACTTTGAATATAATTTTGGATAGATGTGGAAGCTTAAAAACCATTCTTAGTTCTGGCGAAACAAATTTGGAGACCTGTAGCGTTCTAAAGTATCGCCATCTATTGACTGTTGATGTAAGCTTATTGGTTACACTTTTTTATTTGAAATAAAAATTTGATTAAATGTTGAAATTGAAAAGAGATAACTGATAACTAATTTGGAAAACGTGCAGTGTTCTGAAGTGGCACCATCTATTGACTGATGGCATAATCTTATTGATTATACTTTTGATCCAAATGTTTTTTTTTCTTAGTTGGGTCAAAACACGTTTTCAATTGCGCTCTGTCGCATCGCCTTCTGTTATAGTTATAAACAATAGAGAAAAAATTAGTTGACGACAAGTTGAGCTACAAAAAGCCTGCGGGCAAGTTAAAGGCTAAACTAAATCGGCGAATGTCAAGTTTTTTTGGTGGTGCCATCTCTCGGTGGTAGCGCAAGATACTCGAAACGTTTTCTCTAAAATTAAAGCAGTGACTCTCAAATAAATGATGGCGCCGCATCATCATCCGAAAATGCGAATTATTCAACGCACCTTAAAAAAAATTGTTTTTCCCTAAAAGTACATCCAATAAGCTTTCACCATTAGGCGTGTTTTTTCTTACACCTGTTACGGTTGAAAAATTCATTTAAGTTATTCTTACATCAGGCAGCCATCATCAAAAAATTGTTAAAATTGAAATCACTCATCATCGGAGGAATATCAGAGGTATCATTCCATGGTTGATTTCAATTTTAACAACCACTGGTTGTCCTTCTTTTCCTTCTTCTTTCCAATGACGGCTTAACAATTTTTTGATGACAGGAGCCTGATGAAGATTGATACAATATCGAAACCTGTAGCTATGTTAAAATTAAAACAAATTAGGAAGCACCTTTATTACCACGTTACATTCTGTTTTAAGTTGTTATGTGAAATATAAAGTTATCATAATAAAGTACATAACAAAACCTTAAAAAGCCGATTTTCGTGACCTTGGAATTCAAACTGTAACTGCAAAGACTATATTAACAAAAAGCCAAAATGATGTATTTAGCAAAATTGGTACCTTCTGGGTGAATTTGGTACTCTTTTGCTTGAGGGTTGGTACATTGCATTTCTGTACGTTGGCAATGCTGGGCGGAACCAAGTAGGAAACTTTATGAAATAATAACCATTTGTTATAACGTTATAAATAGATACTTGCGATATTAATAGGTTTCTATTTTACTAAGTAGGTGGTTATTGTCAAATTAAAATATGGTTCGGATTTTCTCGGTATGATGCGTCGACTGTTGTAGACATGCGCGACTTTCGCATACGCACACGTGTTCTCCATTATTTGAAATATTTTCAATGAAAGAAAAATGGATATTAAAATGTTCTGCAACTTCGGTTAAGTCTGTTGGTGATTTGTTTATAAGAACATGTGACTTTTGCATTAGTTGAATCGTGTGTAGGTATATAAATTCTAAATTGAACGAAATGAAAAACGAATCAAATTCGAAACGTCGATTGATAAACGGCAAATCCATAAACGCAGAGGAAGTTAAGTGATCAAGCGCGTTCACAAAATCCGAAATTTAAATGTGGGACGCTACAATGGTACCATAATATATGGGACACTTAACAATATTACCAGGTCCCTCCCCCAATTTCGCGCGGAATATAGCTGCAATATATTCCGTCTATACGTGAAATCAATGTGTTCAGTTGGTTGCCGTGGCGACGGACGGATTTCCATGGCAACGACGTCGTTGCATTAGACGCCAGCGACTCTCACGGCGGACGCCTCAAGTAAGTAACTAGCGACCGACGCGACGATCGGCGGTCTTCGTCGTTCTCGACGATGTGCAAATTTTTTGCGATTGTTCTCCGTGACCTGATTATTATACAATTACGGAACGGTTTCGCCCAGAACATTTCGTGGTTTGAAATCGGCGTGGTTGCTTTCACATCTGCTGCAAGGCAAGTTGAGCAAGAGTCCTCTGCCCATTACCCCCTGTCATACCGTACATACCTCTGTTAAGTTACGATTGAGCGTAGGGATCGATAGATTTGTAAATAATTTATACTAAAGATAAAGAAGGTGCAGAAAATAGGTACACTTCGTCAACCAGTATTATAGCATTACATGAGATTCTTGTAAAATATTTACTAGAGGCGTTCAACATGATTTTTTTTAGAATTAGAAATCTGTGTTAAGGTCGTAATCTGTTTCTGAATGCTATTACCTCTCATCAGTTCATAACTGTTAATAATCAACTACGTATCTCTTTTACCTCCTAGCTAGGTAGATAATTATTGAATCTCCCTTCGTAGGCATTTTAATGAATTTGTATTAATTAATTAATTCAATACTGTATACATAGTCATTTTACAGACCTCATTTGGTATTCCAACAAATAAAATTCGGTGTGTTGGCTACATACTTCATGACCTCTCGCTCTGCAGAACGTATATTTAACGTATATTTAAGGTTCAGATATGTCAGCAACCGCGCCATAATTCACTTTGCCATCATTCGCCATTGTTCGTTCCGTGATAATTAATTAATTAATCAGGAATCTGAACCAACGTAGCCATGCAGCGGCTAAATTAACATCGTTGCACATGCACACAGACATCAGCGCGCAGCAACTGCAACGGTTTCCTCCTAGCTGAGGTACTATCGATCTCAAGTTGGTATCTTTCACGTAGAAAATACTACAGAAAAGTTCTTCATTTAAAAAAGAAGCTGTTAGACTTATTCAAGCTTCAGTAGAAGTTTCTTTCGCCGAGTCAATCATATACAGGATTACTGTAATATACAGGCTTGGGCAAAAGTCTGGATCCATGGAAATGTCTCGGGGGGAGATATATGGATTGGAATGAAATGTTCAATAGTAAAGTACACCGACCTAATGGACACAACCAGCCATATCGTGTACTTACTGTAGGCGTTCATCGTGAAGCAAAAACTCTCGTGTACATACAACCAGTTCCGGTATTTCTCGACCTCAACCGAAAACCAAGCGAGCACCGTCAGGGTTTGGCGATCAGCCAGGGGGAAAATGATGTAGAACGAGAACGAGGTGACGGCCACGCAGGACCACCTGAAAACCCTGGAGACGATTTCGTAAGACCGAAATGAGTGATTGATGAATTTGATCTGGCGTCGGCGTATGAGTTGAAAACAACGTCATCCAAGAGCCCTTCCATTTTATAAAGTTGGCGACGTTGGTACACGAATGGTAAGAGCTTTAGGATGAAAGCGGTTTCCGTCATGAAGAGTCGCAAAGACTTTGATCATTTCTATCCAGAATCATCCTCACGATCATAAAGAAATACAGTCCATCAAGATTACAGTCGCGTTTATTCTTTGCGCAACGGAAAACGACGAGTTGTTTGACCGGTGAAACTCCGATTTGGTTAGGAGTTGTTTTTCAAATGCGAATATATCTGTATATATAAAAAACATGTTTATCCGAAATACAGTATGATTGCCTTTTTTCTTACCTTCACCATTGTAATGGTTTGATGAAGTGGTTCCTCATTCTGTAATGTGACTCTTAAATTATTGCTATACACTTCGATCGATTTAGTTTAACACGAATGTATATACATACATATCACGTTTGAAACCATTCAGGTCTAGAAATATTCCTTTCTTGTTTTGTTCTGTAAGTTAAGGGAAAGGGGATGAACTTATCGAACTGCGTTCGAACTTATCAATTTACAGGACCTTGTCAAGATACTTTTCTCCTCTAGATACCACGACGAGAGTGAAAAAACTAAAAACCAAAAACTATTTCTTTCCATCTCTTCTCCTCGTTCTTTTAGCAAAATTTTATTCAAACCATAAAAGACGTTTCTGGTTTGAGTTTTGAGTAGTTAGAAATCGCAGTCAATTCCCTTTTTATATGGAATGAAATATTTGTCCTTGCCCGGTCGAAATTCTCAATGTTTTCAAAAATCAAAATTGCCATAAGCTCTAACGCAAACAGTTTCCAGGTCCAAGCGACAAAAGTTTACCCAAACACTCTCCTTGAGAAATATAAGGGCCATTTAGATACCACTAAAATAAATAAAACTATTTCCTTCCATCTCTTCTTTTCGCTCTTTCAGCAAAATTTTAGTCAAGCCATCAGATCACAAATGTCTTTGCCAATTGCATTTAATAATAATAATAATAATATGCCCTTATTAACAGTAAACATGCATGGTATAAAACAACAAAACAAATGCAACAACTCTTATACTGTTAATTAGGTGCAGGTTCAGATTGGCCAAGCAGCACTATCTGATCTTCCACCTGGACCTAGGGTAAAATAATAGACAGAGGAGAGAACTAGATGGCGAAGGATGTGTGTGCGTGAGAGAGAGAAGAAGAAGAAAAAGAAAAAGAAGAAGAAGAAAGAGAGAGAGAGAAGAAGGTTTTGTATTTCTCGAGCAGTGGCAGTGAGTTTGAGAAGGGATAATGTTAGGATATAGCTGTCATCCTCACGAGTTGTTTTTCATTTATGACTTGGTCCAGCCCTCCTGGAGTAACTGTCTGTTACTTGGTACATATGACTGGCTTGGAGCTCATTTGCTACGTAGCATATAGAACGTCCATCTTGAAGCAAAGCAACGGCTCTCGTTGCTGCTTGAACTTCAGTAAGTGAAAGCATGTATACCTAAGAATTTAACTTAAAGGCTTCCGCGACCGTCGTCCATGTTCGAATTGGCTTCCGGTTGGAACCGCGTCACGTTAACTTCTTCTACTGCCGACGTTTCGTTCTCCATTGCAGAAGAAATTCCTCAGGGACGCTGCTGCTGCTGCTGGTGTTTCTGCTGCTTCTCGTTAGTCGTTAGTCTCAACGACTAACGAAAAAATCTGGAAAACAATCAACTACAATCAATCAACTAAAAATATGAATAGGTCCTTCAAAAAGAAAATTAATTCGGAACGACAACTGCGCAGAAAATGATGGTAGATAAAATTGTTTCATTCCAAAAACGTAGACGTAGATAATAATTTGATATTTATATTGCTATTAACGTTGATACTAACAAAAAGCTGTAATGAATTTCAAGGATGTATAACAATATTGTCAGATAAATGTTATTAACACTGTCATCAACAATATTACTGATATTGCTATCAACAGCGTTACTGAAAGTTATGAAAAAGTTGTCAGATTTGATTATTTCTCATGTTAGTCGCAAATGCCGTCAACAATGTTGATAACAGAAGTATCCTAACATTGTTGGTCTCGGTTTTTAAGATTTGTTAACAACATTGCCATTAACAACATTATTATCAATGTTATCTCCGGTAAAAGCCTGCTTCAGACCGCCTCCAGACTGACCACAAAATATTTGCTAGTAACAAAGTTATGAAGAATGTCGTCAACAATGTTGATAGCAGAAGTATCTTAACATTTTTGTTCCAGTTTTTAAGATTTGTTAACAGCATTGCTATTAACAACATTATCAACAATGTTATTTCCGGTGTAAAGCCGGCTTTCGACCGCCTCCAAACCGATCGCAAAATAATTGCTGCTTATAAAGTTATGAATAATGTTATTGTTATGTTAGTGAAAAAAAATTAATTTTGTTCCAGTTTTTAAGATTTGTTAACAACATTGCTATTAACAACATTATCAACAATGTTATTTCCGGTGTAAAGCCGGCTTTCGACCGCCTCCAAACCGATCGCAAAATAATTGCTGCTTATAAAGTTATGAATAATGTTATTGTTATGTTAGTGAAAAAAAATTAATTTTGTTCCAGTTTTTAAGATTTGTTAACAACATTGCTATTAACAACATTATCAACAATGTTATTTCCGGTGTAAAGCCGGCTTTCGACCGCCTCCAAACCGATCGCAAAATAATTGCTGCTTATAAAGTTATGAATAATGTTATTGTTACGTTAGTGAAAAAAAATTAAATGTTAACAGCAAATGTTATTAACAGAAATTATGTTGATAACATTTGTCCGGTATTTCTTCACATGTTAGTCGCAAATGTCGTTAACAATGTTGATAACAGACATTTCCTAACATTTTTGTCACATATCTGTTAACAACAATGCTATTAACAACATTACTAACAATGTTATCTCTCCGAAATAAAGCCTGCTTTAAACCGTCCCAGACCGATTGCATAATATTTGCTACTAACAAAGTTATGAAGAATGTTATTGACACGTTAATAAAAAAATGTTAACAGCAAATGTCATTAACAGAAATTACGTTAACATTTCTTCGGTATTTCTGCACATGTTAGTCGCAAGTTCGTCAACAATGTTGATAACAAAAGTATCCTATCCATTTTGTCCCAGTTTTGTTAACAACATTGCTATTAACAACATTATTAACAATGTTATCTCCAGTATCAAGCCGTCTTTAGGCCGTCTCCAAACCGATCGCAAAATAATTGCTTCTAATAAAGTTGAAAGATGAAAAATGTTATTAACAAGTTAATGAAAAAAAAACATAAACATGTTAATAAAATTTGGCCGGCATTTCTTCACATATTAGTCCCAAATATCGTTAACAATGTTCATATCACACGTATCCTAACTTTTTTGTCACAGATTTGTTAACAACATTGCCATTGCTAACAATTATCAATTGTGACGAAAATAATAACCATTTGAAATCTCGTTCCGCTAATTTTTTTGAGCAGTGTATTTCAAGAAACAATCAAATTTGGCTTTCAAAGATTTGGTATGAATTTGAGAGGTTTGCATGGTTTGTCGAGGAGTCAACTATCTGGGAACCCACTTATCCTTCCTCATTTTATCCTTTTTTTTCTAGTTTGGAGAAGTCTTCAAAGGTCATCATCAACGGTACCCCAGTATCCGACGTGTTGAATTGACCCAAAATTCTCAAAGAAACTTTTGAAGCCACTTTCTTCTTTCATCGAAAATTTGTTGTCCTTCTGACGTTTCGATTTGACAAAACCCCAATTTCCAAAACAAAAACAAATGTTTTCTTTCTTTAAATGGTTTTCGCTCTGCCCTTAAAAATAAGCAATTTTTTTTAAAGTCAGAATGAGTGGTCCTTCATGTGACGTTGCACTGAATCGAAGTCATTCGAAAATATTGTAAATCTTACAGATGGTGCAAAACGAGGGTTAAATGGAGAAGATCATGTCTTTGCTCAACACGATCAGCATTAGGGGTTTCAATTTAGATAATGGCGAGAGCACATCTAAATGTAAATAGAATGATCGTAGGATACGGTCATTTGTTCTAAGATCGGTTATTTTCGGTGTCTTGTCAATCAACTCGGACACCGACAGAACCTCTGTCGTTAAGTGTTATGTATGTTATCCTCTTCAGCTGATTCAATTATCAATAAAACTTGCAATACTTCAAAGCACAAAAACTTAAATCTTAAATTTGAGATGTAATTAAAGGAAGTGCAAATCATTTTTTGATCAGAGCTACTGATTGACTGATGAATTCCTTTTTTGCAATGGTAAGAAATACTTATAAACAATTTAGTGCTTCGTCTTCCATCCATATTGAGAAGAACAAAGAGAGCGGGAGAGAACCCCGCCAGCTTTGTTCGGCGAGCACACTTTGAAACTTGTGCCGTATATTTTCTCATTTTGTTTTGTTTCTGTCTACACTCGATTATTTCCCCCACCTTTGTAATCAAAGAGTGGGAGTTCTCACCCCAAAATCTCCATTTCAAAAGGGTTTTTAGGGATAATATTATATAGCGAGATCAATAATTCCCGAAGCGGAAACCGCCGAGCGGAGCCGCGGTTGCCCGAAAGCTAGCGTCAATACGTTCGTCCCACAATACGACGCGGTTTGCGCCCGATTTAGATTTGTTATTCGCAGGGCGAGTGACGGATTTTCGACGGGCCATCCTTTAACTCACCATAATTTTTGATTTACGATGGAACGTTAACGTTTCTTTCTGGATGTGAGGAAGTTTTCCTCAACTTGCCTTCAACACTGCGCAATTCATCGCAAAGCCAGAGATTATCTGACATATATATTTGCTTTTCATAATGATTTTCACTTCGTCCTTTCTGATGGGAAATTCAAATTTATTTTGTGGGCGTACAAATTAGGAACTGAATACTTAATGGGAAGTCGAAGCTTTACGTCTGGTGTTTAATTATTAGATTATTTAAATAAGCCATCAATCAATCTGATAAGTTAGTCTAAATTACAATCTATAGAGCTTATATGTAATATATAAACATTTATAAGTTATAAAACTCTGACTATGTTAACTTGGCGTAGGCACTTTCGATTCCGACTTGATACACTCGAGTTCAATGTAAGAACTAAAGTAACAATTTATAAATTGGTCACGCCAGTAACGATGATAATAATAACCAACTGAAAGTCTGTCGTACAAACTTACAAAAGTTTGAGACTTAGGGTTTGTAACAGTGGCGTGTAAACAACCGAAAATTGAAACTCTAAATTATCAAATTAAAATGAAAATCTGCTTAGACGAATCCACAAAAGATTTCAAGCTTTGATTGTAACGTAAACATTCCCATGTGATAACGGGCTCGAGCGGAAAGTCCCTAGCCAAAATACCGACTCTCCTTAAGATAAGTGGCCATTTACTTGAACATAAACGACTGCGCCATCTTTTGGATGATGTATTAGAAAAACCACTCTTGCGCTTGCTTCCAAAGTAGGCTTGTAAATTGCGCGACAAAACAAGGAAGCCTCGACAAGTTAATAAAATTATAATCTAAAAATATTCTTTTGTAGCAACAAACGGGATTCTCGCTCGCGTAGCTGCAAAGCGAGACACTTTTACGTGGGAAAAACCGACAAACATTGGCCCCATAGTTGTGGTGGCGGTAACGGTGGCGTCTTGACGCAATACGTCGCCATGGCAACGTAAATGCAAAGAGGTTGTTGGCGGTGCAGAGGCGTTTCGTCCTGAACGGTGGCGCTCGTGACCACGTTTAGTTGAACAGTAAATCCAACAATTTTATCGAAAGAGCTTTCTTTGCAATTTTTTAATAAATTGTTACCAGAAGCTCTCAATAATTTGTTTATTTAAAAAGAAAAAACTTGAGATGTATTTTTCAATACAGTTTCAAATAGTTGAATGCAATTTGCCTTGAGCTCAATCGAACTCAAATTATGAACACTTTAGCCAAATGACGAGACTCTAAAGTCACCTCCTCTAAAGGTACTGTCGCAGCTCAATTAGCTCGGGTAAATTAAACGGAAATTTTAGTCGAGTTTCAAGCTTAGTTGAGTTCAAACGAAATTAAATTCCAAATATTTAAAACTTAAACTTAACGTTACGATACTTTAAAACTACTGAATAACAGATAAACTTAACTGTGCTCAGTGTAACTCAGATTAGTTGAAATTCCAAAAACTCTAGTCAAGTGCCAAGGCTCTAAAATAAATGAGAAACTCAGAAGCTCAACTGAGGTGAATTATACTCATATTAGCTAAGTTTCTAAACATCCCAAACTGCTCAGAAGTTTAGATGAGATAAATAAAACTCAAATTGTGAAGACTTTAGCCCCACGTTCCAAGGCTATTGAGCTCAGAAATGTTGCTGAGTTCAACTAAACTCAAATTCCAAAAACTTTAACCAAGTGCCCATGGCTCTGAAATGAATCCGAAACTCAGAAGCTTAGCTGAGATTAATTATACTCAAATTGCGAAGGTCTTAACAAAGTTTCAAAAATTCCGAATGGGCTCAGAAGTTTAATTGAACTCAACTTCCGTAGATTTTCGCCAAGTTTTAAAGGCTGTGAAGCTCAGAAACTTAACCGTGTTAGATTGAACTTAAATTTGAATACTTTAGCTAGATACGTAACATCTAAACATCTAAAACTTAAATACTTAACCTGGCTCGATTAAATTCAAAGTAAAATAGCACTAAAACAATTTCCAAACCTAACCGAACTCGGTTAAACTCGAATTCTTAAGACTTTCACTGTAGTGTGCAAGCCCGGCAGGGGGGGACCCTGCTAACCGAAGCGTGGATCCAACGGCTTCGGCCGTAGGTGACCATTGCGGACGTTTGATAGAGTCCCTATGGGTGTGACGAGCCCACCGTCCCGAGTTGGCGTACCAGCGCCTGGTTTGCACGGAACCTAATCTGCAGGTCGCGGCTGGTCCCGGCCGAACTTCCAACCAGTGAAGGCGACTGGTACCGTGGGGACCGGTTAGCCCGGAGGATACCCTCCCCTCCTCTGGAGTGAAGCGAGCAGAGGGGACCTCCGCCGGTCGACTGGGTTGGACTCACGGGGGCAGTGGTTGATAGCCCGCATGCTTGGGCTAGGGATGATGTCCATCCATCCCGACGTGTGAACTGCGGATCTCAGTTCCGGCACTAGCCTGGATAGCTAGTAGAGATTAGATAGGTCTCCCTTGACCAGAAGGGGCGAGGGGCGTGCATCCCCGGACCATTCTGGTAGCAGTGAGTTGGACGACACTTTAAAGTGTCAGCCACCGAAAGGTGGGCCCGCCCTGCGCGCTGATTGGGCGTATCTCAATCCGATGGCTCTGGTCGGGGCCCAAGCGGATAAGGGCTAACTTGCTCAGGAACCGCTTGATGAGCGAACGGTGTGTTACAGGGAACTGGTCTGGTCTGGTCTGTAGTGTGCAAGGTCAGAAATGTTGCAAAGGATAAACGGGCTCAAATTTCAAGGATTTCAGCCAGATTCTAAAGCTTTGAAACTAACGAAACCAAGTTTACAAGCCCAAAGACAGTATACAACTTCATTGAGTTTCTTTAAACTCAAGCTCCGAAGACTATTAGCAAAATTTAAAGTTCTGAAACCAATGAGTAGCTCAAAACTTAACTAAATTGCAATGTATAAGCACCGAAATGCTCGGAAGATTAATTGAGCCCAATCGAACTCAAATTCTGACAACAGTTCGAAAATAGTTCGATTAGTTGATACTAGATGGGACCAGGTTCATTTTAAAATTTGAGGAACATTTTTACCAGTTTCTCTGCGTACTTTTTTGAAAATATCAGTAAATGCGACGGTCTTTTTCTTTTCGTGAACGCTCTAAAACTACAGTGACGATCCACTAGGTGGCGCTAGCAAAACAATACGGTTGGTCTATTTATATTTTGATAAAATACAACATTATCTGAAGCGCCCATTTTTTTGAGGAAAAAATAAAATAAACGACAGACTTTTTTAACGTCTCTTTGAATCGCAGAGATAGCTCGATTAGTTGATATTAGATGCCGCCAGGTTAATGCTAAAATTAGAACTAAAATTTAAGGAACTCCGGAATAGGCCCTTATTTTCAAACAAGGGGTGTCTTCCGATTCAACTTTGAATTTGTCAAACTTATCGTCAGTTTCTTCCTTTAGCACGTTGTACGGAGCAGTTTCACGTTGTACGGGGCAGTTTCACGTTGTACGGGACAGTTTCACGTCATTCTGAGCAGTTTCACGTTATACGAGGCAAATTCACGTTAAGCCAGGGAAATTGTAGCAGGTGATAGACAGTAAGCAGAAAAGCCGTACGAGAGTCATCTAGTTCTACTACCATGAAACACCGCGAAAGTTCGGACGTGCATGTAGGATCAAAGCCCTCTCTCGAGACTTCGATGTGAACGTCGTGATTTATGGCATCAGACGACCGGACTTAACGTCGAGCGGTATCGTACACTTTTCATCCCTTACTTCGGTTAATCATCAATTACGCTGCAAAATGAGTAGTTAAGGGCTTGAAAATTTTGTAATTGTATATAACTTAATCCTACCCAAAAACAAAACTAAAATTAGAGTATATTCTTTAAATTAAGAACTTCCCATTCAACTGAAAGCCCAATAATTAATTATATTCCCAAGAACATCTTTTAAAACTTCAGAAAGGATCTTTCCTTCATCATTAATCTCCAAAATTAATAAATTGAATGATGGCGCGTGGAGAGTAGACGTGATCTGTGCAGCTCCTAAAGAATTGCGTTTTCAAGTGTCTCGTTCAGTGAATTAAAGTGAAATTTTTACTAGTTAGCCCTCTAACGTTGCTGAACCTTTTGTGCAAAAATAGTCTTGACAAAAAGTCAACGAGAGGAATACATTGAACTAATTAAAGAGGTGTTAAATACGGTACAAGTTGATCGATTAGGCGAGCGAGCAGAACGTGACTTCGCCGGTCTAAAAACTGGAATCGCAGATATCAATAAGAAATTAGACAACATTGTGAACAATCTTGAGGCTAAAATCTCTAAATTAGAGTCTGAAAATGCCGAGCTACATCTTAAACTTGACCGACTCGAACAATACTCCCGGCGTAGCTGCGTAAGACTTTTCGGCGTAACTGAAGAACCGAACGAAGATGTCAATTCCAAAACTTTGGATATCTTACGCAATAAAATGCAACTAGATATTAGTAGCAAAGATATTGATATTTGTCATAGAACTGGTAAAAATCTCACAGCTGAAGGCAATACCAATCGGATGAAGCGGGCTATTATCATTAAATTTACGACGCACAGTACAAGCCGAAATGTTCTTGCAAATAAAAAACTGCTGAAAGGATCCAAATATATTATCAAGGAAGATCTCACAAAGGCAAGAGCGCAACTTCTGAAAAAGGCTTCTGAACGATTTGGTGTTAGAAACTCCTGGTCTTTTAATGGCAACATTTATGTTCGATATGGAAACAAATCGCACCGTATCTGGAACGATACCGACATTGATTCTCTCAAGGAACGTCAGCCTGGAGCCTCACATTGATACGTAAGGTCAATCACACGGTACTCTAAATTTGGTGGTGATACCTTTCATATATATATATATATATATATATATATATATATTTTTTTTTCAAATTTTTCTTTCTTAGTGCAACTTAGTATATTTTTTGCATCCTGCTTTGTAAGAGTACGATTTATTATAACATTTAATCCATTTACTGATTCAAATAGTTTCTTATTTTATTTATATTGTTTGTCAACTATTCATTTTGATTCCGCTGCACTTGTAATATTATACTCCTAATGTTTTTAATTTGTTTTTTTTAAATATGGCTTGATTACATACATATGAGTATGCTGCACACAAAAATCGCTCATCTCAATGTGAGATCACTATTTAACAATTTACCGGAAATCAAAGACATTATTGTAGTGAACGATATTGACATTCTGTTCTTAACCGAAACATGGCTTTCTGGTGACATTAGCACTGATTCACTTGTTACTACTGATTACGATTTTCTCAGATGTGATCGTTGTACTAGGGGTGGGGGAGTAGGTGCTTTTATCAAAAAGGATTTTAATTATACTGTAATCAAATCAGAGATTAATGCATTTATTGAACACATGTGGATCAAAATTATTATTAATTCTATGTGTATTCTAGTTGGCGTAGTTTATAGGCCGCCTAACTTTAATTATTCTCATTTTTTTCCTTATTTTGAGGAAACAGTATTGGAATTATCTCTGTCTTATGACTGCATATATGTTCTCGGCGACTTTAATATCAACCTTCTATCACCTCTGGACTCTCCAGTTCTTCAGTTTTCTGATCTACTAGAAACCCTTAACTTAAAACAAATTGTTAATGTACCAACACGTGTTACTGCTAACACCACTTCTCTTATTGATTTCATAATCACTAATAAAGAAAATGTCATTGCTGATTCTGGTACCATCGATGTTCATGAAATCTCCGATCACTTATTAACTTGGTGTTCAACCATATTTTCTAAGCCTTGCGATTCAACTCCGGCTTCTTACTCTTACCGTGATTTCAAAAATATTAACTTAACTGACTTTAACGCTGACTTGAACTCAATTCCATGGCATGTTATTTACTACATGGATAATATTGATGAAATGGTGGACTTTCTTAACGTTAACTTAATGTCTCTTTTCGATTTGCATATTCCAATCAGAACGTTTACAGCTACTAAAAAATACTCTCCGTGGATGACTGATAATTTAAGATTTATGATGAATATTAGAGACAAGTCTTTGTCACGCTTCAAACGTACAGGTATGATTCAACATTGGACTTACTACAAAACTTTGAGGAATCTCGTTACTGTGGCGGTTAGATCAGAAAAAAGAGCGTACTTTAATCGTACAATTTCAAACAGTAATTCCAAAGATATGTGGAAGCAGCTGCATAAATTGGGTGTACAGGAGAGTAGACAGTTTATGATACCGGATGCTCTTAACGATGTTAACAAAATTAATGAATTTCTTTTGGAATCATTAAATAACTTGGGCATTGAATTTCCTGATACCGTAGATTTCTACTCTAATAATGCTTTAAACGGACAAAGTTTTGAATTCTCACCTGTAACAGAGGACGTTATTGCTAAACTTCTTTTGGGTTTTTCCAGTAAAGCTAGTGGCACAGATAACGTGAATATAGACTTGTTGACTTTTTGTTGTCCTTTCTTGTTGCCGGTGTTTACACATATTATTAATTTTTGCATAGTTAACAGTGTCTTTCCAGCGAAATGGAAAGAGGCTCGTGTCATACCGTTACCCAAAAATAAAAACCCTAAGTCATATCGAGATTTGCGTCCAATAAGCATTCTACCTGTTTTATCCAAAGTTCTTGAAAAAATCTTAGATAAACAACTTAGAGAATTTCTCACAGTTCATAACATTCTTCCCGTGATGCAGTCTGGATTTCGTCCAGGTCATAGTTGTTGCAGTGCGATGCATAATGTCGTTGATGATATAATTACTGAGATCGATGATAACAAGTTGGTTATTTTAATATTACTTGATTACTCCAAAGCGTTTGACCTCATTAACCACAAGATTTTGCTGGCTATTTTAAAGTTCATTGGCTTGGGTCATTCTGCATTAAGTTTCTTTCATAATTACCTGAATGGTCGAACTCAAAGAGTATTTTGTAACAATGTTTTATCTGACGCTTTAAGTGTTTATTGTGGAGTACCACAGGGTTCTATCCTGGGACCCTTGTTATACTCTATCTATACCTCCCAGTTATTATCAGCTCTTAAATATTGCAAATTTCACCTATATGCCGACGACACACAATTGTATTATGCTTTCGGTATCGGAGAGGTTGATGATGCGTGCGACAGGATCAATGATGATTTAAAAAATCTTGTAACAATATCAAATAGTCATGGTCTTCGTCTTAATGCCGCTAAAACTAAAGCTATGCTGTTCGGTAGGAAAAAATACCGCTCTCACATTTCTCCCTCAATTAAACTGCGTTTGGATGATACTGACCTGTCATTTTCCGACTGTTGTCGTAGTCTAGGTTTATATCTGGATTCTGATCTTAAATTTAATTATCATGTCACCAAAATGATTCAACGTGCCTTCTTAAATCTTAAATTAATTTTTGTTAATCGGCATTACTTCTCTCAGTCTATTAAACGTCTGCTCTGTGAGTCATTGGTCCTGTCGCATTTTAACTTCTGCGATAGTGTGTATGGCCCTTGTCTGTTGGCTTCAGATGCTGCTCGTATACAAAGAGTTCAGAATAGTTGCATGAGACTTATATGCGGCATAAGACGTAGATGCCACATCTCTCACAAACTGAATGAACTGCAATGGCTTAATATGAAGAATAGACGATTTCTACATAGTGCAATCTTTTTTCATAAAATTATCTTGCACAAATGTCCTCCTTATCTCTACAACAAGATTCGGTTTAGAACGGACGTTCACAACGTTAACATAAGACGTAAAGGACTCTTAACAATTCCTAGTCATAATTCTGAATTATTTAAAAAATGCTATAAGTATCAAATTGTTAACGTTGTGAACTCTTTACCTACAGGATCTCTGCTACTGTCGCCATTCACTTTTAAAACAACGCTAAATCGGATGGTCAGAGTTGAGCGATTTACATTTTCACATTTTTTAACTTTGAAGATATTTCTTCGGGTATGCATTTCCTTTATTAAGCTAATGTGACTCTTTGAATTAAATTTTTGTAAGTTTACTTATTGAGCGGGTATTTGTCATGTATTATGAATCTCATGTTTTCACTTCTTCATTTTTGTTTTTTTTTTCTCTTCTTTTTCGCGTTAATCAAATGATGCATTATTATTTTCTTGCTTTGTATTGGCGGTGAGGGGGGAAGATCAGGGAACAGTAACTTGTTGCTAGTTCATCTGACCTCGCACCTATTAAGCATGATACATATATATATATATTTTTTGTATATTTAGGTATGTTCTTATATTATTGTACTGTTCATGCTTAATAAACTGATTTATTATTATTATTATTATTATTATTATATTTCAAGTCACAGTTCCTTAAGAAGGTGTCATAATTTGCATAAAGAAAATTAATAACCGCCTTCTACTGTCAAACTGACAGGTGCTTATAACTTGTACATCACCTTTGTAAACCAAATAGTTTTACCTTGCCGTTATTTACGTGTTACACTTGCTCTGTGAATTTTAATTTTATTTCGATCTAAATTGATTAACGTACATTTACGTCATTTTCATTTAAAACGATCAATAAACTTAATGTCTTGAATTGTCATACTTTTTCTTTTAGATTTCGTTATATATAGGGTAACTGATAATTTCGATATATACAGGGTGACTGATAAAAATATTTTTTTTAAACGCGGATTTTCAAACTTGAGGGTTACTCATGTACTACATTCAAGTGTGTAGTCCTAGCGATAACACGTATTACTTATACCTGGAATAAATATAACGCTAGGTGGCGCCCCTTTCTTAATTAACAACTAGATAACGAGCCACCGACGATCCTATTGTGTAGCCCAATCCCATCTCCACTGAGCTGGGCATAATTTCAGGTAGGTTGTTCACCAACCTAAAGGAGTTTCCCCCAATTTTCGCAATCTATTCAAGGTCGACTATTTTGATATAGTTAGATAGGTAGCACTTTGTGAGAAACTTTTTTGCCTTTCAGTGATATTGACTTATTGTTAGTTGCGACCATATTTTCAATATGAATAAAGAAATCTCACTGAACTGAAGACGTGCTCGTGATTCGTTTCTTTCATATTGAGATAAATATACCAGTTTTATTTCTGGAAACTATGAAGTATTGGAAAATTGCTGAAAACATTTTAATGACAAATTGTAGCTGCCTCGATGGTCCACAGGTTTGCCCACAGATCTGTAAGGCTGATTTCAAATCCCAATCCGGCAGTAGGCTTTTCAATTGTGGATGGAAAGTAAAAAAAAACATGCTTAAACATAACTTAAAATATGTAACCTCTACTGTAAAAAAAACTATACTAAACAACTGCTTTATTTTTCAGATAAACTTTCGAATCTCTTGAACAATCCTGAATATTACATTCGCCGCCGAAGAAATCGAAATTGATAATCGAACTGACGACGACTAAGGGCAAAAAAGGGCTATGAGGAAAAAATAGATTTAAAAATCAAGAAAGGAAGACCTAGCAATTCATCCTGTCAATTTTCCCCGAGCGATCATAAGCATGCTAGACATGAAATCGATCAGAGCAAATCAAATCGAAGAACGCACTTGGCTGACTAAGGTAGGTATTGTAATAATGAATATTTTGCATGCAATAAATTACAGAGAAATTACATAAATAGAAATACATATACAAATTAAAGAGTTTCCACTTTAGTCTTCACGAAACCACTACTGGCTAAAGTGAAAGTCTTCAAACGGTATACGCCGATATGTATATTTTTCTTTTCAATTTTGGTATGTAATTGCGTTAAGTACATGTATTATAAATGAGGAATTTAAATCAAGAGTAAACTGGTATTTAGCGACACATAGACTACATCAATACATATCAATACAACGGGTATACTCTTTCTTTATATCGTAAAGTCATACTTAGTGGCAATTTATTTTGATATTATTCTCACGTGGGAGTAGCAGCGCGTCAATAAAACACGTGACGTCATATAACAAGACCTACACTGCTAGGAATCACTTGTGAAGATATTGATCTAATCCACTATACATACTGGCATTATAAAAAAATGAGCTTTGTGAAGTCCTTGCGTTACAAATCTGAAAATAATAAATTTTAAATCAAAATCAGAAAGAACAATGTGATATTTACAAAAATGGTTTCGTGATGTTAATATAATTATAATATAAAGATCTTAAACTTAATGAGCAATCGCGGTATAAACTTCAGGAAACGTTTAGGTACAATGAAAGGTTAAAGAATATCGAACTGCTGGAAAATTTAAATATAATGCGAAGAAAATTTTGCTCGAGCAGTTCAAAGCTTTCCATAACGATGTCAAGATATCTATAGATTGAGAGAGGATTTTCGCCATTATTAAATTCAACGTATTGCAATTAGTTTTTTGCTTCAAAGGGCAGGAAAGCTGAACTTTATTTTTTTGCCACCCATGTAAGACCAATTTTGCTAAATTTATTTATTTTCTTTTTCGTTCATTCGTTTAAAGGAGTCGTAGAAATAAAGTCTGTACAAAATCTATTAAAATATCATTACTTGAAACAAACTGGTCTTTCTCTTCGAATTCCATTTCAACGTTTGAGCAATCTACGAGGATAGATCGGAAAGTGTCTAGAACGAGACGGAAGAAAACAACTTTTTGGGGGAAATCGTACTTATTTTTCTACGCAGTCTCCTTTCAGCCCTACACATTTAGCCCAACGGTTTTCAAGACCTTTCAACCCTTCAAGAAAATAGGAACCGTCTAAGCTTTCGAAATATCCATTTACAGCTTCTATGATTTCAGTTTTCGATGAGAATTTCTTTCCAGCCAACCATTTCTTAAGATTTGGAAACGGGAAGAAATCCAACAGTTATAAAACGTGGCAAAAAATCTTTTGGGTTACGTTTGAACATTGCTGAGAAATGGTCATTCCAACTCACTTTTGATCGATTGTCAGCATACGCGACACCCATCTAACAGCAAGCTTTCTCATGTCCAAATGTTGATGTAAGATGCAATGTACGTGGTCGCATGAAATGCCTACTGCCTCTGCTATCTCTCTCAACTTTACTCTCCGATCATTCATCACGACTTCATGGACTTTTCCAATCATTTGTTCATCGATAGCTGCTTTTGACCTGTCAGAGTATCTATCCTCGTATTTCATTTCGTTCATGATTCAAAGAAGGGTTTTCAAATTGCTAGTACATAGTAGTTCACTTCAGCCAAAAATTCATTTCGCGAAACGACAAAGAACGGCGCGAGTTCAACTCAGACGACGTTTTCATGTAAAGATTCTAGCTTGGTAGCACCCTGTATTTTGTTTTATTAAATACTTTATATTTCGATATTATTTCGTGGGGGCTCGTACGTTGCTTAGCGACCAACGAATCGTGTCACGAAGTCACGAAGACGTGTCGTCAAAATGACAAATGTTGCTTGTAACGCGCCGACACGACGTGTCACCTTGTTTGTTGACTTTACGGACAACTAAATAACAAATAAAACGGTCCAAACAAAAACAAATTAAATAACTGGACCGACAATGTTTACTTACGGAATTACAAAGGTCACCCAACGGTTTGTTATTGTAGTTAGTCATGCATTCCCATCTGTCTAAGGCTACAATGCACAATCCGATCTGTCTGACCCTTGAACCTCGCGATAAAACTGATAATAATTATAATTTCGTGACCGCTGTGAATCTGGACTTACGTTGTGGTAACCCGGTTCTTTTGGTGCGGCGATGTATAACTCGAGAGAACAAAGGAACTAACTACGTTTAATAAAAACCTGTATCTGCCATTTAGCGCGACCAAAATGCATACTAAATCTAAACGAGCACAAGCCAAAATGTCAAGCAGACTTATTTTATGATGTCTGTGAGACTGTAGTGCCATTTGCATGGTCGGCTATCGCTACCTGCTGTTTAAAATTTATTGCCGGCGCTAAGACTATTCTGAAACTACTTATGGTGTTACGGTTGAATGACCCTTGAACCTCGCGATAAAACTGATAATAATTATAATCTCGTGACCGCTGTGAATCTGGACTTACGTTGTGGTAACCCGGTGCGGCGATGTATAACTCGAGAGAACAAAGGAACTAATTACGTTTAATAAAAACCTGTATCTGCCATTTAGCGCGGCCAAAATGCATACAAAATCTAAACGAGCACAAGCCAAAATGTCAAGCAGACTTGTTTTATGATGTCTGTGAGTCTGTAGTGCCACTTGCATGGTGCCCTAAGTTATAGAATTCTAAAGACTCTCTGGGTGGTATATCGTCTTGAGAAAGGACAGAGCGGCGCACAGTGGTCTAAAATGTGGATCTAGCTGAGCAAAATTAAAAAAAATATTTTCCTTTGCAACGTGTACATTATTTTAGAAGCTACTGGCAATTGAATATGAATAATCATAAACACCTATTAGATATAATATTAATCTGCAACTTGGAAGACGCATTTTTGCAATTTAAAAGTGCGAAATATTTATAATTAAATATGGACTTGCTAGCTAAAGGTAAGTATAATATTCTTCTCTAGAAAATTTGCTTTAATTGGTATTCATTTAGGTTGTTTTAATTTATGAAAACGCATAAATATTTTGTGGAAAGTAAGTAAATGCATGTATGTCAAACGCGATGAAAGTAATGTGAAGTACTTGGAAGTACGGTAAAATTTAGTTTATATGTTGCCAAGACATATACTTTAACAAAATTCAAAGATAACTTTTGCCAGTTTTTGCCTATTGTTGAAATATTAACGTTTGTTCAAGAGCAAAGCAGAATTTCCAGAAAGGAGTTATTTCACGAATGGAGAAATATGAGAGATGTTGCAAAGGAAAACGGTTTATTAACTTATATTTTTAAGAAATATAATTATGAAAATTGTTCGAAAGATAAAAAAAAGCTCTTAAAAAATACTTTTAAAAATAATAAAAAAATTTGTTCCTTTGACACACAACTAAAGGCGTAGAAACTATACGCAAGGAAAAATAACATTACAAATAGCATAATTTGAATTACGTAATTGTACATGTAAAAAAAAATTACAAAAATAATTTTGCTCAGTTAGATTCTTATTCTGGACCACTGTGCGGCGCCCCTAAGCATCCGACCTAATTTTTATTGCTGTCAGGTCCAAACGCCTGGCCACGTGTTTGTTATTTGAAATTAAACATGCAATAATCGATTTTGTTTTGACAACAAATTTCGCGACCGTTTCATGCTCGATTGTCAATTATGTTAGTTCAATGTAACCAACTTCTTTTTTCCTTCACGAAATAATCACGAAATCACTAAGACTTTCTTCTGTTATTCTTATATGTACTATGATTTTTTTCATAAAGTTGGCGACACGCAATTCAAGAGCGAGAAGACAATTGTCAATAACTGTCAGTGTCATAATATTATCTGTAAATATGTCAACTAAACGCAAAATTCAAAGAAACACTTCAAGACAATGTTAAAGTTTAAAAGCAGATGTTGAAATTGCTGTCGTCCTTCAGCTTGAATGCACAAACGTACCCTGCGCTTCATGTTTTCAAACGGACTTACCAAGTGTTGGGGGGGGGGTTATGTAAGCACAAGGAAGTAATTGAACAGCTGTCAATGCTACAAACCTTTATGACAGAAAAAATTAGAATCAGCGACTGCTTTAAAATTCGTGGCTCAATACAAAATGCACTCGACTTCTTGTAATACATTGCTTCATTTCGTTCGAACCTTGCTACGCCACTGGTGTAGCGTCTCTTACGATTACGAAATCATTTAATATTACAACTTTTCATGACTTAACAAAAATGTAAATGAACCAACATGATTAAGTTTTTTTTTTTGGGGGGGTTTTTGAGTATATACTTAAACCCTCCTATCATTTCATACGCATATAGATACACATCATACGCACATAGGTGCACATAGGTACACATCAAATAAGGACTAAGAAAATTACTTCGTTTGTACAAGGCAAGAGCTGAGATTGTCTTACCAGTTCGATTAAAACTTGTAGGTACTGTTGGCAGTTTGGAAATTTAAGTGTCACGTTGGAAGATCCGCGAAGGATCATTATTGCCAATGTGATCCGCGCCGCTGCATAATGTAACAGCTCGCGCTGTAATTGTGGGAAAAAACGGGCTGCGAGCGGCAACAGCGCGCTACGAACCGAACCAATATGACACATGTCTAAATATTACAACGAGCAGCGACGCTCTCGAGTGACGTCAGTATTTACAACTATTTTTGGATCCTATCTACGTGCCAGTTACGCGTTAAATCCTTCGAAAGGGAAGGCTCTTTGGTATCCACTCAAATTTTATGCTCACACGTATTAATAATAATAGTATAAGACATGTAAGAGTTGCAAACACCTCATTATTTAATTTTTTTTAATGAAGTATCAACGATATACAGGGTGTAATCAATTAAGTTTCACATACTGTGACCATTATTAATACACAAGTAAGAAAGCGAAGGGAAAACGTCAATAATAACTCCGGAGAAATATACTTAGATTTAAAGCCCCGGCTGAACGGAGTTTACTATTACGCGCAATAAATGATAGGGCAGTAAACCCGCAGATGCCATACAATACAGACGTAGTTTATCATTTAATATTCTGAAAGCAAATGGTGATTTATACGTGAATTAAACGATAAGCGTTCGTACTGTTAAACTCGAGCGATAAAATCTACTTTATTGCAGTAAATGATTTAAGAATGTTCTTCTCAAAACTTCGGGAAAGCGTTGGTTAAACTACACATTTTTATTAAGTGCAATCAATGCGTTTATTTATTTGGCGGAACCAAAAAAAAATGTTCGCAAAGTAGGAAATTTTGGCTTGTAAATAAAGCAGAGCTTTCGATTTTTAGCGTCACGTCAAGTAAATAAGAATCCATTGAATTCCAACTATGACTGCGGGTGCAACAATCCAACAATCTGTATGTAAATAACCGGCCTAATGACTCACCGCGATCGCTTCATCCTTGAAATTGCAAGGCGTTTTATTTTTGTAAAATTTGTCAGCATAATGATCGGCTAGAGCCGTGCTTGACCCTCGGGTTTACTTTTCTCGTTTTGCTCCTTCTCTTAACTGTTAAATATTAATTGCAATATAAACACACCTCCGTATGATACGGCCGGAATACAATCAGAACGACTCTTTTTTTACTAAAACTCATGACTAGGCTAGAAAGGTAATACATAATTAACAAAAAAAAAAACTCAGTCGTTAGCAACGCATTACTTCAATTAAAATGTTATTTGCACTGACAAGACAAGAATATATACATGAACATAGTTTAGGACTGATAGGGATGAGTTTGTCTATTTCTAAATAAGACTATCTGTATCTGCGCAAAGCAGTTTGTATTTTAATATTAATTTATTTCCTTAATTTAAAATAAAACAGTAATCATGAATCGTACCTAACAATAAGTAATTCAAGTGAAGTCACATTTTACAACACAAGAATGTAATCTATTGTAATAAACGGAAAACGACAATAAGAATGAGAATGAGATCTGTTGCTCGCGACTGTATAACATCTGACTCTAGATGTGTAACGTCAGTGATTTTCGTTCTGTAACATTCGTGAGTTTGAATATAAGACGTCCATGATTCTAGATATATAACGTCCATCAATTAATTAACTTAATTCAGAAGAGGGACATGTCACCGTACAAAGCTTATACAATCACGTCCAATTCACAATAGAATAGGAAATTTTTACTCGATGAGGCTTTCTACTCCGTGCAGCAGTTTTTGCAATGTTAATGTTTTTTTGTATTAGGTACATATAGTATGTAAGTACAGTCGCGGCAAAAAAAAAGTGGACACTTTTTTAAACGTCAATTTTACAATACTAAAACTTTTGCTGGATAATTGTAATTATGAGCTGATACTTACGGATACTAAACAATAAGTATGACTGTTTGTCATCCGTAAGTATCAACTCATAATTCCAACCACCCGGCAAAAGTTTTAATATTATAAAAATGACTTTTAAAAAAGTGTCCACTTTTTTCTTGCCGCGACTGTACATTTTGTTGTTAAACTTTTAATATGTTCTGTTACTGTCTTTTGATATTTCAATGTATATTCTTGTCATCACACATTTTTACATAATGTTAGGCAACCTCTTTGCCTATAATGAATTCTTATTTAACAACTCGCTATTGACATGTCATAAGAATGTGAAATGTAAAAACACTTGTCACCGTGTCAAATGATGACTCACGTCAATTTTTTTTTTTTGCTCGCGAGTGTACAACGTCTACGACTCTAGACGTGTAACGTCCGTGATTCTCGTTGTGTGTATAACATTCGTCAGTATGAATGTGAGACCTCCATGATTCTAGATTCATAACGTCCATGGATTAACAGTGTTTGTACCTCAATTCAGAAGAGTGACGCGTCGCTATAGCTTTGTATACAGAGCTTACATCCAATTCACAATAGAACACTTGTTACTACATCAAAGAATGATGCTGACGACCATTTTCCTTTTTGCTCGCGACTGTACAACATCTGACCTAGACGTGTAACGTCAGTGATTTTCGTTGTGTAACATTCGCGAGTCTGAATGTGAAATGTCCAGGATTCTAGATTCATAACATCCGTGAATTAATAGTTTGGTTCAATTCAGATGAGTAACCCACTAACATTCGTGAGTCTGAATGTAAGACGTCCATGATTCTAGATACGTAACGTCCACGGATTAATAGTGTGCCTCAATCCAGAAAAGTGACACGTCGCTACGCAAAACTTACGACAAGACAATCACGTTCAATTCACGAAGTCATAGATTGACGCTGACGACTAATTTTCCTTTTTGCTTGCGACTGTACAAGATCTGAACTAGGTGTGTAGCGTAAGTGATTCTCGTTGTGTAATATTTCGTTGTGTCTGAATGCGAGACGTCCATGATTGTAGATTCATAACGTCCATGAATGAATAATGTGCTTCAATTGCGGTCTCTATACGAAACAATTTACAGTAGAACACTTGCCTCACTGTGTTAAAGAATGACATTGACGACCGTTTTTTTTTTTATTGGCGACTGTACACCTGTAACGTCCGTGATTTTCGTTGTGCAACATTCGTCAGTCTGAATGTAAGATGTCCATGATTCTAGATACGTAACGTCCACGGATTAATATTGTGCCTCAATTCAGAAGAGTGACATGTCACTGTACAATGCTTATGACATTCACGTCCAATTCACAATGGAACACTTTCCTCATTGTTTCAAAGAATGACATTGATGACTTTTTTGATTGGCGACTGCACATCTATGACTCTAGACGTTTAACGTCGGTGATTTTCGTTTGAATGTAAGACGTCCATGGTTCTAAATTCATAACGTCCACGAATTAATAGAATGAAGAAGAGTGACATGTCACTGTACAACTCATGTCCAATTCACAGTAGAACACTTGTCACTGTGTCAAAGAATGACGCTAACGACAATTTTTTTTTGCTCGCGACTGTACAACATCTGACTCTAGACGTGTGACGTTAGCGATTTTCGTTGTGTAACATTCGTGAAGCTGAATACAAGAGGTCTTTGATTCTAGATACGTAACGTCCACGGATTAATAGTGTGCTTCAATCCAGATGAGTGACGCGTCGCCGGGCATTTTGTGTACCTACTCCATCCTTGAATGTGCTACCTACCTGGTTACAAATGTAAAAGATAATTGAAATAAATACTTGCGTTAACGCAAAGTCACACAAACTTCCAACGTCGATTGCATCACCCGCTCCCAACACGTCAGCTGTCGAGTCGACGACGACGTCCAACGAGTATCGAATTCGACGGAGGGATTGTAAAGTCAAGAAGGCGTGTCCCGCGACAACTCTCGTCGTCGAAAGTCGATAAGGGATAAAAAGCACGCCGAACGCGTCACCCTTTCATTTATGATTCTATCCATGATCGCGATTATGTGACGGTTTGTATCCAGTAAATTTTGTGTTTAAAATGCATTTGCACGGTGTCGCATGGAGCAGTAACGCGATTTGCTATTGAGATAAATTTTTAAGTAATTATCGAATCCCGCAAGAGCTAAGCCACTAGCCAACCTGAAGGGTGGAGATTTTGCCCCCGATATCACATAAAACTTATAAACGACTAACGTCATGTAAACATCGACAAGGACGTTTGTGAATCCACTCATTTATCCATTTAATCCACTGTATTTATTACTATTTGTTATCGTAATTTGAGGTATTACATTTCATAAATTATTTCTAGAAAACTTAAAGACATAAGTATTCAAGAATCACACTGCATGTATGTTAGGTTTGTACGTATTATTCATTTGCGTAAAAATATTGAATGCAAGTCAATCAATGCCAAATTTAAACCTAAGAATACTTACGCACTGATAAGTGATAAGAGTTTCGATAACATAACGAGTGGAGCTTCTATTTACTGCTATCTATACATGTGCAAATTTTAAATTTTTCGCGTTTATTTTCACAGCGAACGCCATAAATTTAAAATCGGGTAATGTAACGGAGCGCGCGCGCACTCTGGCGGCCATTATGCCGTTTATTTACTTAAGCGCCTTTACGTCTTAAAAATGTTAAGTATTTTATTTCGGTTGGTCTTTGAAGTACTGTTATATTTACCACTTTATAAATTTGACAACGCGTTGTTTCTCCGAATTACGGTGAACCTTGTGTACGTCTAACTGTACCACCTCGTTCGTAATGGATGGCGCCTTGAAATTTATCGCCGAATGTTGTAAGCCTGTACAAGATATTCCATCGAGGGACGGCATTGTTGGCTGGTGCAAAACTAGAATGCGGAAATGTGTACCTTCTTTGTTCTCATCACTGCACACATACAGTTCATTTTTTTAAGTATATTGAAGTAGAATGTACAAGCTAGGTACTTCATCAGAATACCTAAAGTTATGTACTGTTACGGTCCGTTTTCGCTTTAACGATTTTATTTTAGGGAAGGTTAAAATTTTGTCTTCATTTAATGGTCTATTTGATAACAAAACTCTAAAGTTCTGTTTTCGCTTCACTTATCGCTCTTCTTCTGAATTCAAACTCTAAGGGCTAACTTTTCGTTTCCTTTCTCGTGCATGTAGATCGGTTAATTTCGGTTTTGGAACAAAAGGAAACGTGTTGGCGTTTGTTTGTTGGTTGATTCGAAAATAAAAATTAATATTAAGATCGTCATCTTGGTGTTCGTGACATTCCTGAGTGTAGGTCATTTTCGTTTGCTGTAGAAGCTAATTTATGTGATTCGTGTCGAATTCGATCACCTAGCAGTCAATAGGGATTTTATACACTCAAGAAAATTGATTGGAGCAGAAGGCTTAAGTAGCAGATAAAACTCACGTCACGAACTCCCACTTCAATCACACAATGAAATGGATGTGTCACGGGTTTTAATAGGCCCTTATTTTTAAACAAGGGTACGTTGTACGGGGCAGTTTCACGTCATACGGAGCAGTTTCACGTTATACAAGGCAAATTCACGTTATACGAGGCAAATTAAGTAAGAACCGGGGCAAGGATGAATGCAATTACCTACATTTGACGGAAGTTACCACTTTGCAATAAGTCAATTTCTGCAATATGACGGTTTATTGATATCCACAGTAACAAACTAATTACTGCAGTCTGTGGTTATATCTGAGTGTAGTACGAATGTAAGTATGTGTTTATTTAGCAACTGTGATTGGTAGTATATGCGAACGATACCTTGATACATTATTTTAGACTTCAGTTAAAAAGTGAATGTTTTTTAGGTTAGTTCAGGAATTTTTCGAGGTTCAGTGGCGTATCAAACGTAATGTAGGTAAGCTTCTTTCAATGCTTTCAAGTACATACTTTCAATCATAGAATTCCAGTGTATAGCATAAAATCTTCGAATCTTATTTAGTTAAATTTAATGTAGAAGTGTGTTATAACGGTTATACACAATGATGAACTCAGTGTTGCCAACCTTTTCGATTCAAAATTCCCAGTATGTCAACATGTACATAGATGGAGCTCGCGCACACTTAATTGAAATTGTATAAAAACTTATCTGAGTTTAGTTTAGATTTGAGAAATTAAAAAAAAATTATCAACGTTGTTTAGTAGCTTTAATAATTTTTTAGATATTTTAAATTTCGTGTCTAAAATAATGTGGTATTGCGCGACAAGAATAGTAAGAGGTACAAGAGGGTGGAATGAAAGAAAACAAAAGAAGATCGATAATTTTAATCACGAGAAATACTTTCGAATTTCGAGCTATAAAAATCGCAATGTAACAAAATTTACGTAGATGGCGCCGGCGCAACATAATTTCATTTTTAATACTTAATTAAAACTGCATAAAAACTTGTCTAGATTTAATTCAGATTTAAGGAAATCGACGTTTTTTTAATATCTTTAATAATTTCAAATTTCGCGCCCAAAAAAATGTAACACGCAGCAGTAACGCATAACAAAAAAATGTAACACGCAGCAGTAACGCATAACAAAAAAAATGAAACAGACGACAGGAGACAAGAGAAGACCAATCATTGCAAATGCATAGGATGTAAAATTGCAAATTTCGCCGAAAATTTGTAGCGCGACAAAATCTACATAGATGGCGCTAAGGCGACACAATTACATTTTCTTTTAATACTAACATAAACATCCGAATTTAATTTAGATTGGAGAATTTTTTTTTAAAAGTCGACTTTGTAACGTCAATAATTTTTTGAAATTTCGCGCCTAATAAATATCGTGCAACTCGACAAGAAACGTAAAAAGTGCAAATACATCAGACAACAAAGGAAAACAAAAGAAATCGACGATTTTAATCACGGAAAATAATTTCAAAATTCGCGCTGAAAAATTTGTAGTGCGACAAAGTTTCCCCCAATTTTCGCAATCTATTCAAGGTCGACTATTTTGATACAGTTAGGTAGGTAGCAGTACTTAATAACAAATTTTATATTGACCAAAAAGAGTAAATATAGGGATAGAATACAGAAAAAAATAACTTGTTCAGATATGATCAGTTGAAGACAAGAAATCAGATTTAGCAGGCTGAGGTATCTAAGTATTTTGATTTTGTTAGACCTAAAATCGAGTAAAAATATTGAAATGTTCAATCTAAACCATCGGGCTCTGTAAAGGTAAAGTAAAAAGAAAGAGCGAGAGAACGGGCGTCAAAACAGAAGCATGTAATAAAATGATTAAATCTTTTTGGACAACGTGCATAACCTTTCCCACTTACGTCAATTTGAACTGTGCCAGAGAATCTCTTGCCAACGGTGTTCATTCTCACTGTAAACGAAACAGTAAAGATACCTGACGGTATATGGCGAAAGGCGAAATAAGTATATCTAACAGTAAGACAAAGAAAGAAAATAAGTTAAATTGAATAGAAAAAATCTTATACTTTTTAATCTGTAACAGGAATACGTGTCTACCTCTATAATTAAAATTTTCGTACAGCTTCGCTTAAAAAAATTCTTGAACGTGTGATCGAGGATAATCGGCCATCGTTTAATAGTACAAATAGGTACGGAAGAACCGGTATATGAACTTCATTTTAAATTTAAAAAAAAGATAAGCTAACAGGAGATTTAACTCAAGGTCAACGTCTAAGTTTCACGTCAAAACGAAACATACGGTATGTACCACCGCCGGCACTAAAAGCGGAACGTAAAGCTATAAACTCGGCTGTGGCCTTGCTGAAGCGTTTCGTTTTTAGTGCCGGCGATGGTACGTACGATATACAAAATAGAATATTCATTTTTTAATACATTTCTTCTTTTATTGCCTATTATCGTTTTATGAATTATTGACTCGGATTTATATCACAGTGGGGTCTGTTAAATTGTTAAATATTTGCGGTCACAGAGACATCATCGAACAATCTCCACTTGATACCTGCAGCGAGTACGCTTGACCGCCCGACCAATTTTCTACTCCCGCGAGAATACATTCCAAACATGCACCTTGTGAAACTCCAAACGTAATAGTAACGGTTTTCATTTGGCTTCGCACGGTGGCCAACGTAAGTACGAAACTTTATTTTGACTTTTCCGCTTTTAAATATTTTAAATGTAGCCTAGCACACTTAGGAAAACGATTTCTAATTTCGGCCCTGTAGGGAAAAATCGTGCGTCCTTTTTTCCGGAAATCACGTGCAGTGCTAAAGTCCATCCAGGAATTAATGAACATTCGAGACATAGTTTCGTCCTCGCATTCGCATATAATAAGCGGCAATTTGTAAATTTGCGATCGCACTGCTTACCCGATCGCGCGCGGCCTGCAAAGGGGATCAAGTAGGTGGTAGAGATGTGCACGGTGGCGCGGAACTGGAACTTGTTTGCATAAAGGGCGTATAAATTGATTGTTATCGTTCGTCGGGATTGATTTTATCAGACCCAGATAAAATCTTAAGCCATTCATCAAACAATATTTTAATCTCTTTTTTTTAGTTTCGATTTTACAGAGTAATTTAGTTTATTTGAATTTATTTGTATTTCTAATCATAATAAAAGAAGTATATACAAAAACAATAATCAAAGCTCTGAAACTTTTACTCTAGTGGATATAGATAGGGGAAAGTGGGATAATGAGAGCCAGCCTGGTTTAGGTATAAATAACAAACGAAAAAAATTCTCACACAACGTTAGATCAAAAATCCCAATACCCGTATTATAATAACATCAATTTGATTTCAAAACATAAAATGACAATCAATTAAATTATTTCAGGCTCTGGCCATATGATTGTATCGCAGATTCAGAAGGGAGGTAAGCCAACATCAATCCTAAACAATATAGATTTACTATCAATTGCATTAAAAATAATATTGTGGCGGACTGTTGCCTCTATTCCAAGGATTTGACCCAGCGCAAATGGTGTTGTATATACGTAAGTACGTGGCTGGAAGTTACTGACATTGATATGAACATAAATAGCTTTCTTTAAGAACAAATCCTGGCCTCCTTCAGTTAACAACTGATTGTGAGATCGACATCGAAAACACTGAGATTTGCTTCATTCCGTTTTACCATATGAAGGTGTGATCACAATTTTGGATAACCTTGGACATAAACGATTATAAGTAGTCCCAAATTCGAAATGCATGTAATTTTTTATTTTGGAACTACAAGTTTTATAGATTTCTTTAATTATTATTGCAAATTGCAATGGACACATTTGTAGTACGGTTATAATTCTTTATGCAATAATTTTTTCTACAACTTTATATACACAGGGCGTTATTAAAAAAGATTAAATTAAACAAAATTCAAAAGACACAAACAAGAAAAGCATAAATAACGAAAGAAAAAATTGCCAGAAAACTATAATTGGGCAAAACATATACAACTTTACTCGCTACTAGATACGCCAAAACTGTCAAAGTGACACTGACAGTTGCGAGCTTGACATCACTCGAAAATGATGTTTCGGATGTATATCCGTTTCCGGTCTTATGGTAGGTAAATGACGCCAGCGGAGAAACAGGTCGTGGAAAATACAACCTGCATTGAACCAAAAAAAATTTATTTATTTTAATCTTTGAATATTTTTCCAAAAGACATTTTTATTACATACTTTATTATAAATATTTCTAATAATGTTTCCAACATATACCACCGTACGAACGACTTAAAACTGGGAATAAGTATTACAATTTCTGAAAGTGACAATGAGAGATATTGTAGAAAAAGTGGTAGAGTACTGGAGAGAAGTGATCGCTCCCGAAAGTGACGTTAAAATGACGCATTTCTTCAAAGGTTTTTACAGTTTTATACGAGAACATACGTCATTTTAACGTCACTCCGTGATGCAATTTTCGAACAATTTGTATAGTTTTGTACGTATAGTCTACGTCATTTCGACGTAATTTTCGCATACGAATCGTTTCGCACGGTTCGAGAATCGGGCCCCTGGTCGTATATATCCACAAGAAGGACGACTAATAAGAGTTTCAAATGCTGTCCATAATATTGCCATTCTAAGTACCCATTTATCAAGAGTGAACGAGTAATTATAAAGAAGAACATCTCTCAGTTGGAATGCTGTTCATAACACACGTCTTTCTAAGAACCCGTTCATCAAAAATGAACCAGTGGTTGGCTCGAATTCGCCTAAGAAACGACTATTAATAATAACTCCGAATTCAGATGCTGTCCATAATGTAGGTATGTCATTCTATCGGCTGACCTATTCATTATAATTGATTGAAGCCGAATCCAAAAGAAAAACGACTGAAACGTCTCCAGATTCAAATGCTGTACATAATACGTACCATTTTAAGCCGGGGAGAGTGCTCCACAGTGAAACATTACAAATAAAATATAAGCAAAATAAAGTTAGACCTTGCTCTATTTGACACTAAGGCCCAGTTTTACAATCGTGGAATAAGGACCAAATAACTGTTCGACGAATATCCTTTAACGTTCCTCCATATCTACGTCACGTTATTCATAAGAATAATGCTTATCCGACGATTGTAAAATCGGGCCTAAAAGTTTCATGGTTGACAAAAAGAATTAGCACTCTGTAGGTCGTTGCTTTATCTATACATAGACAGTTTGAATTTTCAAACCACGCCGTTAGTTACTTTAAAGTGACGTCAAAGACACAGTTTTCGAAATCAAAAGCCACTTCTTTGTGCAATAGCAAGTGCACAGATTGTAGAAGGTATGTGACTTTTCAGATATTAGTAAACTGTCAACTTATAGTTCCACCATTTTTTTTTTCTGTCGGATGTACAATTGGGGAACAGTCAGGTATTTTATTTGACTCTTTAGTTTTGCAGATGGCAAGAAATCGTAAAAAGAAAACTACAATAATTGGTCAATAAAATTGTATACTTTGTGATTTTTTGATATTGTTTCGTTGTACCCCCACTAGTGTTCCACAATGACACAAAATAGCTGTATTTGACCCACTAAGTATTGACTCCGATGAACCGATATCCCAAGCCACACTGAACTTTTATCGTAATCTGTATTTTCTAAAGAGGAGAAGAAAAAACGTGTTTCGCTGTGGAACACTCTCTTCTCTCACAAGAGTTAACGAGCAATTAAAGCCAGATCATCAAATAGAGCATCTCCCAATTCGTATTATTACGTTTCTAGAGTTCGATTAATTTTTATTTTAAAACAAACCCCGAAATACTTAATAAACTAATTTCTTTAAAGCATTAATAAAACACTAATTTATTTACAAAGTTACATTATAATACTAATTTATTTCAATAGCCGAGCGATCAGTTTTAAAGTCTAATGCGAACTAGCTCTTAATTCCCCGTTGCTTGCTTTTATAATCCCAGCTCATTTACGTAGAGCTTCTGCAAAGCGTCAGAACGTCTGGTGTTTATTCCACAGTCGTCTCGAAGCGACGGCTGTTTCTCCGGAAGCTTCCAGACTATGTTGCGCCAGGCTGTGACGCATGTAGCTTGCGTCAAGTGGTGTTGAATAAGGTGTCCTCCTTTGAGGAGGACAGACCTCCTTTTATAACAATTGTTCTTCTCAGTTTTGTCGTCCTCCTGAGTCCTCCTTTGATGTAGATTGATCAAATAAAATCATAAATTGTTTAACTTTCCTGTTACATTCAATTAAGTATTTAATCTGGGATCGAAGTTGGCCATTATGATGACAATTATTAATTGATAACACTGCCTCGAGAAATTGTTGACAGCATTCTTCAAAATTGTATATTGAATATTGCCGCTCACCATCAACTAGGTGGCCGTTTTGGAAATATGACTCCATCATGAAAATTTTCAGTTCTTGCCCAAAAACCATTCTATTCGAGATAAAAAGAAACTCAAAGGAATTGATAGATGTTTAAAAATTGTGGTGTGAAAAAGAAATAAAACTTGAAATAGATCCTTTTATTTCTTATTAATTTTCTTTTGATAAATTATTTATTTTCTATTTATTATGTGGAAATGTATTTAATGTCTGGACATGTTGCAGTATGCACCTTATGTTGAATCATCACAGTATTATGTTATTCATAACACATGTCGTTCTAAGGATGCGTTCATCAACAGCAGCATTCCTTTCAGAAGCTTCAAGCTCCGTACAGCATCCACATTGAACTATCCTATGCTGGGCAAAACTATTCTGAACAGAGCACAAAATTCAAATCACATCAACATAACTTCACAAGGTGTCGAGCATAACCTCTTTGAAAGGGATATTTTTTTACAAGCCTTTGAATATTTACTTGAATTATTAACGACGCAACAGCAAATTTTTATCCTAGCTGAAGATTTTAATACTAAGGCCCGATTTTACAATCGTTGGATAAGCATTATTCTTAGAATAACGTGACGTAGGTGTGACGTAAATATGGAGGAACATTAAGGAATATTCGGCGAACAGTTATTCTTCTTCGAGTGAGAAGACCTTTTACATGTTCCCTACTCCCGAAGAAGAGATTTTAGATATAGTTAACAAGTTTAAGAACAGAAAAAAGCTGTGGTCATGATGACTTGCCCGTGTTTCTTCTTAAAAAGACCCTCCTCGCATACATCGAATTAACTATTCGTTATTGAATGGAATTTTTTCTAATAGCCTTAAGATTGCAAACATCAAACCAGTACTTGTACAGTATTGTACAGTATTGAAAATTATAGGCTCATAAGTCTACCGTCACCTTTTGCTAAAATCTTCGAGCAAGTAATGTACAGGAGGCAACCTGTGGAATATCAGTCAACATGGATTTTTAAAGGGAAAAAGTGTAGAAGCAGCGTTCTTTGCTTTTACCACCACCATCTTAAACAGTTGGGAAAAAGGAATTCTTTCTTGCGGTTTATTTCTTGACCTTACCAAAGCCTGGTCCATGATATCTTATTATCAAAACTACATCGTTATGGCATAAGAGGAATTGCACTTGAATAGATTGGAAATCACTAAAGAAATACCTCAAGGTCTCTGTTATTCGTTCTTTTTATGAAGGATTTGCCGGAGACAACACGAAATAATTTCTGTAGGGTTTTCAACTATGCAGATGATACTTGTTTCCTAATCAAAAATGAAAATTTCGTGACAATTCCTGAACATTGTCTCCTGAAAGCAGATGAGTGGCTTTCCCAGAACAATCTACATTTAAATGATTGTGTTTTTCAAAACTACAAGTTACTGTGAAACTCTCAGTTACATAACTACCAAAGATATAAATTTCAAACAGAATGTGTGATACTTATGGGCCCCATACACGATCAAACAATTTGCGCAACAAAGGGTGTTGTGGAAACATTTTGATCGTGTATGTTCGCGTTTGAATTGTTGCGCAACAGTTAAATGCAGAACACAGTTGTTGTACAACAGGGGTTTAAGCAAATTGTTTGACCGTATTGAATTGTATGAACCTATTAAATGCAGAAACAATTGTCGTATAATGTTACGGTGTAGATTGAAACAAGGGGCATAGCGTAAATGTTATATTAAACAGACGACTAGACAAACAGTAACTATACAAGTTTTAACTTAAACTACTTAAACTACATGATTGGTTCACAACACTTTAACAAACCAAATTACGAGAATCTACATGCTCTTATGGCAGCTGTTTATGATTTTTTTACTTTAGGCAAATCGCAGGGTTTTTATAGAAGGTACAACTCGAACAATTCCGAGTTGTTACGAGACCGGAAAGATACGACATAATACGAGATAATTTAAATTCGTCCCGACATGTTCAAGGTTTTGTACCTGCATAGGACGCACGTGTCGAGGTTGCTTTGTTTACGTTGGCGAGATGCATCCCTCGCTTATCTTAACTTTGCTAAATGCATTTTGAATTACTTGCAACTTGTCGGAATAACAGATGTTTGCGTAAATTCTTTGATCGTGTATGGACCCTATTAACTTGGAAAGCTTATTTGGACATTTTGTGTAACAAACTCAGCAAGGTGTGCTTTGGGTTTAAAAACTCTTAGCCAGTATACAAATCGTGAGGCCTTGAAAACAGTTTACTTTGCAAACTTTTATTTTCTCCTTCTGTTCGGTATTATGTTCTGGGCTAAGTAAAAAACGCTTTCGTTTTACAAAAAAAGGGCTGTCAGAACTATTAGCAACACGTCGTGTCGCGAATCGTGCCGAGGAGTCTTTAAACGCCCAATGCCTTTTTATAGTTAAGAATAAGCATTTAGTTTCACAATTCGAAAACAATATTTTCAATAGGTATGATACCAGAAAAATCGATTGCTACCTGTTTCCAACTTAAGGATTAACTAAATTTGAATGTGGTCCACTCTACAGTTGCACGAAATTGTACAATAAATCACCTTTAGACATCCGTAATGAATTTAGGAAACCAGCGTTAATTTAGGAAAAAAAATTATTTAAGTTAATAGTAGAAATGGAGCTCTATAGTCTTGCAGACCATCAGTTTCCATGAGCTAATTATAATAGTTATTTCAGTTGTTTCTCCTAGTTTTTCAGACATTTTCAAACCTGAACTTTAGTTTCTAAACTTTGTTACCGTTGTTTTGAAATAAAAGCGTATTATTATTACTTATCTGACTCACATCTTCTCATCCCTCTCCCCTCATATCATATGAGATATGAACTGTTCTATTTGTAGTATACATATACGACGCACTACATTAGTGAATGGAACAAGGGCGTAATGCACTTGAACTGTTCGAATTTGAGAGAGGAATGAACAAGGAGTTGAGCCGAAGAAATGACTAATAGCAGCTCAGGATTTAAATACTGAACGTCCTAAGGACCAACCCGTTCATCCTGATTAAAAGTACAGTAGTTGGAACCTGATCCCTAGAAGGAACAACCAAGAACTTTAGTAGAATATTTCACCTCTAGATACTCTTCTACAGCTGTTTGTCGTTTTCACGTTTTTGCTCTTGATAGTGTTTTTACGTAATAAAACCAATCCTTATTGCATAATATGTAATAATATGTAATAAGATGTAATACTTCTCAAATAAGTATCTTTTATTATATAAACTACCTAGGTACTACAGCTCTGAAGCCATATACTATGAAAGCAAAGTTTATACTGCAACACGTAGTAAATGCTACAGTGTAGTAGTACTTACTATAAAACGAAGCATGGCAAGCGTGGCCAAGAAAAGGATGTGACTTGTTCGTTCATTTGTTATTCACGAATATCTATCATATGTTGTCTATCATATCATATATCTATCATGTTGAATATCTATCATATCTAGTGTGTGTGTATTTTTGCAACAATCTATTGGTACATCAGTTGAACACTTTATAATTACAAATTATGTCACTTTTACCTGAATAACTTGCACATACATCATCAGTATATATCATCCTTTCTCTATATACTTTCCCGGTACGCATATTCATAAAGGCAGTCATAATATTAAGCTTAATTTAAACTAAAGTAGATACTACGCGGCAGCTAAAATTTGAGGCTTTTAATTACCCGACGATCCAATGAAATCGTTCTAGTTCTTCTCGGACCGAAGTCTGAACAGATTACTTTGAAGCCACACAGTTTGAAAAGCCAATTAATGAATTCCTCTCAGTACACGGACCGAGGTCGAAAAGAAATGCATTCGCAACTGGGCCAATGAGGGAGGGTACAGTTTTAGTAAAACTAAAAAGAAACACATCCAAATCAATTAGGTGATTTGAGGATTCAATACACAGTGAGTCTCAAAAATTTCAAATAAAATTCGTAATTTCTTTTTTTTTTTTTTAATATAATCGTGTACTTTTGCAATTGGTACATCAGTTAACCACTTTATAATTACAAATTATGTCACTTTTACCTGATTAACTTGCATTTACATCATCATAATATTAAGCTTAATTTAAACTAAAGTAGATACTATGCGGCAGCTGAAATTTGAGGCTTTTAATTACCCGACGATCCAATGAAATCGCTCTAGTTCTTCTCGGACCGAAGTCTGAACAGATTACTCTGAAGCCACACAGTTTGAATTCCTCTCAGTACACGGACCGAGGTCGAAAAGAAATCCATTCGCAACTGGGCCAATGAGGGAGGGTACAGTTTTAGTAAAACTAAAAAGAAACACATCCAAATCAATTAGGTGATTTGAGGATTCGATACACAGTGAGTCTCAAAAATTTCAAATAAAATTCGTAATTTCTTTTTTTTTTTTTAATATTATCGTGTACTTTTGCAACAATCTATTGGTACATCAGTTAACCACTTTATAATTACAAATTATGTCACTTTTACCTGAATAACTTGCACATACATCATCAGTATATATCATCCTTTCTCTATTTACTTTCCCGGTATGCATATTCATAAAGGCAGTCATAATATTAAGCTTAATTTAAACTAAAGTAGATACTACGCGGCAGCTGAAATTTGAGGCTTTTAATTACCCGACGATCCAATGAAATCGTTCTAGTTCTTCTCGGACCGAAGTCTGAACAGATTACTTTGAAGCCACACAGTTTGAATTCCTCTCAGTACACGGACCGAGGTCGAAAAGAAATCCATTCGCAACTGGGCTTCATTTAAACTAAAGTAGATGTAGATAGTATGCGGCAGCTGAAATTTGAGACTTTTGAAGTAGATACTACAAAATTTATAGTAGATGCTTCTATGGCGGAGTAGATGCTTTTATGACGAAATAGTAACTTTTATGTGCTTTTGACGCTCTAGATGCGGATAGTAGGTACTACGCTAATATAGTAAGTACGATGCTTAAAGTAGATACTTGAAGTATTAGCATGTACTACGTTTTATGCATACCACCCAGTAAGTACGATGCTTGAAGTATTAGTATGTATTACGTTTTATGCATTGTATCTATGTACTTGGATTTATGTCGGCTGGGTGCACGCTTCGATTTCTGGCAAGAAAACTTAACCGTTTTCCGGCGAAATACAACATATGTAGAGTAGGTACGCGAAGAGTTTACTTTTATTACAAACACCGCCGTGGAATAGCTGGGTGCACATCTGCGTGCTGATCTCCACGTCTGGATACAGTTAACTTGTACCTAATCGAGTTAATTACGTATTAGAGAAAGCGTTTGTATGTTTCTTTGATTTAATAAAAGCGAAAAGCGCGTCGTCGATCCTGACCAAATTCAAATGATCCCGCTTATGAAAAAATAATTTGTTAATGTGATATATTTTTAAACGTTATACGTCAATACGTCGCTCATATCAGTCACGTATATAAACAGTAACCGTACATGCTATTTCTGTTGTCGCGGTGGGCGAACGGTGCCTATCTTGCGGTCAGGCTTTATCGGCTGGCCCGCACGTATCTCTACGGCGAATACTTCGTCTGGCAAACGTCATACTCCTGAACTTCTCCCGTCGCGCTTGCGCCTTGGCGCACGTTCCCTCATTGTGCACTGCCAGTACACAAACTCAATCCCAATACGCTTCTGTAGTTGTAGGGCACCCAGTACAATGAACTGTATAAAATCGCGTTTCTGTGTACATTTAAAAATTCTTTAAAAAAAAATCTACTGTAAATAATAAATTATTAGTGTTAAATTAAGTTTGATGATATTATAATAATTTATATGGTGTTTGAATTTTTATATCGACTACGTACTACTATCCAACTAAACGAAAGTGTGAAAAAGAATTCTTTCTTCTATTGCCGATAAAAAGTTGCGCCGAGTTGTTACTTTTTTTTTCTCTTCCGAGTATTTTTGTCTGACTTGTTTGCTTGTACTTGTACTTGTACTTGTAAATACGAATGCGTCGAAATCGACTTGTTTTCGCATGTTGAAGCGACGACCCACATCGTAGGAGTCATCACCATCAGAAGGATGCACTTTTAGGTGAATATTTTATCTTTTTAAGTTCACACGTTGCCCCATACCCAATCATCTCCCTGAAACACCCCTGTACCAATACCGACGAGTCTACCTTGTCGCCAGTGTCGTTACGGACCACATTCGTTTCAATTAATTTACGTGCGCCTCTGTTGCCTCCGCGACAGTTTTTTTTAACACCGAGCTCGGGCGTCATGTTTTATTTAATTCCGACGCTGGCTCGCTCTATTTTAACGTGTGAAGTAATAGCTTTAATTTTAATTAATGTGACTTTTTAGTTCAAGTTGAAAGTAGGTACCTACACCTATGCCACCGCGCACATTCACTCGGTATGCGATAGTGATCCGTAAGGACAAGGTACGTACAGGTTGTCGGAGTAGTACGTTTCTCTAAACAAGTCGGGAATTGTTAAAAACTCACGGAGAGATAAATTATTGCAACAATCGCAAAAGGACGCTGCTTTTCGTTAGTTAATTTCTATTATGATTCGATTTTTTTTATGTATAATAACGCGCTCCAAAAAGTTGCATCTCTGTTTAAATACCTACTTTATCCTTATTCACCGTTGCAACCGCAACCTCGAGAATTTCTTTGTTCCTCATTCGAGGATGACATAAATCTGTCCTTGTCGTTTTGTTGCCATGGTGATCTCAATGGACGCAATTTAAAAAGTATAAACGGTCGTCGACGAGCTACACAATGTGCACCGTGCGATATTTTCAACTCATAGGTTTATATTTATATTTTTTTACAGTTTTTTACATTTTGTACTGATTTACTCTAATGAGTAAACTCAGCCGTTCCAATAAAAAATGAGCTTATTTATTAGGGGTTGGTTGATAAGAGAATAAACTGTTAATAAGTGGATGCAGTGGCGCACGCACGAGTCCGACATGATTTTTTTAAAATTTATTAATTAATCTTGTAACACTGTAAACATTCTTATTTTATTCATCCTTTTTTTTGGCTTTATTTTATTCGATCGCCTTTAATTTTAGTTTATTGACGAGCAATTTTTTTATCTTAACACTTTTTTTATTTTCGATTGTGTCTTGTCTTGTTTCGAAGTCAATGGAATTTTTGTTCATGTTTAATTTTTTTGTAACGTTCGGACACGTGAATTTTGTTTAAAAAAAAATATCTACACGTTTTTATGTGAATATCAATCAACGCTTGCACGCCTTTTAATTACCCGATGGTCCAATGAAATCGTTCTAGTTCTACTCGGACCGAAGTCTTTTTTTTTAATATATAATCGAGGAAACGCTCGGGCGGGTGAATTTTGTTTTTTAAAAAATACATGTTTTTAAGTATGTGAAAATCAATCAACGCTTGCTCGCCTTTTAATTACCCGATGATCCAACGAAATCGTTTTAGTTCTACTCGGACCGAAGTCTGAACAGATTAGTTTGAACCCACGCAGTTTTAAGAGCCAATTAATAAATATCTCTCAGTACACGGACCGAGGTCGAAAAGAAATCAATTCGCAACAGAGCCAATGGGGGTACAGTTTTAGTAAAACTAAAGAGATACACATGCAAATCAATTAGGTGATTTCAGGATGCAATAGACAGTGAGTCTCAAAATTTTCAAATAAAATTCGTAATATCTTTTTTTTAAATATATAATGGACATTTAAGTAGCGACATCTTTCGATCGCTTGTTGACCTGATATTGCAGTAGTATTGACAAATTGAAACCAGTTCGCCACATAATAAGTCATCCCAATGCAAGGGGTACAGTTTTAGTAAAACTAAAGAGAAACACGTGCAAATCAATTAGGTGATTTCAGGATGCAATAGACAGTGAGTCTCAAAAATTTCAAATAAAATTCGTAATATCTTTTTTTTTTTAATATATAATCGAGGAAACGCTCGGGCGGGTGAATTTTGTTTTTTAAAAAACACATGTTTTTAAGTATGTGAAAATCAATCAACGCTTGCTCGCTTTTTAATTACCCGATGATTCAATGAAATCGTTCCAGTTCTACTCGGACCGAAGTCCGAACATATTAGTTTGAAGCCGCGCAGTTTTAAGAGTCAATTAATAAATTCCTCTCAGTACACGAACCGAGGTCGAAAAGAAATCCATTCGCAACTGGGCCAATGAGGGTTCCGTTTTAGTAAAACTAAAGAGAAACACGTGCAAATCAATTAGGTGATTTCAGGCTTCAATATACAGTGAGTCTCAAAAATTTCAAATAAAATTCGTAATTTCTTTTTTTTATTATAATCGAGGAAATGCTCGGGCGAGTGAATTTTGTTTTATTTTTATGTGAAAGTCAATGCTTGCTCGCCTTTTAATTATCCAATGACCCAATGAAATCGTTCTATACCCTTTCAACTTCAATTTCGAAAAAAGTAACATTAATTTCGGAAAATATAATTTTAATTTCAGAAAAAGTAAATTTAATTTCGGAAATAGTAAGTTGAATTTCGGAAAAGGTAATTTCAGTTTCGGAAAAAGTAAATTTAATTTCGGAAAAAGTAAATTTAATTTCGGAAAATAAATTCAATTTCAGAAATAACAGATTCTCCATTTTATGTAATTCTATATATGTGGGTATTTCCAGCCCAATGTTCAGGTTAGAATGTTATTTAAACACAGAGTGGCCCACCGAAAAAAAGGCAGTTCTTAGTCCTTTAGCCTTTTTCACTTATCACACTCCTTGAACATGTCTAATTTTGGGTTTCAAGGTGATATCTTCATTAATTTTAAAGAAAATTATATACAACATGTCCCAAAAAGAGTGCTCAAACGAAAATGGTAGAAAGTAGGTGAGATATCATAAAAAACTTATATTGTCAGGGTCGGAAAGGCTTAGTTTTTTTACGGGCGTTTGAATTTTATTCCCAAAGAAAAAGATGCTCATTCTATATGTATAGTTCCACTCGGACCAAAGTCTGAACAGATTAGTTTGAAGCCGCGTAGTTTTAAGAGTCAATTAATAAATTCCTCCCAGTACACGGACCGAGGTCAAAAAGAAATCAATTCACAACTGGGTACAGTTTTAGTAAAACTATAGAAAAAACACACGCAAATCGATTAGGTGATTTCAGGATTCAATACACAGTGAGTCCCTAAAATCTCAAATAAAATTCGTATTTTCTTTATTTTTAATATAATCGAATTTTGTTTTTTAAAAAATATTTTTATGTGAAAATCAAACAATGCTTGCTCGCCTTTTAATTACCCGATGATCCAATGAAATCGTTTTAGTTCTACTCGGACCGAAGTCTGAACAGATTACTTTGAAGGCACGCGGTTTGAAGAGCCTATTAATGAATTTTCTCAGTACACGGACCGAAGTCGAAAAGAGATCAATTCACATCGCTCACAATGAGTGTTGAGGATACAGTTTTAGTGAAACTAAAAAAAACATGCAAATCAATTAAGTGATTTCAGGTTTCAATATACAGGATGTCACTGAATGATGTGGCCAAAGTTTACCGACGTATTCTACTCTTCAAATTATTGATAGAAATTCTTATAAACATTGTCCGGAAATGATTCTTTAAAAAGTTGTGGTTACTTGAAATTTAAAAAAAAATTAAGTGTGAATGAAAACGTTTTGTTTATCATTTCTAAGAATTTAAGCGATTTTTCATCTTTTATTTCTTTTTCTTGATTTTATTTCAAATACATTACATGGAATTTTTAAACGTTTTTTTTTTTTTTTTTTTTTTTTTTTTTTTTTTTTTTTTTTTCCTTATTATATTGTAGTTTGTGTTGACACTTTTGTTTTATTTCGTTTTCTTTTCGTAGCGAATGAAATATTTGATTTTATTGCGAATCCTTCGACTTAAAAAAGCACTGGTTTTTAAAATAATGTGTGTTGGTTTTCACTCGTAACGAGTTTTGAAATTTCATCACTATCGTCTTTTGTATTTCTTTTTTCTCATTTTTTTATGATGTTACATATTTTTGATTTTAAACTAAAATTTGAAAAAATTCGTTTATAAAATGTATTTTATATATATATCGGTCGTCTTTCATTTTCTTTTTCAATTGATGCTAACAACTTTACTTCACCCGATCATTTTTTGTTTTCTTTCTTAAATATTGCTAACGATTCTGTTTCACTCGAACCCAAACTACGAGAAGAAATTTAAAAAAAACACGTCATTAGGAAAATAGTTCGGCGAGAAGAAACGAAAGACATGACAATATGGACATTGAAGTGAATGAAAAAGAAAAGACGCTCGGCTAATCTCTAGTGGAGTGAGAGAAAATCGAAAGATCGAAAAGCCAAAAGAAGAAACTGCACGAGGTCCTATTATGCGTAAACGAAAAAATTAATTCGACAAAGAACGAACGCAAATAAAAAACCACAAAACGCAAAATGCAATTAAGAAAAAAAATCAATGTTTTTTCGAGAGAGCTTTTGAAATTCCAAGAGAAACAAAAACGTTAATAAAATGCAATGGAGGATGGTACAGAATCGAGAGAGTAATAAAAAAAGAAAAGAGGAATATTAAAAATTAATTTGAAATAAATAGTTACGACGAAAAACCCAAAAGTTTCAAGCGCAAAGTATTTTGAGTTTCATAAACTTAGACGTCGACGTCAATAAACAAAGAAAAAATATTAAGAAAACTAAACGAAACATCAGAATACTCGTTAGTCTCTTTGTTCTTTTTTTTTACATTCCATCGGAGGGCTCAAGCAAAAAAATCATGAAAAATCGTCGGAGGAAACTAAATGAAACATCAGAATAGTCGTCGTTCTTTTGTTTATTGTTTCTTGCATGTAATCATAGAGCTCAAGCAAGAAAAAAAACTTGAAAAAGCGACATGCTACCTACCTTTTAAAATCTACCTAATTGATTCTGTATAAGTTGCGATCGCTGGGGGAAACTCGTCGGTGTTGTAGAATACTTACCTGGAATTATGCCCAGCTCAGTGGAGACGGAGTGGGCTACAATTGGATTGTCGGTAGCTCGATACCTGGATGTAAAATTTAAAAAAAAAGGCGCCACCTAGCGAATATAAATTCCAAGTAGTATAGTAAAAAACGTGGCACCGCTAGGACTGCCCACGTAGCTAGATTCTCTCAGATTTAGTTTCCGCAAAGCATAAGTGTTTGTCAGATACCCTGTATATAACGCAACTATCGGTCACCTTGTATGTTGACAATAAATAAGAATACGACAAACGGTGATGCAATGTTTATTAATACGCAAGAAAATTGTGGCCCAATAAAAGGAGCGAAGCAGCACACGATTGCCCGAAAATAAATTCGTTACGTTAAATAATTTAGAAATTACAAAGCGTCGACTAAGGCGGAATCACCGGATCACAAATTAACGTAAGTTCGGTATAAATTCATGTTATGGATCTTTATTATTTAATGTATCGTTTGTTCTTACAATTACTATTTTTAAGCTCCCTCCAAGACCTGGGTGCGCCATTGAATGGATGAGTAAATGGGAGCTAATAAATTTGTTTGTCATTATTTTTACATGGTGGAAGGTTGCATTAAAAATAATAAAGTTGGCAGCGACGACTTCCGGTATTGCACGAAGCGTAATTGATTTCTCTATGCGACTTATAAATATACCAGTATATTAATTTGCGTTTAATTGCAGACATAAATCAAAGTAAATAATTACATTAATGTTATTATTTTTTTTTTAAATAAAATTAAGTTTCATTTATGGACACATGTTAACCAATCACATATTTTAAGATCACCGATGCACTCATTCAATTCAGTATAGGTACAAGGACTATAAGATCTGTTCTAACAATTATGTACTGAGGCCCAATTCTTAAAATCATTCGAGATCATGTCGTATGCGACATGACGTCAAAATGACGCAATTTCCAAACGATTTGGATTTACACATAATTTTATATGTAGAGCCTACGTCATTTTGACGTCATGTCGCATTATTTCAAGAATTGGGGCCCTGTTACTAGAACAGACCTAAATAGTAACATGCATTTTATCAAGACGATAAACGAAGGTCCAGCGGTATTTTTGGAAAGAGATCGTAAATGGGCCTCTTATCAATTCTTTTTACACATTCTCGAATCCACGATGACTAATTTATACCCTTTCGCATGTAAAAGCAAAGAAGAGACTTCCATTAATATTATTAGCCAATCATTCATCTTTGATCTATCTTTTTCTATCATATTTAGAACCGCAAATAGGTCTTTTCTTTAATTGGGATTGACTGAAGGCACCGCGAAGCACAATCTGTTTTTGTTAGCGGCCACAAACATCTTTACTGACGGTCGGCTTCCTTTGCGAAGTCGAAAGTATGAAACAAGGTCTTGCTAAAGTGCATGCTGCTATACACTATGGTGCTCACCCAAAACGATACACTTTCGTGGTCCTTGTAGCAATTCAAAGAGGGGGTGGCTTCGATTTGTTCGTATTAAATATGCAATTGGGCGACTGTATGTACCGACGTGTTACGTTATTAAGAAAGTATATGAACAGCATGGTCGAGAATGCTTAATTTTTATTTCTAGCCTAACTATAAGCAGCAGTTGAAAAGCAATAATTATTTATCAGAATTGGCAATTTAATGTTGCGATGATACGCAGTTACAATAGATGTGAAGGATAAAAGTGGAACACGAAGTTTTAAAGTAACAAGATCTCACTTTGAAATGACACACATTTGATGGTCACTGGAAATATGTATTTTAAAAGAAAGAAACAAAGAAAACGTCTAGGAAATTGTAAATATTATTTAAACGGTTACATTTGTAGCGTATGTGTATGTAGAGAAACCTTGAATGTCAACTACGATAAAAATATACCTACCCATAGCATTTACTGAAAATAAAAATATTTTCACAATCGCAAGTAGAAGTTTGTTTATTGAAAAGAGCCTAGCGACTGTGGCCACGTCATATGCAGGGTGATTCTTATAAAACCAAAAGTTTCCAATATGCGTACAACGAATAAAATCCAATACATGATAAAAATTATTGTCAATATTCATTGCAGACATAAATCAGCAATTTTTTCTCTTAAAGGATCAACGAAGCTCTGCGTGACACTTGCGTGTTGACTGTTTTTAACTCTACACTGTATATACTCTTCCTGTATACATGTAACTATCGCGTGCGTCACCTGCACATTATGATCATGAAGTTTACTGATAAAGGTTACTAAGGAAATAAAAGTATTGTTTTTATTAGTTACACGTGACGGTTGTCAAGGCGTAAGATCGTTTCTATTCAAACAAACAAAATGTTTTTTTTTTATTATACCTGAATCAAAATCCCTGTTTTTAAAACTAAAAAGCGTGCGAAAATGGGCGATTAAAGCACGCCGTGTTTTAAAGATGCCTAGGGAACAACACATACAATCTCCACGTTAACGATTCAAAAAGCGATTCACAGGCGCCGCGCTTTAAAGGCTTTCTTATGCACTTGTATTATAAGATACTATTAAAGCAACCCAACGGTTCGCTTTGATAACTGTGAAGTTAGGAAAAAGAAAACTGAAAGGACAGATTTGCATAAATTGAATCAAATTGTGCTGAACTAATCTTGGGAGAGATTTAACACAGAGAGGGGCAACTTTCTACCAATTTTTTTTATTTGATGATTGGCAAAATTCTTTTAAATAATATTTATGGTATTTAGTTTTCAGATTCAAATCTGAGGATCCCAATTTAATTATAGGCAGCTAAAGTTCATTGAGAATCTGAATACTTAGGTACTCTGTAAGATAAGATAAGGTGTTTTCAAAACATCATTAGAGCGTCGTTACTTCTCGCTACAAGGCTCAGTATCATCAACTAAACTGACCTACATGATTTTGTTTCTTTACTGATTGTGCGTTGTTGTTGATACTGTGCAGAATTCTCATTTTATCTATGTTTTGATGTTAATATTAACAGATAAGTTGTTTTTATTGTCACAGATTTATTTAAGTTACAACATTTATATGAAGTTTATATACACCAGAGTTGGAAAACAACCTGTCATATTCCCAATCTTTTTGGCCGTAGCTATACATATTATATAGGGTGAGCAAAAATGACTCGAAACTCAGTTAACCTATAGGTGCAAAAATAGAATCCACTTGCCAATATTTACTTCTAAGAATTGTCAAAGTCCATGTACCCTACTTGAGAACATTGGGCCAGATGAATAAAACGAAGCATATGCTTTTACTTCAAAATTTTCAATGAGAACTGCAAATATTTGAAGAAAAATGAAATTCTAAATAATTCTGCCTGTGACATAGTAAAAATTTTAATAAATAGAATCGTATAATGATTTGCATTCGAAATTTTTCCACGTATTTAAGCTTTAAAAAAAATTAAAAAAGAAGTAAAAGCATTTGCTTCGTTTTATTCATTTGGCTCAATGACTTTGACAATTCTTGCAAGTAGATAATGTTTTTGGGTTAATTGAGCTGCAACTTCACACATGTCCAGTCTCTTTTGCTCGCATTGTATTTTCTTCTTTCTAATTTAGTGACTTGTGGAAAGTCCGTCATTTTTGCCATCAACAGCTTTTGGAGTTTCATTTTCCTCTGAAACCTTTTATCTTTATCTTCTATTTAATAAATAAAGCAAATTATATTTTTAATTCATGAAATAGTTAATGAGTGACTTAGGTTTTAAGAAACAAGACTTCTTCTATTCAATAAATAATTTGGCGAAAATCTAGGTCACAGTCTCGGAACCAAGGAAAGACGTTATGATAAGGTGTGATAAATGAATCTGTGTGATGGATGACGGAAGGCTTGTATCAAATATGGCGCAAAGTTGTCTTGCTCATATTCTCTTTGCAGTTTAAATACTGATATTGTTACGAATTCGGGGGTCAAGTAAATAAATAATCATTATAAAAATTAAAAAAAAAAAACGCTTCAGGTGTCCGCAGTAGCTTAACACAACAAAATTTAAGATTCGAAACTCTTTGGAATAATCAGGAAGGTAGAGGGCGTGACAATTCTTAAACTAGTCTCATGAGCTGCTCGAATGTTACAATATATAATTCTGATTTAAATAATTTGCAAGAAGAGAGCATGAAAAATTGTATTCTGTGTTTGTGGATGGCCTATTCACCACCATATGTTACCGATTTTAAACTGTGCGCCAATTTTAAAACTGATGCAATTAAGTAAGTATACTGGTGCTTAAAAGTATTCGGACAACCGGCGTGAGCTATTTTATTGCTTTTCATTCGGATACTTTTAAGCACCAGTATACTATGTATACAATTTAAGAGAGTAAACTGTATCTCGACGGCATCAACTTTGTCTCATGCTGTGTACTAGCCATAACATATTTTATGTGCTCGTCATCTTTTTAGTCATTTGCATACATCAGTTTTTCGAGTAACATCCTTCTAACGTGTATCAACTCTTCATTGATGTCACATGTCGGTTATATTTAAATTAGAGTTACCAGATCCAGTACTTAGGCAAAAGGGTACAAGGCACACCGACATATTGCTGTGTTAAATCGTCACTTTGGGCGACAATTTAATTGCCGTGTAATCTCAGGGTATTTTGGACAGTTCTTTGTTTTTATTATTTTTACATTTGCCAACTTATTTATTCATTGTGTAATGTCACACGTTGATGAGCCAATTTTACGCTGTAATCTGGTTTCTTTTAGACATTAGTTTTTTTATTGCAAATATTTTTTCTTTCTGCGTACATCTTAGGATAATTTGTTTTTTTCGAATAATTAATTCCTTTTTCTCTTATTTTATTGATTTTCCTTTCGGAGACTCTACTTTGGTCATGAATTCTGGCTCTGGGTCTCGTATTCCGCGCGGCGGCGGTTTAAAGCGTGACGGGTCATAAGTTCACGCGATAACTAAAGCAGCGCCCTCACTTGTTTATTCTCCTAACTTCTTACTATAATCTACAGTTTCCTTTATTACTACTGCATTATAAACGGTGTTTTTTTAAATCTGACGTCGAAGTTGGCCATGAACATTTTATTGTGAACCATCAAAATATCAAAATGACGAAAAAACGATTTTATTCGAAAAGAAATCCAATTTTATTGTCAAAACAAAGCACCAGACAGTGACAGAGGTGATGCGGCGTTGTCTAGAAATAAAAGCACTTTTCTTCTCTGGATGCCCATTTTTGTATCTATCTATTGAAGTTATTATTCAGAAATGATAATATCTTGTGTCATCCAAGCTTTTTTGTTCGACTTCCAAGTTGCTGGTAAATTCTTGACGGCAGTGTTTTTCAAAGCACGAGGACGAGCTGCTTTCCCAATAACCAATAAATCTTCTTTACCGCCATCAATGCTTGCGCAAAACAGGAATTATTAACACGAAGATTTGAATTGTTTTCATGTTGTAGTGATTTATTTGTTTATGTGTCAAAGCAGGTGTTCAAAGTGGAACCTTAGTTTATACCATTTTTACGGAATAATTTACTTCAGGTAATTTGCTTGTACATTTGTCGAGTAAATATTTTGTAAATCTTGATGAGCTACATCACCAAAAAGTGAAAAATAAATTATCGCTGATTACTCAGAGATGGCGCTTTGAGCAGTAAGTTGAAAAAAATTTCCTAGAAATTCCAAGAACTTGTTTTAAAGGCATTTTTTTTTGTTTTATATTTGATGAGGCATATCATTAGAACGTAAGAAAATCGTCGCTGTTGAATCAGAAATGATGCTTTGAGCAATGTCCTTTTTTTATGAATCATTTCCTGAAATCTCAAAAAGTCGCGTTTTATTCAAATCTCTTTTTATCTATCAACAACGACAGATGGCGTTCGTGAATCAATTCCAGGAATCTCAAGAAAAAAACTTGTTTTAGTATATGTAGATATAAAATATACAGGCTGTTTTTTAACTTCATGCAAAAAATGAAACCAATGAAAGTTGACATTAGAAGTGATAGAATGAAGCAGTTTTTGTATTACAATTGATTATGAAATGTAAGAGATAATAATTGTTTTTGGCGAACGATGAAACAGTTTGACAGTCCCTGGTTTATTTTTATTACGTAATTACGTAATCGGAGAAGTATGCTGGTGTGTCAGCATCGGCTGTTAACTGTTAACGGCTGTGGATATGATTTTAATTTACGGCGAATGTGGTCAAAATGCGTTGGCCGCAAGACGTTTGTATGCACAGCGTTATCGAGATCGCCCTTTGCCAAATAGCAGATCTTTTGTGTCAGTTGTGCAGCTTGTTTGGCAAATTGTTCGTGAGGAACAATTACACGTCCCATTTTCAAAGAGTGCAAGCTTTGACGCCCGCAGATTACATCTAACGCATGCGATTTTGTCGGTAGTTACTCAGAACAATTCGAACTTTGTTAATAACATTCTCTTCATCGACGAATCAGTGTTTACAAGGGATGGTTTGTTTAATTTTCACAACATGTAGGTGTGGGCAGGTACGTTAAACAGCACTTTAATCGGTATGTTTACGCCTCGCGCAGGGTGGAGGGGGACTTCGAACACTTATTGTGGGTGAAGGTTACCGTCCGTTGCGTCTAGCGCAAGAAATTATCGGATGTCGGTAAGAATTTCTTTACTTTCTTTTTTCGTTTTAACTTTGGTGCATTCGTGAGAATATCTGTTACCAAATACGCCATTAATTTTTTTGCACGAACTTGAAGAACACCCTGTACAGCTGAATTCAAAAAATCGGAAAATGTCAAAAAAACTGAGACTTTTTTCAATATTTTCATAGTGTGATTTATTAGAATTACTTGATGATACTTATGGTACTTATGGAACTTATGGTATGTGCAGAAAAATACTTTGATATGGCCAACGTCGACGTCAGATTTAAAAAAACACTCGATATAAATTATCCAAATATTCTAAAACTTAATTCCTACGTATTTACACTTTAAAAAATCTAAATCGTATTTACACTTTAAAAAAATCTAAACAATTTATCTATAACGAATATTAATTTTTTTATTGATTATTTCTAAAAATATTTAGTTAAAATTAAGAGATTTGAAAAAAAAAACTTGAATTAAATAATTCCTTAAACACGTCTTCTAAGATACGTTTAATACACTATCCTATAATTTACTTTTTTTATTTTCAGTTTTTTTTTTATGTTGAAGAAATTTCCAAAGAAATACGTATTGTTCATTAACACCGCAATATGTATGACATTTTTAGGTTTAGGCAGGTATCAAACAAAATGGCATGTACTCGAGTGACGCTACTCGTAGTAGCTATGCTAGTAGTTTGGCTACTCTTCCGCTAGATGGCGCTTTATTTACTTTGCATTTGTCATAATCATGTAAATAATTAATAATATCCAACCATTGCTGGGTTTCATAAAAGTCAATGAAACCATAGCAGCACGTGTTTGCTTACCTTTTAGATCGCGACTTAAAATTTATTGGGGAAGCAGAATGTAACGTATTGAAACTAAGCACTACCTTAACTGCGTTCATCAGAGGTTTTCTGATTCAGAGTTGCCCAAGGGCCAAGGGGGTCCTAAACATGGCAACCAGATCTCTGAGCGTTGTGTCGCCATCTGTAGGGCGTCCCTAATAACAAAGCGCTACCCAGTGTTGCCAACTCGTGGGGAAACTCCCATAATGTGGGGGAAATAATCTAACAAACAACGAATGGGGAAAAGGGGGAGAGAAGCAAAAATGTATAAATTTGTGGGGGAAATAGTAGAATAGAAAAATAATTTTATAGGAATCTCTAAATTAATCAAATTCCTAAGTCAATATATGGATGCTCCCATCAAAATGTCTTATGCATACAGGGTCTCCCAAGCTGAAGGCTTTTCTACAAATTGTTGAACTGGCCCTAATTCACTTTTAGATACTTCCTGTTTTACCGGAAGTGGCCTTACGTCTAATATCATCCTGAATTATACAAGTATGTATGCAAATTATACAATTATACCCATTTCAAGAGCCAGCTGTAATTTAGTTATATTCCGTAAGCATTTTGCTATGGTTACGTATCGATTCATTTCTCTTCGATTCTTGTTAGACACCAATTGAAATAAGTTGGTACTTACGGATTACATTTGAAGAAGAAGAAGGAGAAGAAGAATAATAACAAGGAGAAGACATTTGTGGCTACAAAGTCTAATATGACTTGGTTTTATGGGGTACTCGACAAACATTAGGATAAGACAGTGAAGAAGAAGAAATAGGACGCAACCAGGATGCAAGGAGAGCAAATTTCTGGCTACAAAACCTAATATGGCTTGGTTTAAGCGTTATTCGACAAATAAGACAATGACAGAAAAATAAATAGGATGCAACTAGCATGCAAGAAGGAGAAGAAGAATAAGGAGAGGAAATTTGTGGCTACAAAACCTAATATGACTTTGTTTAAAGGTTATTCGACAAATTAGGATAAGACAATGACAAAAAGAAAAAGAAGAGATAGGATGCAACTGTTTCTTCTGCCAGAAGAAGAAATAGGATGCAACTGTTTCCTCATTTTCTTCTTCTGTCACAGTCTTATCCTAATTTGTCGAATAACCCTTAACCAAGTCATTAGGTTTTGTAGTCACAACTTTCCTTTTCTTCTTCTTCTCCTTCTTCTTGCTTCTATGCCTCCCCTGACAGTCAATTCTTTTCGCAGAATGAATTGTCGGTGTTATATATGCTTGCAGATGACCAAAATATTCTGGAAAATTGAAAATATTTCTGAAAAAAACGAAGAAAGCTGGGGGGAAATTTAAATGGAGAAGAAATGAACTAAAAACAAAAACGTCAACAATACTACATACATATTTCAGGTAAGCCGGAAAAGGATGAAACAAAAAATCCTGCCTAAAGGAAGAACCAGAAGATGAAGAATGAAGATGGTAACAGTTGCGAAAAATTAAGAAACTGAAAATAATAACTTCATGGATCTGGCACAAAAATGAAAAAAAAAAAAATAGAAAATTTAGCACACGAAATAAATACAGACAAAAAACTTAAAAATCGAGAAGACGAAAATATAAATCTTCAGAATTAAAAGCAAAAAAAATACGAGAAAATAAAAGTACGATAGACAAATGAAAAATGAAGGAAGACGAAAACTGAAGATCAAGAAAGAAGACGGCAGACGAAGAAATCAAAATTAACAAGAAGCGGATAGATCTCCCACAAAAAACTAAAAACAACACTCAATTAATAATAATCCAATTAAGAAGAAGAAGAAGAACTAAACATAATTGACGTTATTATAAAGACAAAGATGAATTAAGTACCACCTTATTCCTTGAGGCATCAGTAATTTATATATGTAGTATTATCTCACATTTACTTACCCTGAACGAGAGAATCGGTTTGGGGCACCCTGTATATTCGATACTTTTCATTTGCTTTCCGTTTTATAACGAAATCAAAGAAGTTCTTGTCGTTCACATAAAACAAACTATAGTAAATAATTTAACTATGACACAAATGATGGTTAAAGAACCACACAATTTGTGGGACCCTGTATATACTGTTAATTTTTTTAAAATTTTGTGACAAAATCCTTGTCGTTCTTATCGTTCACACATAAAAGTCAAGATGAAACACATCATTTGATTTGGGGGACCCTGTATATACTTTTCGTCCCTTTCAAAAATTTTATGGCCAAACTAATGTCGTTCTTGTCGTTCATACTTGAATGAAATACATCATTCGATTCTCAAACAAAAATAATGTAATTTAATTATGAAGCAAATGATTAAAGAACCAAACCACTCAGTTTGGGGGACCCTGTATATACATTCTTCAAAACGTTATATCAAAATCAAAGTCGTCGTTGTCGTTCACACTTAGATGAGGATTTGATTATAAGACAAATGATGTAAGTAATTTGAGTATGAAACTAATGATTAACGAGCCACCCAGTTTGAGAGACCCTGTATGTACCTACATTTCATTTTTCAAGTCAACTTGCTTTTTGTCTTTCACCCTTAAAGGTCAGGATTTTATTATAAAGCAAACGATTGTTTTACTTCGATGTGTATTTAATTAAGTTCCTACAATAACAATTTGCAAATTTTTCAAAACTAATAAATCAAATCCTGATTTTATGGGGAAAATGTGCGCAACTATGTTTTTGGATGTGGGGGTAAAGGGAAAATTACGGTGGTTTTGTGGGTTATTTCAGTCCAAAAGGCAACACTGGCGCTACCATTAACTTTTTTAGCACCGCTTGAAGTATTTTATTTTTAAGTTTAAGTAACTACAATCTTTCGTTTTTAGGTAGGAGCATAATTTTCAATTTACTTACTAATAGAAAGTAAAAATGATTCGTTACGTAAGATTCTTACGTGATTCTATCAAGTCATATGATTCATTCCCATCAATGAATCACACGCACACTTATTTTATGAATACTGCAGAATACGAATGTATAAAAAATGAGAGACTGACGATCTTGCTCGAATCGAATGAATGATAAAAGAAATGGTACTAGCAACGACCTTGAATATAAAAAAAAACAATATCCGTTTCCGCTGCCTTCACTCTAAAAAAAAAATCTTTCCTAAGAAAATCAGTGAAATTAACAACCATCTGAAATCCTTCCTCCTTTATTTATCTTGCTAGCTTGTTACAATTTTTTTTAATCGTAGGTTTGATGAAATATTTAAAGTGTAGTTGATTTCAGTATTACGTTTAGACCTGTGTGCAGCAAATAAGGCTGCATGTATGAAGGTTACTCTGGTTCAAGTTCTGAAGGAAATTGCTTGGCTATTCCAATGTGTTGTTAACCGAGAAAGATTAACTGAGAATGAACTCGATCGCAAGACATCGAAGTTAACTTCTTAAATTCAAACTTTAGTTATCAATCAGACCAATCTCTTTGATTTCTGTTGAGTAACAAGCAAAATCAAGTGGAGGGCTTATCGAAAGAAAAAAAGGTGAAGATAGAAAGACTTTGTTGCAAAACGGACGCAGCTGTTTTATACGGTTCTTTTATCTGTAGATCTTATCAAGTAAATACACACTGTCTGCATTAATGCACGTAGTAGATGTTATCATAATGTTTTAATGAATCGTGTGGTCATACTTTTTGCAATTTTTAATCGTACATCTTACACCTACTTGTAAACGTTGATATACCATGTGTTTCATTTTGCACATATTTTACACGTTCTTGTCTTCAATCCTTTGATTTTTTTTAATGTAAACCTTGGGTGTAGAATAAACATACATGCATAGTGACATCTTTATTTCAAATACAAAACTATGAATGACACAGATATCCCTTTTACGTTTTATGTGGTACTTCAAGAGTCAACCTTAGGCCCCGTCTTGTTTATCTTTTTATATTTTGAAACGCAAACAATTCTTTTTTCCTGTCACTCAACGAAAGGAGGCAAGTGTGACGCTAAAAATGGGCGATGAAACTAAAAGCTAAAACCACGAAATCTTTAATTTGATTAAACTAAGTTTTTAATTTTTTAATGTGATCCTTGGGTGTAGAATATACATACGGGGGCAATGATCAAGCGAACGTTTCGTTTTATATCTTTCAGTTTATAATAGTATAGCCCTGTTCTGTCTCTGTCGTTATCAAGTTTTTAAAGAATTAAAACAATTGTGTAACAACATCCTTCATCTTTACCTCAAATACAAAAACTATGAATGACACAGACAACCCTTTTACCTTTTATGTGGTGGTACCTGAAAAGTCAACCTTGGGCCCAGTCTTGTTTATAATTAATCTTATTGAACATTTTGAAATTAACGTCTTTAGTCGCAATAATAAAAGTAAAGGTGTTGGGGATGTTTCGATCAAACCAGAACGACATCCTCCCCGTTCATGAAAATTGCAAAAACTCAAGCACGTTAATTTATAAAAGAAAACTATTTTCCATTAAGTACGAAGCGATAACAACAAGTGGCCGTCGCCAACAAACAGGAAAACAAGCGTTTCTCATCCCAGGGGGGGAATAAATCTCACACGTGGTGCCATTGTTCATGTCACAATGGAAAAAGTTTTTTTAAGCACGCGTTCTACATTTCAATTTCGCTCATGTACTTACGTACTGTGTCATTTAATTCCTATTTTTTTTTATAGTAATTAGATCACCATGACGCGATACAGCTTGTTATTTACACATCGATGATGGAAGCGACTGCCGCAGCAAAATAGTCATCTGCGTTCTATCATGTTTTAAATGTTAGAAGGTCGATTATGAAGTTGATTTTTGATTCAGCGAGATCTTCCTGAATTAAAAGAGCGACACCGAATCTCTGTGTGTGTTTACAGAAAAAAATAAGAGTTTGATAGAAATAAATTCGTTCGTAAAGCGACTACCCACTCGATATCAATGAGAACGAGAACGAGAAGAGCTATTTACTAGAAAACTTTCTAATTAAAAGACAACTTTCGCCCTTATCTGGAACCAAGGTAAACTGGGAATCCAAGATATATCTCCAAGGAAGTTTTTTTTTATATAAAGATTTATCTGGTGCTACTCCATTCCCCCATTCATTCGTGTCATTACGGTAGTTTCTGTTTATGAGCGCAAATAAAGAAGCTTTCTTTATTTTCAATTGGAACGATTTCACCAATTCCTTGACCGCTTCATCAAAAAGTGTCCATTCCTTTTATTATTTGTTTACGCTTTTTTGGGCCACTTGTAACGCAGTAAACTATGGGAGTTATAAAACGGTTTTATTGCCTGTTTATTTACAAGTTTATGGTGTTGTAAAATGATAATGTAACGCTGCAGCTTTACTACGTCCGAATTTATGAATTAAGGCGTAGGTAATTAATACATTCCTCGTCAAACTTGTTGAATATGTTCGCTCACATCGTGCTTTTGAAATGTTCATCAAATTATTGTTCGTTCGCGCAGGTTCTTTACGCTGCGCTGTCTAAACGAGTTTCGTGTCCAAGGTCCGTGCCGTTTACGTTACGTAATGGTAACAATAAGTGTTACGGTTTCGAAACACAATTATTACGTCCAGTTTGTCTCTATTTTGCAATCCGTTACTTTTTCTCGGTTAACTCCATTCCCATAGTAAGTAGGTACAACAAATATTGACGGTATTACAAACCAAATTCTTTTCCTGACAGTTTTTAACTTGGTAAAATTTAGTTGAACTTTAAATAAATAACGTTGGATTGTGTGGTTACATTACAGAAACTTGAACTGGCTAGAAGCAACTTATTAATATACAGTGCGCAAACCGATTTATTAGACAGCAGTTTTGCACAAAAGCTGCGTTCGTTTACTCAACTCCTTTCATTTTATTTACTCTTTTCGCATTTTTCTCTCACTTTTACTTGTATCAGAACAGCTTCGCTCTCTCTACATTTATTCAATCCAACCATTTCCTCCCTTTGTCCTGTCCGTCATGCAAATTAATATGTCACACAATTCGATTTACTCATTGTATGTACAGGGTGGATAAATTTCGATGTCTCTTAAGCCTGGCCTACACGTAACGTTTTGTCGTCAGTCTTGCATAATCATGTCAAACAAAATACTACGTGTAGACGGAAGTTGGACGTTTTGCATTAACTGGGGTTTGACAAAACTCGCAAAAGACTGATGGGCTGAAGCTTTGTGTACAAGCAAGGCGGCAGACAAGTCAGTGCATGTAGACATGCGTCAATCTAATCGGACGACAAAATGTTACGTGTAGACCAGGCTTTATGGGTATCTCTGTAAACTAAGAGATAGAAAAAAAAAACTAGTGGCCAAATCTCGATCTCTTTCTTAAGCCTGGTCTACACGTAACGTTTTGTCGTCCGTTTTGATTGACGCATGTCTACATGCTGTCTTGTCCGTCCAGCCCATCAGTTTTTTGCGAGCTTTGTCAAATCTCAGTTCATGCAAGACATCCACCTTACATCTACAGGTAATATTTTGTTTGACAGATCCGGCATGATTATGCAAGACTGACGACAAAACGTTACGTGTAAACCAGGCTTTAGAGATAAAGCCAAATTGACTTTATCTCTAAAAAACAGATCGAGACATGGCCACTAGTTTTTCCTATCTCTTATAGCTACAAGGATGCTCATAAGAGACATCGAAATTAATCCACCCTGTACACATTTCAGCTTGTTTATAGAAATTATAAAAAAATATAATTAGTTCTACCTACCTAACTGTATCAAAATAGTCGACCTTGAATAGTTTGCGAAAATTGGAGGAAATCCTTCACGTTGGTGAAGAACCTACCTGAAATTATGCCCAGCTCAGTGGAGATGGGAGTGGGCTACATAATAGAATCGTCGGTAGCTCGTTATCTAGTTGTTAATTAAGAAAGGGGCGCCACCTAACGTTATATTTATTCCAGGTATAAGTAATACGTGTTACCGCTAGGACTACACACGTGAATGTAGCTTATGAGTAACCCTCAAGTTTGAAATCCCGCGTTTAAAAAAAATATTTTTATCAGTCACCCTATATATAACGAAATCTAAAAGAAAAGTATGACAATTCACGACATTAAGTTTATTGATCGTTTTAAATGAAAATTACGTAAATGTACGTTAATCACTTTAGATCGAAATAAAATTAAAATTCACAGAGCAAGTGTAACACGTAAACACCGGCAAGGATATCCTATTTGACTTATAAATGTGATGTACAAGTTATAAGCACCTGTCAGTTTGACAGTAGAAGGCGGTTATTAATTTTCTTTATGCAAATTATGACATGTTCTTAAGGAACCGTGGCTTTAAATATACAATTACAATTTTCAAGCCCTTAACTACTCATTATGCAGCGTAATTGATGATTAACCGAAGTAAGGAATGAAAAGTGTACGATACCGCTCGACGTTAAGTCCGGTCGTCTGATGCCATAAATCACGACGTTTACATCGAAGTCTCGAGAGAGGGCTTTGATCCTACATGCACGTCCAAACTTTCGCGGTGTTTGATGGTAGTAGAACTAGATGACTCTCGTACGGCTTTTCTGCTGACTGCCTATCACCTGCTACAATTTGCCTCGCTTAACGTGAATTTGCCTCGTATAACGTGAAACTGGTCCGTATGACGTGAAACTGCCTCGTACAACGTGAAACTGCCCCGTACAACGTGACACTGCCCCGTACAACGTGCTAAAGGAAGAAACGTGACGATAAGTTTGACAAATTCAAAGTTGAATCGGAAGATTTACCCCTTGTTTAAAAATAAGGGCCTATTAAAACCTGTGACACATCCGATTGATTGTGTGATTGAAGTTGGAGTTCTGAGTTTTATCTGCTACTTAAGCCTTGGCGATATTCCAATCAACTTTCTTGAGTGTATAAAATCCCTATTGACTGCTAGGTGGTCGAATTCGACACGAATCACATAAATTAGCTTCTACGGCAAACGAAAATGACCTACACTCAGGAATTTCACGAACAACAAGATGGCGATTTTAATGTTAATTTTTATTTTCGAATCAACAAACAAACAAACGCCAACACGTTTCCTTTTGTTCCAAAACCGAAATTAACAAATCTACACGCACGAGAGAGGAACCAAAAAGGTTTGAATTCAGAATCGAGCGATCAGTGAAGCCAAAACAGAACTTTAGAATTTGTTATCAAATAGACCATTAAATGAAGACAAAATTTTAACATTCCCTAAAATAAAATTGTTAAAGCGAAAAAGAACCCTAACATTAGATTAATTTGAAGGCTTCCGTGGCCATTGTCCATATTCTTTTAGGGCTTCCAGTCACGATTCTCTCTGCCGACGTTTTGGCCTTTCTTACGAAAGGGCTTCCTCGGTGCTTCTGCTGCTGTCTGTGGAAATAATTTGCAAAAGACGAAACGTCACGTCGATAGAAAGAAGAATTGTGACGCGGCACAACCGGAAACCATAAAAGAAAAATCTAACAACTGTGAATGTAATACACAACACAGGCACAGATAGGTACAGGTAGTATACAAATTGCAATAAGCATGCGGTCCAAACGTAACTGACTCTATTTGGTGATACACGCCGTACTTTCTAACGATGCCTTGTGTGAAGAAAGTTCTTTCCATTTTTCCTTGACTTTAATTATTCTACTTGAACAGTTGAACAGAGGTAAGCCTCATATATTTCAGCCCAAAGTATTTTGAAATCATACAACACTTTGTACGCTTTCTAACAAGCTCTTCCCCCCAGATATTTTCCATCGAGTTAAGATTAGGGTTCAAACTCGGCCAGTCAGACACATGTTTATTGTAGTTTTAGGACCGTTGCCCTATGAGCGATATAGATCTTCGAGTATATCATCAAACTTTCCGAAAGATCCAACAAAACTCTTCCTCTTGCAAACCCCAGCTAACCAGCAGAAAAGAGCTCACATGTTAATTGAGAACCTGTATTTATTATTCATTATGTGACTGGTCCTTCTGGTCCTCTGGTCCTTCTGTCAACAAAATAGTTATTTCAATTTTTTTCTCTTTTTTTCTGACTCACTGCCAACTTACGAGAAGCGTTGTTTTCAAATCATTTCCATGGCTGAAAGTCGTAGACCTTCGGAACCCACTTGTTATTCCAGGAACGCCGTTTTTTCCCATCGTCTTACAATGACAACTGTTTCAGCTTTTGAATTTGACATTTGACGTTTATTCGTAATTAACGGCGTCAGAGTATCACAAGTTGCAGTAATGGGATTGTGCTCGGAGCAATACTCTGTACATGTTCAAAACAAGACACAATAGAATAAATCGTATAGGTCCGCTATTTCTGGTTAGATTTTAATGTATACATAATCGTTTTGGATTGAATATTGGTCGTCAAAGTGTCAAAAATTGTCAAGAAGATATTTTCCCATTATTCAAAAGCACACCACCAACCTCTTATTTTAACAAAGCAAAAATCATTTCCCTAATCAAAACAGGTCTATCTAATGCTATGCTGATAGCTTAGTTAGGCCTATTAAAATGTACAGTTGCGGAGAGAAAATTTCGGATGTCACTGTCACTCATCTGACGTATACATATAGGAATTTCTTAACTTTTACGTCAATGGAATGTCAAATTCAAAAGCTGAAACAGTTCTTCTTAATCTCTTACAAATTTGCAATTTATTACTTGGTTAAATTCTAAATGGCGACAACTGTAGAGCTATACATGTGAATGCAGCGTATGTATGTTTACATCATTTTAATAACTAGTCTAGGTTATGTAAGCTAAAGTACTTTTGACAGTTCTTCAAAATTTCGGATTCTCGATCATGTGACAGATTTTGCTTTTGTCGAAACCTTGATTGTTACATCAAATGCACCTTCGAAAGTACGAGATATCATACAAGTGTGAAGTGAAATTTGGTGAAACCAAGTGTATCAATGACAAGAACGAGTTATGAATCCTATTTCTTACTATTGCACAAAGTAATTGATAAAACACAAACAAACCAGTATATCTATGGCGGTTATCAAGTTGTATTAGGCAAGTTTGGTTTGCACCAGCCTTCTAGTATGACGCAACTGATGATGGGGTAAGGCACATCTTCTTGTATGTATGTTGGCTCTTTGTTATAGGTATTCCAGAGCCAAAAGGAATTAATACGGCCTGTATAATATTGTGCTAATTATGACCTTCATGGCTGGCATAGCATACAATACTGGCCCGGCTAGTTGCTTTATCGATTAATTTACTTAATTATCTCTGTGTGATAATTTCAATTTTCCTAAGCAAAACCGTCACTTTCGTAAGCGGTCAACTAAAAGTAACATAGGTACTTAATTTGTAGATGGGTCTCAAGTAGCAGCTGTAAGGTAAAATCAACCCAAATTAGATCTTAATTACTGCGTTTGCAAACAACAAAAGAGTAGCACCAAAACAGGTTCCGCCTACCCAAGATAAGGAATCACTTTGCCTTAGGAATTCAAGGTCGAGATAAATAACACATACGGATTTATTATGTCACAGCGATATATAGTTCCACCGGTTTTGCTTTTTTCCCTCTGCAATTCCATTACGGGAAAGCAACAGCGAAACGAGCAACATTTCTCTCGCTTTGTATCGCAGCAGCGCAGGAACATGTTCTATGTCGATTCCATCGGAGGAGACGTGAAATGACCAATGGGACTTTTCCGTTCGCGTTCGTTACTCATTCTGCACACTATGCTGCGCGATTTATTTATAGTTCGGATTTGTTTATCTTTTATCTTCTTTTTCCTGAGATAGTGCCGCTGGAACGTAGAGCAGCGCGCGAGTTGACACACATTTTGTATTTTTAACGCGGATTTTTCGATAACCAGTTTTTCGTTAACGCGGCGAAACCCACACGAGTCTTATGCCACGAATATTTATAAACATTAATTGGGCAGGATTAAATGGATTACGTGAACTGAAACAGGACGTAGGAGTCGTCAATGTAAAGGTCACTGCTGATTGATTTTTTTTTTAATAAATAAATTAGAAGTACACTAATCAATAGTATACAGATTGACTTTAAACTCGGTCCCGAAATGAAAAGGCATACAACTAATTGCAAACCAGATTTTGGAAAAAATTCTAAAACAGTTCCATGTAAAGGTTTCCGTTAATTTAACTTGAAGGCTGAAGGCTCCCGTGGCTGTCAGTTTCAATTGGCTTCCGGTTGGAGCTACATTTTCTACTGCCGACGTTTCGTCTTCCATTGCAGAAGAACCTCTTCAAGGCTGTTGCTGCTGCTTCTCGTTAGTCGTTGAGACAGTCTCAACGACAGCACCAACAGCCCTGAGGAAGTTCTTCTGCAAACGTCGGCAGTAGAAGACACGGTTCCAACCGGAAGCCAATTCAAACAAGGTTTCCCTTGTCGAAAGTTATGAATTTTGCACCACCCCCATCAAACATTTATTTTGATGATGCAGCTCTTGCGAGATCACAGCCGTTATTGATAATCCATCGATGACCAAAGTTGAAAGAGAACTCCTAAGTGTTGAATGTAAAGTCTGATTATATAAAAAAGAAAAACCTGCCCACATATTTTTTAATCATTAAGGGGTGTTCTTGCTCATTTTGATCACAACACCCACCGACACCTTGAAATTCGCCGCCAATATTCTCTAATTTGATTAACGATTAATATCAGAGAGTCGAAAATTAATAATGTTTCTCATTTTCAGTTCAACATGTCCGCTGGCGACGGAAGCTTGACAGAAATTTGCGTAGAAAGGATATCAGAGGACATAGTTTCGACCACAACCTTAGAAGAACCGGAAGAAACGACAATGGGGACGAAAGAATCGAAAATCGAAGAAGATAACGCAAGCGCACAACAATCAATGAATTCGTTAAAAGCACGTTCGGACGAACCTGTTTTCGTTAAGCCTTCAAGTACAAATGCGATAGACTTGAAAGAAATTATGAGTGAGCGTATCCATTCTAAAGTAGATTATAATGAGCCGCAATCAAACGACGATTTAGGTTTAGCATGTGATGATACGACGAAGTTGCAGGACGATGCGGTCGATGGGGAAGATTCCGCGACGGAAAGCCTTCCCCCCGCCGAAGAACTAACGGAAGAACCTCACGATAGGTCCGACGGTTCGGATTCGGGTTTGGGTTCCGAGCTGTGCGACGAACGGAATGGGAATGGGAATGGGAATGGAGTGAGTAACATAGTCGTTGCGACTTTGGGCGAGAGTGACAGCGAGACTTCCTTTTTGGACCGTATAGACGAGCCAGCCTCGTCGACTACTTTCGAAGAGTTTTCCAAGATCCCCGCCGACTTTACTCAACCGTCGACGAGTTTCCAGGACAGCGGCATTAAGAGTGACGATCACACGAGGTTAGAGCAAAGTGTGAAGGCCATAGAGAAAGATATTGGGGCAATTTTGGATGAGGCGCAAAAACGTGGACCGTTGAAGAGTAGCCTGAAGCGTAAGTTGTCCACGGATGATGATGAGGCACAGCCGAAAAGTAAGAAGAAGAAAGGGATCACGTTCGATAGCGTAACCGTGTATTACTTCCCGAGGGCGCAAGGTTTTACTTGCGTGCCTTCTCAAGGTGGGTCCACTTTAGGAATGGAAGCGCAGCACACGCACATACGCAAGTTTTCAATCACCGAACACGCTCTAGAACAACGCCGAATACATCGACAGCTTTTGCAACAGTTGCGTTCGGAAAGGAACGTTACGAGTGGTAACGGTGTGTCTTCGAGTGATGACAGCGACAGCGATGAGGAGCCGAGTGATATGTCCGAATCTGAATTGGACTTGGATAATTACTATTTCTTGCAGCCGGTGCCCACCCGCCAAAGAAGAGCGTTGCTTAGGGCTTCGGGCGTTCGCAAGATAGACACTTTAGAGAAAGACGAGTGTCGCGATATTCGCTCGTCGAGGGAATTTTGCGGCTGCGGGTGCAAAGTGTATTGCGATCCAGACACCTGCTCCTGCAGCCAAGCGGGCATTAAATGCCAAGTTGATAGACTTAATTTTCCATGTGGCTGTTCGCGTGATAATTGCGGCAACTCGAGCGGCCGCATAGAGTTCAATCCCGTCAGAGTCCGCACTCATTTCATACACACACTTATGAGGTTGGAACTCGAGAAAAAACAGAAAGCCGAAGAGGAAGCCATGAAAAACGACAAAAAACAGAACACCAAGTGGATGGAAAGCGAGAGGTTGGCGGGCTTCGAAGTGAAGCACGATTCAGAAACGTCGGGTGCGGGAAGTTCGAAGACCGGAAGTAAATACAACAGCAATTTGCTGAGAGACGTAAGTTTAAATTCTCACGTCGAAGTAGAATCGTGCGTGCACGACGGGAGCTTTACGAATTTGCATTACGGAGCTCCGGGGGAAGGGCCCGGTCCTTTATCTCACGGCCCGCCTAATTTTACTGATTTACCAGCCCGTGAAGACTCGCTAGATTTATATACGTTCAGAGAAGACTGCTGTCAAGAGGAAGTATCGCGAGAAGTCCCCGCCGTAGAAAGAAAGCTTCCACATCAACCCTTTCCTCCCGGGCAGGTTTTTCACTTTACCGATCCTCGATTTTCCGACGTCGGCTTCCCGGCCGGTTCTGCTCCCTACCCGACTCCATCCAATCAATACACGCAGCCGTACCAGTCCGGTTTCTCCGACTTCGCCCCCGTCTTCAGTCCCTACGGAGGCATGTACACCCCCGAATTTGGCACTAAACCCCTCGAAGGGAACTTTCAACACCCCAACGGTTACGACCACTTTCCCGCAGCACCTACCCCGGACAGTTTTTCGACGAACGTAGATAATAAAGGGAACCAATACACGAGTTTGAATCCCGTCGGGGCCAACAATAAAATCGAGTCCTTCTCCGACTTGCTGCACGGTAGGTACGGCTACGGGGGCTACGAAGACGCGCCGGCGTTTCCCAGCTTGAATCCGTCAGAAGTTAATTCTAATAACAGTCCGGAGAGAGTCGATAAATGCGACAGCAGTAACGCCACCAACGCCAGCACGAGCCCGGAGGATTGCGACGAGAACTTCGGCGAGATCATTAAAAAGTCTATGGTAGAAACTGTTTCGGCTTAAATTATATAATAAATATTTAATGATTATTACGTTCCATATTATGTAAATGAAATTTATATAAAATGTAGAAATTACTAGGAAAAAATGTTTTAATAAATGTTGTGAAAAATCATTTTTTTAAACATCGAAGTGTTTCGATTTTCAAGCTTCAGATTCAAGTCTACCACATTCTAAATCTATAAACAATTATTTATCGACTTGCTTCCGTGCAAAATATTTTTGAAAATGTAAATATTTATTTCCGCCTCCTCACCAGAGACTTCATTATTTTAAGTTTATAATCGTTTATTCTCTTTAGTCTTTAAGGTACACCTTCTAGTTACTCATTTTCCACACAGAAAAAGATTGCGAAGTTAGAGTCCAAATTTGTAAGAAGTACATAGGCAGAGCCAAGAAATACGTGAAACAATGAAAGGACAAGTCCAGATGATTAATCTATTTTAATTTTAACTACATGTTATTTTATCTTGTGACTTAAATATGTGCGACAATGTGGAAGGAATCGTTCTCAAACTGTTGCCGATTTACTCATGATTCTATCTATTATGTTTTTTTTTTGGTTATTTTCTTGACTGATTTCAAATATTTTACTATAAACTCAAAGAATTTATATAAAGAATATCTATTACGTTGTAATTCTTCCAAATTTTCGCCCTATTTTAAATAATAAGATGTCGAAATTACAAAGTTAAATGAAATTGAGGTTTATAACTGTAACCCACAAAACTTAATTCTCACGATTAACGATTACTTCCACGATGACATTTTCAAATCGTATGCCTGGGAAAATGTTCGCTAGTAAAAAGAGCAAATTTAATTTTCTTAAATAAAAATCTTTGCTGGTTTTTCATGAACACTAAAAAATGTTTAATGTAGTTTTTTATTAATTGATAATTCATGGAACACGTTCTGGACATCAGAATTCATTATGAATGAGAAACCATCTCTAGAGTCTAGAGTGTCCAATAATGTCACCATTGACGAATCTTGGATGACACATTGAATATGAAGGATTCCCCAAGGACTCTCTTTTTGAAGACGGAGGATTAGTAACGCAGCTATCTCTTGGGGGTCATTGATGACACTAAAGGTCTCGTTTAATTTTTTATATCAGTTTTTAGTGTTTGAAGGAGAATAAGGACAATCGAATAGGGCCGTATACAAAGTTGTGGCTTAAGCAAGTGCTTAAGACCCTTTATTGTTTAAGATTAAACCCTCATGCAAAAATATAGATGAAAATCAGATAGAAAATAGCATTTTTACATTAAGACTTCATTTTAAACCAAGGTAAGAGTTAAGAATATGAATTATTGAAAAAATAATCCATAAAGAAAATAATAAAAGGTCCTAGTTTTAATATAATGCAACTTAATCAATCAATAAGAAGGAACAGGTTCATGAATTTACTTACTTTTACCTCTTGCCTTTATGTATGTACATATGAATGAGACTTTTACAAATATTCTACATAGGTATTAAATGTTGTCAACAAAATAGAATTTATAATGCGATTCTACTTTCACAATATGTAGAGAGAGAGCATTTTCGTTTTAATATCAAAATCATGGAAGTTGAGCTCTGCGTCATCAATCACCGAAGTAACTACCGACAAATATTTCTTTGTTTTCGGTGAATGAGAAAAAAGGATGGAGCTACGCTTCTTATGTCCGATAATGCAACATCAGATGCGTTTCATTTATAACGCAGAGCTCTTCTCTTATGAAATATTCTATAACAGCGAACCTCTCAACACAAAATGTTACAACGTTCTTGAGTTATCTAGTGCCGTTGGTGAAAACAAAGATTTATTTAAAAATTCTTACCGTTACAAGGACCTGCTTATTAAATGCTACAGTAATCAAATTTACTTGCAAAAGGTCTACTTACCCCAATCATTTCCATTGATTCTTTTAAACACTGAAAAAAATTGAAAGCAAAACGTTGTCACTGGCGCATCCACGGGGAGGCTAAGGGGGCTGAAGCTCTCCTCAGAGCCAGGCTATGTGGTACTAGAATTTATTAATATAATTTAGTTTTTGCATTTTGTAATGTTAGTTCGGTATAAATTCATATTATGTATTTTTATTATTTAATGTATCCGTGTATGTTCTTACAATTATTATTTCTAAGCCCCCTCCAAGACAAATTTCTGGGTGCGCCACTGTTCTTTATACTGACGATGAAAGACTCTCTCCTTCTTCGTGTTACATTCAGTATTAATTTACATAATTACGCTTAAGTTCTAGTAACTAGGAACAAGGGTGAAAATTGTCTACAATAAAAGTAATTTCTTCACTTTTTAATCGAAAGCCCTGTAAGTTATTAGTTTCTTAGTGCAAAGGGTTATAAATGACTCTCTCCTTGGACAATAGTTCTACAGTTTGTTGCAACCAATTTAAAAGGTTCTTTTATTATACGGAACGATTCGGATTTTATACAACCCAAAATAAGGCCCCAAATAAACGAGCGTTGTTTTTTTTTGCGCAGAGATAACGCTAATCTTATTTCGATGAAACAAAACGCAACAAAAAATTATTGCGCAGATTTCTCAAGTGGATTATTAATTCATTTCGTTTCGTTTAACTGCAGCGGAGGAATAAACGCAGTGTATCTTGCGCCAGGAAAAAACGTTCGTTTATTTGACCCCTAAGAGATAAGTCAGCCGATAAATATAAATGCATCACGTTTATTTGCTAAATTCCGAGATGCACAAAGTGTATGTGACGAAAAGAACGTGTAAAAATTGTCACCATTATTGAATGATGCAGGATATTATAATCGGCGCGGCGATCGCTTCAATAATCCGGCAAATCTCTTTTATGTAAAGGCACCTTAAACGATCAATCGGATTGACGTCCTAACTGAATCAATCACACTGACATACCTGAATCCAATCACGAGAGACCCTACACTACCAATCTGGCTGACAGTCGGAATGAGGTAGCTCAGCTCAGTTGCGGATGTCAAATAAAAAGAAGAAGGCTTATTTGGGCATGGACCACCAAAAGGAAGGTTAAAGGTAGATGTTAGATGAAAGAATGAAGAATGTTACAAGAAACGTGTAAAGTATACTCATTTAAACTAGCTGCGTGGCATTTCAGAGACCAATGCTGAAGATAACTAAAAGTTTTTTATTTCCCTCATTTTTTTATATTCCTCAATTTTGTTGGAATACAGTGGGCTGGCACTATTCCACAGTTGTGGTAATATTTCGTATGAATATACGAATTTTCTCAGTACTTAGGCATCAGGCAACTCGGAAGACCGAGACTGGCTAGTGTCTTCCAGAGCGGCAAGCACTATGGTGACGTAAAAATTGACGCGAGCCTCTACACGTCAATCAGAATGACAATTATCCTCCCACCACCAGTGATTGCAACTCAGATTTCAAAATATCCAGAAATTCATCAATCTCATTCGTCAATCCATCAATCTGAAGTTTCTCTTCAACAGTTATCGACTTCCTCATGCACATGCTCATGTTTTTTCAAGTATGGCTTAACCATTTCCTGTTGGACCTGTTACCTGTTGGATTACTTGTTAGTCGTCAAAACAGGCATCTTTCATACGATAATAATTTTCATACTCCTCTTCTTCCCTCGTAAGTACCTCTTACTTCATTCAGTAAGTTCAAGTGCGTGTAGAAATCTCTTTTTCGTAGCCATTCTTTCGTCCACCGTTTCCTTTTTAACAACACGTTTCTTTGTAGCCAATGCTATTATTATTGCAAAATGTAATGTAGTAAAAGAGGGTTGTTGAAATTGGTTGAAATAAGCGATAAATACGAGTTTGATATGCTACATTTGGTGACGAGGATAAGCGAACTTTTTACAGAGAAGAAAAGAATTTTGGCAAAGTCTAACTAGTAGATCCGTAGATGAATACCTATGAATATTGTGACAAGAAGCAAGTAAATTCATGCATTGTATTTATTTAGCAAACTTGAGATAAGAGAAAATGCAACTCGTCAACGTAAACAACGGAACCTTGACACCTGCAAGTGGTAAACCTTGAACAAGTTAAAACGGATTTAAAGTATCTCGTAATCTGTCGTACCTTTCCGGTTTCGTTAGAATTCGGAATTGCTCGAGTTGCACTTCCTATAAAAACCCCACGATCTGCATAAAGAGATAAGATTATAATCAGCTGTCAGTACAGCGTGTAAGTTCTTGTACTTTGATTTGTGTTGTGAATTCAGGATGTGAGTATTTTAATTATATTTGTATAATTAATGTTTGTCTAGTCGTATTTCTAATATAATATTTAAGCTATTTGTTGTTTCGATTGTTTCGATTTATACCGTAACAATACCTTGTGAGCGACATTTTATGTAATTTATGCATTGCTGCTTGAAAAAGCTGGATGACATTTCTGACAGGAGAAGAAAAAATTGTCATGAGTGCGATGGTAACGCAGGTTGACTTTCAGATTATTTTGGTCCATTTTTGCTTGGAATAGATGATCTTTCGGCAACTTATACTGCACAACGATGGTGTAAATGGTTAGGACGATTTGAGAACATGCTTGAAGCTCTAGGAATGACAGATGACAAGCGCAAGAAAGCCATGACATTTTCCAAACCTTAACCGTAAGAAATAAATCATTTGAAGCTGCTCTACTACTGCACTGGCCATGAATTTTCAACCAAAGAAGAACACTATGTATCAGATTTATAATTTTCTGCAAATGAAACAATCTCCTGATGAACCCATTGACTAATTTCATAATAGACTACAAACACAGACTGCTTTGTGTGAGTTTGGTTCGTCAAAAAATAAAATGCAGATTTTAATTAGAACAAAAAATCCAAGATTGCGTCGTCGAGGTTTGCAAGAGCAAGGTTGGGGAATATTTGCTGATTTTGGGATACCAGATGTATGCCGAACTGACAATGGTCCATGGTTTAAAAGATTTGCAGTAACCCGATTACGGCCAGAAGCAAATGGAGAAGTAGAAAGGTTCATGAGAACTTTACAGAAGACAATTCTAATAAGTGTCACTACAGGAAAGCTGTGGTCCAGTGACCTTCAATAATTTTCAATAAACTATCGCGCTAGGCCACATTCTACAACTGGAAAAGCTCCTGGACAAGTTTTGTTTTTTAGAAAGTTTCACACTAAATTGCCTCATTACCAATCGAACATCATAAACTCTGATATCAGGAAGCAAGATGAAGTTATGAAAGAAAAAATGAAAACCTACGTTGATGCAAAAAGACATATTGGTGGTAGGAAATAAGGTTCTACTAAAACAGAGAAAACTTCGTAAATTAATGTCACCATTTGATTCGGTTCCTTTTGTAGTGTCCGGAATTAAAGGAACATGAGGAAGGCAAGCTTTATCATTACCTATTGGTAAAAGTTCAGCACCACTCTCTAGCACGGGACTATGATGTGGATGACATTGTACCAATCAATAAGAAAAGAGAAGCAAAAGAATTACTGAAGCAAGTAGAGAAGGGTAATACCGATAAAGTTTCTTATACCAGACCCATGCGTGAAAAAAAAACTACCAGAAAAATTTATAGACTATACAATATGTCCCAGATAACTTTTCCGGCATGGGGATCTCGCTTATTATAAGAGATACGAATTCGGTTAAATGGGACGAATTATTCCCAAGTATTAGGGTAGTCATAAACTGTTTTGAAATTTAAAAAATTCCATGTGGTTCAGGAGTTATAGCCAAAAAACCAAAATTTTCAAATTTCGTTTTTTTGTAATAACTTCTTTATTGTAATCGATGTGTTTTTGTTATTTGTACTTTCTTAAGGCATTTTTTCATGCAGAATTTAAATGTCCTTTTAGATTTTTGTTTTCTCTTTCCGTTTTCGAGTTTTCAC